>MU383193.1:0-109986 GCA_022495125.1 Xylaria acuta | reverse complement strand
TACTAAAAGCTTAGTTATAATATTTATTATTAAATTTTAATTTATTTATATAAATTTTAAAAAGTTAAACAAAAGCTACTTTTTCGAAAAACTATTTTTAATAATAAAATTCTTTTAAGCTTTTAAAAATAAATATTTAATATTTATATTAATATTTTTTTAAACGAATTATATTATTACTATAAAAAAAATTACTAGTAAAAAGCTTTATAAAAGTATTAATTTTTAAATAACTTTAATAAAAGCTTAGCAAAAAAAGCAAAAAAAAAAATAGCTACTTAAAATATTATAAAAGCTATACTATTTACTAATTATAATTATAGCAAAAACAACAATAATATTAAAAATAATAGCAAAAAAAAAAAAAACTCTAATAATAAAAAAAACAAAACAAAGCTAAAATATAAACTTTATAAAACTAAAGGCCGCCGGTTTTACTGTTATTTTAAGTTTAAATATTATTATAAATACTTTAAAAAAGCTTTAGTAAATTAAATATTTTAAAACATAAAAAAAAAACAAAAAAAAAAGCTAACAATAACGTAAATATATCCGCTTTAACAATTATTGATATTTTATTAAATTTTTTAAATTTAATATTTTTAGCTATTAAAAATAACTTAAATTTAAAAAAAAAAAATACTTAAGCAAAAACTTAATATTTTTAGCAAAATATTTAGTAGTTTTAAACGTTTTAATAGCTAACTTTTAATAGTTATATTTATGCTTTAAAACTTAATAGTTATAATTTTTATAAAATTTAACGCTAAAAAAGCTTTAATTAAGCTAAGTTTTTTAAATATATTAAATAAAAAAACTAAAAAACTTATAAAATAAATTTTTTTTTTAATATTAAATAATAGTTATAGCTAAACTAACTATAAAAATAAATTATTTTTTATTAAATTAATAAAATATAATAAACTATTAGTTTATAAAATTAATAAAATAATAATAACTTTAAAAAAAAAACATAATTAAATTTTTAGCTATAGTTAATAAGCAAACTAAAATAATAACTATTTATAATATTATTTATTACTTTAAACTAAATATTAATTTTATTTTAATATTTTAACTAGCAAAAAAAAAACTAAATTTTTATTTTATTATAATAAAGCCTAAAAAGCCGTAAATAAACAAACTTTTTTTAAAGCTTATAAAATAGCCGGACTATATATAATTAAACAGCTTAATAAAAGACTTTAAATAGCAGCTTTTAATATTATTTTTTAATTTTATTTTATTAATTTTACTTTAAAAATATAATTTAAAAAACTTAAACATGCTAATAAAAAAAATATAAAATTTAATAATAATAAATAAAAATATTATACTTTAAACTAAATATTATTTTTATAAAGCTAATATTAATAATAAGCTATAAGTTAAACTTTATAAAAGCAAGCTATTTAAAAAAACCTACTTTATAAAATTTTTATATTTAAATAAAGCTAGTATATTTAATAATATATTAAAAAGCTATAATAAATTTATAAGTTAAATAGTTATAATATATAACTATACTAGCAAAATATAAACTATTTTAATACAACGTTTAAAAAAATAGTTGTTAAAATTTAAAAACTTTTTATAAAAATAAAAAAACTTAAAAAATATTACTGCTTTTTTATTTTAAATATACTTAAGTTATATTTAAATAAAAAATTTATAGCTTTTTATATATAAAAAAGTATTATTATTAAATACTCGGCTATAAAATAATATTAATAAAACAAAAAGGCTAAAAAAGCAATATATACTATAAAAAATATAGTATAAAGTATACTAACTACTGCTAAAAAGGATATAATTTTGTTAAAATATTAGCTAATATTTATTAAAACAATTACTTATATTATAAACAAGCAATAGTTTAAAAAAAATAACCTTATATAAAAAATAATATAAAAAAAACTAAACTATAACATTATAATAATTTTTAGTTTATTAAATAAATATAACTTTTTAAACAAACTAAATATATTAAAATTAAAACTAATTTAATATTAAACAATTAGTTATAATAAAAATAAAAAATATAACTTTATTATATATAAGCTAAATAACTATATAATTATTAAAACTTATAGCGTTATTTTTATAAAAAAAAATATTTTTTAATTAAAAATGTTAAAAAGCTTTTAAAAAAACGCTTAAAATTTTTATTATTTATTAACAAATAAAAATATAAACAAACTAAAAAAAAACCAAAAAAGTAAACATTTTATAAAATAAAACAACTTTTAACTTATTATTAACAAAGCTATTAAAACTATATATACTGCTAGCTTAATAAAATATACTAAAAAAGCTACTACTACTACTATTTTAAAAATCGTTAATACTTTTAAAAATATTAAAAAACTTAAAAATACTACTAAAAAATTAACAACCTTTAAAATAACTATATTTAAAATTTAAAATTTAATACTAAAAGTTTTAAAAAACTATTATAACTTATAACTTAAAGTTTAAAAACTAAATTAACTTTATTATAAGCTAAAAACTTTTATACCGGCGTTTAAATTAATAATTACTATATTTTATTTTATTTTATTAACAACTAAAATAAAACTTAAAAGCTATAAATAAGCTAAATATAATATTAAATAAATAAAATAATATAAAGCTATAAAAGTAAAATATTAATTATTAATAAATAACTATATTTAAACCTTATATAAGCTACTTATTAAAAAAAAATTTTCTTTAAAAAATAAATATATAAAATTAAAACAAGTTTAAACAATAAAATTATTAAATATAAAGCTTGTTAAGTTATACGTAGTTTTAAGCAAATTTTAAAAAAAAACTACAACAAAACGTTTATTTTAATAGTTAAGTTTATAAACTATAAAACTATTTTTGCCCTAGTAGCTACTTTAAATTTTAAAATTAAATAAATAAACGTTAAAACTACTTTTTTATATAAAAAAATTACAAGAAACGTTTATGTTTAATAACTACTAAAGTTTAAAAATAAAACAAATAAAATTTATAAGCTAAATAAAGCTTTTTATAGTTTAAAACAAGCCTTAAAAATATAGTATTAAACTTTAGCCGATTTTTTTAAAACTTTAAAATTTAAACTATTAAATTTAAATATTAACATATTTATAAAAAAATATATTTATATTATTATATACGTTAATAATTTATTTATAATAAAACTTTTTAAAAATAAAATTAACAAAATTAAAAAAGCTTTATTAAAACGTTTTAAAATATAAAACTTAAAACTATATTTTTACTACTTTAATATAGCTATTATTTAAAACTAAAAAAACAAAAGTATTTATTTTAGTTAAAAAGCTTACTTAAAAAAAATAATTAAAAAGCTAGGTTAATAAAAAGTATATATTATAGTTATACTTATAAATATAAATAAAATTTTAAAGCTAGTTAAAAATTATAAAGTTAAAAAAAAAAAATTTAATAGTATATAAAAACTATAAGCTATTTAATATATATTATATTTAGTACTAAACTTAATATAGTTTATTTTATTTTTTATTTAAACAAATATATAAAAAACCTTATATTAATATATTTAAAAAAAGTTATAAAAATATTATAATATTTATATAATACTATTAATTTAAAGCTATACTATTAAAAAAAATTATAAAACTTTATAAACTAAACTAATATTAATTAAGCTAGCTATTAGTAGGTTATACTTTATAAAATATAAGGTTTATATAACTTAAAGGGTTATACGTTAAAAAGGGTAATAAAGGGTTTAATATCTGTTAATTAAACAGCTACTACGTTTAAATAGGTAGGGTTAATTGGCGGAGCTAATTGTTAGGCTATATATAAGTAAGTAGGTTAAATAACCGTAGGTCCTAGACCTTTTAAGGGCTTTTAGGGCTACGCTTAAACTACTTAGTAGTCACGGTTAGTAGTTCTAGTGGTAGTTAGGTCTTATAAGTCTTAGTTAAACGCTACCTACTATACATATATAAGCTTACTTAAAATGCTAAGCTTTTACTTTAGTTATTTTACATCTTTTTTATAAAGGTTAGCTTAATTAAATATAGGCTTTTAAATATTAATTGTAATAATAACTAAAGTATTGCTTATAGGTTTAAACCTTATAAGTAGTAAAAAATATACTGTTATTTTTCTAGGTATTTATATATATATATATAACTACTTGCTTTGTTAAATAGGACTTTAAACAAAGTTTAACCAATACTTACGAACACTTTTTAATACTAGTAAAAAAAAAAAAGGGTTAAGTTTAAGGATAAAACCTTAGTTATAACAAAGAAATAGTTATAGTTAATAGTTTTAATAATAATTAAATCTTATAAGTCTTAGTTAAACGTTATTTACTATATATATATAAGCTTACTTAGAATGCTAAGCTTTTACCTTAGTTATTTTACATTTTTTTTATAAGGGTTAGCTTAATTAAATGTAAGCTTTTAAATGTTAATTATAACATTAGCTATTTATACAAATATTGTTTTAATATTAGTTATTTTTACTTTTTATATAAATAGCTATATATATTTATTTAATACTAGCTAATTTTTTTTATAGCAGCAAATATTAAGCTATAAAAAGGAAGGTTTTTATACAAGGGCTATACTTAGCAAACGGAAAGCTTTAAGCTAGGTATAAATTAAAAAGGGTCTAGGTTTTTATACGAGGGCTACACCTAGCAAACGGAGAGCTTTAGGCTAGGTGTAGGTCAAAAGGGTCTAGGTTTTCGTACGAGGGCTATACTTAGTAAACAAAGAGCTTTAGGCTAGGTATAGGTTAAAAGGGGTTAAAGGTTTTTGTATATAAAGGAATTTACGTATAAAAGGGAAAAAAAAGCTTTAGCTAAAAGTTAAAGGTTTAGTTAGCTAAAAAAAAAGTTAAAAATAAAATAATATTGTTTATTTTTATATAAAAGATTAATTTATATAAAAGTTTAATAAAGCTTTATATAATTAATTAAATTATAGGCTATATTTTTAAAAAAAGTATTTAAAGTTATAGCTTTTATATAGCTAAAAGGGTAAGTTATATAAAAAAATAAAAAAAAAAGTTTAAAAGCTTTAATATATTAATAGTGTTAGCTTTATATAGCGAAGCTTTTGTTTAAAAAGTTTGTACGACGTTAAAATAATATTATATAGTTTTGTTTATATAATTATTAAGTTTTTTTATTATTAATTATTTTTATAACTTTTAGCTTTAAAAGTTTATTAAAATAAAAAAGTTTAATAAATATTTAGCTATTAATAGCTAAATTAAAAAGTTTATTACTTTTATATATAAAATAAAAACTATTATATAAAAAAAATATATAAAATATATACTATTAATTAAACGGTTATATAAAAACTAAGCTAAAATATAAACAAGTAATTAAAATTTTTTTTTTTTAGCTATACTGCTAAAAATTAAAATATAATATAAAATATATAGTTTATACGTTTAAATTAAAATTTTATTATTTATTTTGCTAATTTATTATTGCTGGTTAACAAACTAATTAATATTAATAGGCTATACTTTATAAAATATAAGGTTTATATAACTTAAAGGGTTATACGTTAAAAAAAGTAGTAAAGGGTTTAATATTTGTTAATTAAACGGCTACTATGTTTAAATAAATAGGGTTAATCGGCAGAGCCGATTGTTAGGCTATATATAAATAGGTAGGTTAGGTAACCGTAGGTTTTAAACCTTTTAGGGGCTTCTAGGGCTACGCCCGAACTACCTAGCTATTTATACGAATATTGTTTTAATACTAGCTATATTTAAACTAAATATTTTATTATAAAATATATATTTAATATAAATAGCAGTATTATTAGCTAAAACTTTAAAAAATAGTAAAATATTATTTTATTATTTTATAAATTAAAATTTATAAATTAAATATAAGCTACTAAAAAAACTATTTAGTTTTAATAGCTATTATTTAAACTAAACGTTATTAAAAAATATATATTTATTATAATTATATATAAAAATAACTAAAAAACTATTGCTATAGTAAAAAATCCTTAGTTTTATAATAAAATAAAATATATTTTAATATAGCAAGCTTTTTATAAAAATATATTACTATAAAAAAAAATATATTTTTAATAAATTTTAACAGCTAAATAAATAGCTAACAAGCTTATTAAACTATTATTATAAAATAAATTTGTTATTTTTTAAAATACATTAAGTTTTTATTAATAAAGCAAATAAAAAAAATTAGCTAAATTACGCTTTATAAAATATTTATTTTTAACTATTATATATATAATATTTTTAAAAAGTTTATAACTATTTTATATAAAACTTTTATTTTTTATAGCGTTTTATTTTAAAAAAACTTATTAACGTTATAATTTAACTATATAATTTTTTAAAATATACTTTTTATTTATATATTATTAAACTTTTTTAGTTTTTATAAATTTAATAATATAATTTATAATATTATTAGCTAATATTATTAAACAAAATATATTTTTAAAGTACCCTATAAAAAATTACTTTATAAAAAACCTTTGCTAGCATTAAAGCTTTATTTTAAAATATTATTTATAAATATTGATAACAAACTAAATTATTAAACTTTTATAAATTTATATTTATTAATATTATAGAAAAATACCTTTTTAACTTTATTAAACTTTTAACGGATTTAAAAATATATTTATAATAATTTAATAATATAAATAAATTTTTAGTACTTTTAAAATATTTAATACTAAAAAATAAATAAAAAATATTTTTTTATAATAAACAAAATTAAATAAATTAAATAAACTATATACTGAACGCCCAAACGTAAAACTGTTTTAGCTACTTTATTAAACTTTTTAATACTAATAAATATTATTTTAAAATCGAAGTTTTTAGTATATTAAATAAAATAATAATAAAAAATAAATAAAAAATAAAATATTAATATATATTTTTTATAGCTATTATTAAAGCTAAAAAATTAAAAAAAAATATATATATTAATTTAAGACTATAATTTAATAAAAATACTTAAATTTAAAAAGTAAAAATTAATACTTTTTAGCAAACAACGTATATTCGTTAAATATTTTTAAAAAAAATAACTTTTATATAAGTTTAATATAATATAAATATAAAAAATAAAAATAAAAATAAATATTTACTAAACTTTTTATTAAAATTAATAAAATAAACAAAGTTAAAAAACTTACCTTATTAAAAAGTTAAAAATGTACGCTTTAAAAATTGCGTACTATTTTAAGCATAATAAAAAATAGTTATAAAAAAAAGCTTACGATAGCTTTAAGCAAATATATATATAGTTCGAGTAAAAGTATTAAAATTAAAAGGCTAGTAAATCCAGTAGCTAGGTACTTCGCCCTATATATACCTACCTATATAATATAAAGTATTACCTTATTATATTATATTTAGACTTGTTCTTTAATGCAATATATTATACTATATCTATCTATCGCTTATAATCTTAACACTGTTGTCCCGCATTGCAAGTATTCGCCCACAGAGTGCGACCGCCAGTGCCAACCCTTATGTGTCCAGGTCATGAAGGCAGCGTTCGTGCTATAGAAAACCTCAATCCACACGGTATCTATCCATAGGGTCAGCATAATTCGTGTAGATCAAGCCCATATCGATAAACACTATCAGAACTGAGTAATTTACTTACAAGGAGCGTACTGGCAAGTATTGGCATTATAGCTAAGCTCGAACTGGGTGCAAGTGTTGTCCTTGCCGCAGTGTTGAAGCTTCAGGTAGGCAGCGAACTGGCGCTCAGCGACGGACGAGACAGAGACAGGTTGGGCGTTGACCTTCCACTCCTCATTGGCACCATTAAATCTCTCGACAAAGAGCCGGGCGCTCTCAGCGGCATTGTACTGGTTGTTGGTGAGGACACGAGGAAGTTGGACGTGCCAGAGGTTACTCGCTGCGTCTTTTTTCTGGAAGCTCGTGGTCCACATGGAATTCTCATCTGCGAAGTTGGGCGTTTGGATACCGAGGGCACTGCTCACGGAGTGGACCTCCGAGCTCTAGCAACCAGCAAGTCTACCCAGAGGGCGCTGCCGGTAGAGGCAATGAAAAGGAGACTGGCTAATATAATGCTAAGCATGGTGTTTGACTGTCGTAGTTCTTGATAAAGAAGTTTCCATGTAAAGAATGTGTTACCGAAGAGTGTTCTCTAGACAATGAGTTGACGACGCCTTCTCAGGTTTTATATGTTCGAAAATCTTCTCTCTCACGCCTAGGAAGGTCAGTGCTCCCAATCCGATAGGGCGTCGGATTCGGTGTCGGGACGGAGGTAAAGACGGTGAAGATAGACCTCCAGTCGCCCCCGTACGGTCTGCACGGCAACTAGCCCTGGCCATGACTAAATATATCGAGAAAAAATGTCGCGGAGGTGTGGAGCCTATATATACCGTTAATACTCCACGGAGTGTTAACGGCGTCGTTTTTCTCCGTGACAAAAAATTTCCTGAGAACAAACGTACTCGATTAATCATTCGATATCAAGTTTACTAGTCCGTCGTAGATACAAAAGTCTACCGAGACTAGCTATAATGAGTAGCTACGCTCTGCAACCGCGAAACTACAGTAAAGAGGAATAACTGTATATAATAGCTAGCCGAGAACACATAGAACCCCTGGCTAATGTTTGTCTAAAATACTCGCTTAGGTATAACCCACCCTCCCCGCTACACTAGCATAGTGCCCGCTGAGACCCTATAGAGATGAACCCAATTTAGAAAGCCCATCACGTAAAGGCTGCTAAGAGATTTCAATAGAAAATGGTATTACATCTGTTACCTGCGTGGCAGCCGAGGAAGTACTTAGTACATCCCGCATCGGCATTGCGAATTGTATTTGGCTAGGCGAACGGGGATTACTACTCGCGCCTGTCTGATATAGCAATGCCTGTGGACCTAAGAGTATTCACATTCTATCTACCTCTATATTATGTCGTAACCAAGCTTTGTATATACTTATTCAAATCTTCATACCATCTTAGATTGAAAACTCCATCGCCAAGCCAGAAGCGATTGGTAGTACTTGGTCACTTATCGGTTGGCTGCATCCCTTTCTTAATTGCAGATATCAGTTTGCTCTGGTTCATCTTTCGTTTCCTTCTCTTTACCTTACCAGCGCGCTTCCCAATCCGGCCGCCCATCGTGATCGTATCCAACCGGATAGATTTCGTTTCTGTGGGGAGCGATTCAACCACACACCTACTCGTGCAAATACAAGCTACTTTGACTATTGTATGGATGTTCCGGAGGCTCAGATTCTCGCCAACACTTGCGAAATGCTGTAGCCATTCCGTTGTCGTACCTCCACCCCGTTCGACCAGATCCATGTCGACTAAGATGTAGATCTGGCTCATCCCCTGCAGCACAGAGGTCAGCAGCTCCAACCACTCCGACTCCGTCGCTGCACTCTGAAAGCGTGCAGCGTTAAGAGAAGCTTGACGCTCTGTCAGCATGCTGTGATTGCTTTGCAAAACTTGACAAGCCAGGTACTTCAACACGTCAGTTGTGTTAAACCGGTTTTCGGCTGGCAGTTCTACTCTGGGGTCTAGGGCCCAGACCACAGGGATGCTGGCTTCCTTAATCAGGTCGATAGTGTTGGCTGCGAAATCTCGGATGGTGTGACGAGTTTTGAAAGAGCCTTGAACGAATATCTGCGTCGAGGTCCGTTTTTCTCCCCATTCTTGAATGTCGGATATCCAAGGATGGGCTTCCATGGCCCCTGAGCCCGCTTGCTTCCGACGATTCCTTCGTGTGTTGTAGGATTGTCTTACTATATCTGGCCGAGGGATAGGTGAGGCAGAAATGAATGAGAGGATTTGCGAGAATTGGATCTCAGAAAGTCGTTGGTTTGTGTTCAGCATACCAGTGCAGTGTAGCTGACTATACTTTGAAATGGCGCCCTTGAGTTCGGCTACTAGCTGATACATCTCGCGCCGTTCGAGTTGTGCAAGCTCCAATGCCTTTCCTGTCTCGACCAGTTGTTGATGCATTTGTCGAATCTCTACGTGGTTCATCGATGCTGTCCAGCGGTCAATCTTGCGGCTGGTTTCGTAGATGTCGTCGGCAATATCTCGAAACTTTAATTGAAAGGGGTTGGCGAAGGCGGCCAACGTATGAGCTATCTTCCCTTTTTGGTACCACTTTACTGCTCGTATAGCAAATGATATGATGTGGGAGTAGAGTTCACCCGTGTACTCAACCATTTCATCCGTTGGATAAAGCAGACATTGAACTTGCACATGTTTGATTACATCCGCAATCCGTGTCATGGCTTTAGATAGCTCCTTGATCAGAACTTCGTGGTTAATAACTCCCTGTGTATTGCATAGGCAGTCAGTAACACGTAACGACCAGAAATGTGGAGGCTCGCCTACAATGAAAACAAATTTAAATGCTGCCCAAGCGAGAGAAACATACTCTGGGTGGTGTTGAGCGAGTACGTCTAAAACTTGCGAATAGAACATAATTTTGCTAGACAACCTGGTAACCCATTTCCACGCCTTTCTATTCGGTCGACTGGAGTATTTGGCCTCTGCCATACGAATCTGACAAACGACATCTTCGATCGACGCCCACTGGCCGACTTCGTCAGCAAAAACGGCGGGAGCATGCTGTTGAAGGATGCGTAATGCGGCTTGGAATGACTCATTGAGGCGGTTCTGGCCCGTAGCCCTAATGAGCGAATGTTCAAATCAGTATGGTTTACTATAGAAAATATGGAGAGGAGCACGACGCACGGAAGTGCCTGACGCCTAAGCTCTTCCAGATTCACGGTCAGATTCATGTCCGTTATACTAGACACTAGAATAGGACCACATCCCTTAGGGTACCCAACGTCACGACGGGATGCCAATCAGAAAATCGAAGAAATAATACCTAGATAGCGAACCTGACTGCGCCGATAGGTCCGTCACACACTTTTGCGCTTATCTACGTGGAATGGCGGGGTTGAAGGACTGCGCCACTCATGGCTCAGAGCCGGCGATGATCCAGGCAGCTGCACGTCAGCCAATGGATACGTTCGGCGCTCAATGGTGACCAAGGGGGGCAAAAGCGCAGTGAAAGTGAATCAGCGGGATCTATGATAGCCGACCTGCATCTTCCCCCGACATATGTATGTGCATCGCACACCCATTTGCAGAATCTTCGTGCGATCACCATAATACAACCTCAAGGCTGTTGTCAATCCGTCGGTCAAACAAGCCTCCAAGTCAGGTTTATCTCAGGATTCTCAACAACTAACTGGAAAGGAAGCCCGACATTACGCGAGGCAGAAAACAAGCAACATGGGAGGGCCAGAATCTCCTCCATTGAAACGACGCCGAAGGGATTCGACCTCCATTACCAGCCCTCGCGATGTGACTTGGAGGGACGCAATCTGTGAAGCTCTTGGCCTAGATAACACAATTACAGATGAAAAGCTCCAGGAATCTCTCAGTTATCTTCGCGAATTCGGTGGTGTCGAAACCCCCATTGACGAGGAGCTAAAGGTACCCGAAGCTGAACCACACTATAAGCACCTGTACCGCATCCACTGCACCAACGGACCAGCTTCTAGAGACCAAAGCGATACATACGAAGACCCTCCTATTACCAAGAGCACCGATGGTAAAGACATCCATCTGTCCGCAAACATGCTCATTACCGACTTCGATCGCTATGTGCAGAGGAATCTAGGAATCTCATTTATTGTGATTCATGAATTCTTTTGTTGTAAAGAGTCACAAGGATACCATAAATTCAACCCGATAGAGCCGACGAAGGAATGGAGGGAATCCTTATTTGTAGCCTCGGAACATCTCTACGGAGCTTTGCTCAAGTTAAATTCCCAAGCAACCCCATTAAAAAACATCCCGGCATTCGCGACTGGCAGCGAAACACCGCATTGGAATTTCTGGGCATTCCATAATCGCCCTATCCTACAAATGCTGCCTAACCTCTGCGACGGCATCGAAAAGAAACATGCATCAGTCTTCTCAGAATACTTTTGCAAAGCAAAGCTACTTGATTTCAAGTCGGTCGAGAAGCTTATCTCCACTGGCCAATTTACTCTCCAGTCGCTGGGGTATTCATTTGTAAGTGATATTAATCAAGCACCTGGTACCTAACATCAGCACTTGCCTTGTTCCATTTTCCGGCACCCAGAGATCCCAGCTTTGTAGGGAATTGATTCTCTTTAAAAGATGTTATGCATTAACTGGAAATATAGATTCCTGGTAGCGTAGTGGTTGTAAAGTCTCCACGAGGGGAGACATACAACATGTGCTTCGAACTAGTTGATTGGCCGTCATATCTCGATAAATGGACTGTCAGCAAGGACAATTTCAGCACCTCGTTACCAGTCATCGATACTTATATTGATTTTCACGTCTCGTCGTGGCAGTTCGACGGCAATTTTATGAGGGCCACTTCGAAAAGTCCCTGCAAAATCACCATCGGAGCAAAAGAGATACCAATTGCGTCTCTATCAACAGTCCCATTCATCTCCCTTACTGCAGGGGAACAGAAATGCCTGTTTCGCAGGGGCGAGATGTTTTGGAAATGCAGAAAGATGCATTATATATCATATGGAGGATGGGATTTTGAACGGCTAGAATATTTTGTGAGCAACAAGTTTATCCTGAATTATTCAACGGCTGGGATGTATTGAATTTAGCTGACACTCTGCCACTTCGAATTATCTTAAAGGACAATTCGCGATTTGTTATCGACGCAGCCCTGGGCAAAGCCTGTTACAGACACAACCCAATGCTACCGAAAGAGCCATATCCTGATCTCATAGACCATCTTGGGCCGGAAGCTATGAAACGGACCGAGCCACCTGGAGGCAATTTTTTGTTGACAACGCCGACTTTCATCTGGGGATTCAACATGCAGGATAAGACTTGGAGTACGTGAGGCCTCAAATGTTTTTATGTCTGCTGACGGCTTCTTTCGCAGAGAAACTCGCCATTGCTAATGTTAACGACGTTGATTGGGATGAAAAGGCCTTTGACAACCTCGTGATTGACCCTGACAGCAAGGACGTAATCCAAGCACTTGTCACCAACAAGATACAGAATTCCATGTCTACTGACCTTGTACGCGGTAAAGGGAGTGGTCTCATTTTATTATTGCACGGGTCAGTGTTAACATACGTAGGAGAGCTGCACACAAAGAGAAACGTCTAACTTATTGTAGGCCACCAGGGACTGGGAAAACACTGACAGCTGAAAGGTGAGACTTGGGTTTATGGAGAACGAATCTGTCTTCTCTTTTGCATCAGGAAAAATTTGCTTACTCTCCCGAGCTTTTAGCGTGGCAGAGCACGCAAGGAAGCCTTTGTACAGGGTAACGTGCGGTGACATTGGTACAAAGCCTGAAGCCGTTGAGCAGTACTTGAAAAGAGTGTTGAATTTGGGAAAATCGTGGGATTGCGGTATGTGTGCCAATGAGACTACGCTAACGACCAGTACTAAGTAAGCTATGCCAGTTGTGCTGCTAGATGAAGCGGAAGTGTTCCTCCAAGAACGTTCCTTGGAAGACATTGAGCGAAATGCCTTGGTTTCCGGTATCTACAACTCGGCCCAAGTTCTCGGTAAATACAACCTAAGCTAACAGTATCCAATTTTACAGTGTTCCTCCGCCACCTTGAATACTATGATGGTAAGCTAACTGGAGTGTCCAGATGATGGGCACGATAATTTTGGGCTTCCGATGGCTAATAGTGTTCCTCTACGCCTATAGGGATTTTGATACTTACCAGTAACCGTGTCGCCACATTCGATGAAGGCTTCCGATCCCGGATACAGCTAGCCATCCATTATCCTAAATTAGAACAAGCCGGAAGGCGGCGGGTATGGGAAAACTTTGTCAATCGACTTAACGACGATCCGATTGCTTCTGCCGACGTTGACATTCGAAACCTTCGTTCTAATCTTACGGAACTATCGAAGTTCAATCTCAATGGCCGAGAAATTCGAAACGCGATCAGTGTAGCGCGTCCACTGGCCAAATCAGAAGAGCGAAGGGTTGATTTCGAGTCTTTGAAGAAAGTAATCAAGGTTCAACAAAGGTTCGATGCTTATATGCAAGAAGTGAATGAGGGATTGGATGACGAGAAGGTGGCGAGGGAAGAAGGAAAGCGTTGACAGATCGGCCTCATACTACTGCGAACAGGGGATCTTCGGCCGGGGGATGACTCTTTCGAGATGAGGTATGCCCAAGAAATTATCATTTAGTGTTTACTGTCAAAGCTGCTCTAGATTGAAATGCCCCGTAGACTTATGGGCCTAAATATTCCTCATTCCCTTCAGGAGGCTCGGAGTACAGCTCTGCTTGCATCGCTGCCGTTAAATAAAACAAGTGACTAGACATATAGCAAATGCCTCGAATATAATATTGATATCTTCCATTACTGATCTCTTAGATCTCGTGGCCTACTCCGGCGCACGCGACCTCTCTGTATACCCCCACTGCGTTCGTCTTCTCGATAATTAACGGCAACGGCACCATCACTACGCACTAGCACCCGGCTGTCCCGTAAGCCGCCATCGTCGCCAAGCGTACACGCTACGCTGGCATACTTACATGATAGGTTCTGAGAATCAGCTGGGGGCCCCGGCTAGCGCCGCCCCTATAAAGGGGTGTTTTTGCTGTGGAAACCTTCCGAGAAATTCTCTTCCTCTTGACTTCATTTCCATACGCAAGTGGTCGTAACGGTCAGCGAGGTCGTTCTATTTCCACTCCAGTTGTCAAGATGCCTTCCCTTAGTCCTGTATACTACCGCTGTTTGCGCTGCCGGGCACGCAAGTCGAGCGCAAACTACGGTAATATACAAGCCTCTTGTCTTTGAAAAATAACGTTTAATTATTGGGAATGAGTATGGGTGGCTTTTAGACCTAGGTAATTCGCGGGTACGACGCCCAACCACCTACGCCTATAGATGCTCACGTTCTCATACAAGTTGTTCTCAAACCACTACTGCCCTTTCTGCTAAGTGATTAGATGACCTATTATAGTTCATATAATAAGATGAAACCAAAAGAAACAAGCAACACTCGTTCATCGATAAGCATTTGGGCAAATGAGCGACAGCGAAAGAGATCAACGCCAACTTTGACTCAGCGCCTAGGTATCTTTTGTCTCTCATCTCTCAAGGCCTTAGTGTATGGCCTTATGTTAGGCCAGTCTAGTCAACTTGTGTGTTATAGGTTTTAGAGAAACGTCACTAGATTTCAATATCAATGCCTTTTCGGCGCTCCTTTTGCTCTTTTCAACTTATCAATCAGCGACGACGTCACTGGAGACCTACCCGGTTCCTCTCCGCGGTGAAAAGAACCCGAGTCGTGTATGTCTGCCGTCCAGCACATGACTGCCTGAAGCAATAGCAATGACTCCCGCCTTCTCAGTATGCCGTTTTCTGCGGGCTTGTTGACAGCATCTTCGGCACCGGCAGAGGAGACACAAAGGGTGGTAGTGTAAGCAGGCGAGAGACTAACAACACGCTATTGGGGCCTATGTCATCACGTGAAAATGTGTTCATGGGAACGTAGAAGAACTAGCTCATTCCATTCACTTACCATTACGTTTTACCACTAGGGGTTTTTTCAGCCGAGGCCCACTTCTTAATTACGCCGAACATAATCCAGGACAATCAAGCCAGTCTAGTGTACACGCTCTGAACACTGCAGTAAGACTTTAAGCCCTCGGCGCCCATCTCAACACCCATTCCACTCTGTTTGTGTCCCGAGAACGGGGTACTAGGCTGCATCTCTGCGTGGCAGTTGATCCAAACGTTTCCAGCTTGGAGCTGCTGCGCAATACGGTCGGCCTTGGCTTCATCACGGGTCCAGACGGAAGCACCAAGGCCAGACTCGGTAGCGTTAGCCCTTCGGATAACGTCAGGTTCCTCAGACCACTTCATAAGAGGGAGTACAGGTCCTTCTCCATGTCAGTGCAAACACAGTAAAGGGGGCCCATGCTGGTTGGCGAAGGATCACGTACCAAACTGCTCCTCCACAACTATCCGCGAGTGGTCAGGTGGATTGTCGATAATTGTGGGGGCAAGGAAGTATCCCTTTCTGTCCGTCAGGGGCTCGGTACTTCCCGCTGCAACTGTGAGCTTGGTGTTTTCGATATCCATCAGCAGTTCCTTGACTCGTTCGTATTGGGGTTCAGTGGTCATAGGCCCCATGAAAGCGTCCTCGCCAAGGCCAAGTTTCAGGCTTTGAGCGAAGCCCACAAGTGTCTCTAGAACAGCATCATATACTGATTCATGAACATAAACACGTTTCATGGCGATACATATCTGCCCGGAGTTGCAGAAAGCGAAGAGGCCAATCTTAGAGGCAATCGCAACAGGGTCCACGTCAGCACAGACGATTGCCGCATCGTTCCCACCCAACTCAAGGGTAAAGCGCTTGAGAGTCTTGCTGCAAGCCTCCATGACCTGCTTGCCAACACCAGTAGAGCCAGTGAAGCTGACCATGTTGACGTCTGGGTGCTCAGTCAACCAAGGGCCAAGTTCATTGTCCCCGCTCAGAGCTTGTAGGATACCGGCCGGGAAGAATTGTACTCCTAGTTCAGCAAGCTTGAGACTGCAGTAAGGAGTGTGTGGTGATGGCTTCCAGATAAAGGCGTTACCAGTCAGTATCGCAGGGGCAATCTTCATGCATGCTAACTGGACAGGAAAGTTCCACGGTACAATGCCAACGACGACACCAAGAGGCAAATAACGTGTAACCACCTTACGCTCCTTGGTGTCTTCAATGATGTCACCAGGACGGGACATGTTGCAGAAGTCTCGAATCCATTGGACACCTGTTGCAATCTCATGCTGAGCCCACATTGGCTAACCCGTAAAATCAGATTACCTCATAAAATCAAACATCGGATCTAAAGGATACTGACTGGCTTGCCTTGTTCCATCATCACTAGCTTCGCAAAGTCCCCAGCGGCGGCCTCAATGGCATCGGCAAACCTCCGAAGTGCATTGGCACGCTCGTCCCAGGGGACGGCCGCCCAAGTTGTGGCCGCTTTTTTTGCTGCTTCGACAGCTCTATCGACGTCTTCTGGAGTGCTTAACGGTACCGTTGGATTGTTGTCCCCGGTTGAGGGGTTAATAAGCTGTCGGCCGCCGACCGAAGCGTCTGTAGTAGCCCCGCTGATTACATTGGAGAACGTTTCGAACTTGATAGAGCTGCTGTTCTTGCTGCCATCGGCCATTTTGGATGTTCCTTTGTGACGGAGAGATACTAAGATATGAAGTGCTGTATCGGCAGCCAGAAATTACTGTCTATGGTAAGTAAACTTGATACATCCATTCATAGATATACTTTGGAAGAAGGTCGGCGGATATTCTTTGCCAAGCAGTAATATGCGCTTTTACACTGAACAGGCCGAGAGTGATAAGTCCACTAGCTGTTAGGTGGTATTGAACAAGGAACACTGCATTAATGGATGACAGTTGGGTAAATGCTACCTAATACTCTACATAGTACTTTGTTGAGGTATCTAAATTTAGAAGAGCATCGTCCTTGCAGACCGTCGAAGGCCTGCTTGCCGGCAGCCGGTGTTTACATGTAGGGTGTTATCGCCCCACCAGACCAGTTGGGGACCAGATCGTGTCTGCAATGCAACCAGCTTCACCTATCAGGCTGCATACAACATATCTCGCAAAGCTCGCGATATACATAAGAACCAACAATATTGGCTGTCTCTTGCACGCAAGCCGGAGTGGTGGTCACTGATGATCTAATATACGGTTTATTAATCATGTAAGATGCACGTATTAGATAAGTGAACCAACTCCATTTTACTGGCATTGCTATTGAAAAGATTCCTGTACTGAGTATACTTGCTCCCCCTTAACATGTTTTACAGATAAACCATTGGCTGCTGTATTCTCTCTCCACGCCCCATCCGATAATCAGATAATAGTGCACAGCACGTCAAAGGGACATTGGCGTCATCTAAAGCTACTTCTGAATGGCTCTGGTTTCTCGATATCTTCGACTAGACGGCGGGAGTCTTCTCATGGCTTTGTAGCTCGATATAGTCGGTCACAGTTATGCCACGTCGCGAGCCCAGAATAATGTGGGACGTGTCACCTGTGGCCACCGAAACCTTTATGCCGTAGCTGTTCCCTTTGTGACCAGAGCCATAATTTGAGAACTCACTCTCTGCTGACCCCCCTGACCTGCCCGTCACGGAGTCCGTGAAGATGAACTGGTAAAGAGGTCGATACGTCGCAATTGACGTGGCGAGAAACCCGACCATCATTTCGACATCGCCTAGCAAGGTAGAAGGCACAATAGTCCCTAAGTCTCGCATTAGTATGTGGGACGTTGAGGGAAGACAAGAAACGGCTATTTACAGCTCAAGTCCGCACCGGCCCCCAGTTTAGTGATGTACGCAAGTTGAACCAGGCTAACAATGCAAGCACTGTTGTTTGAAAACATGTTAGAAGAGTTCTGGCTGTTAACGATAGAACGAAGTAAAACTAACCTGCCGCCTGCAGCAAAAGAGATGATAAGCCTCCGTTTTTGGGCTTTGGATGCATTAAGCTTCAAGACTATGGGGATGGGCAAGCTGAGTATTGTAAGATCGGTACTAATATTGATGAGGTACGCAACGAGTGCCTCAAGCCCATAGTTGATGCAGTTTCCATTCAGTGAAGGATCCCAGGAAGCGGCAATCGGTATACATTGCAGGTTAGTCGCTAACAGGACCTGGAGAAGCCACTCAATCACCAGCGCACTGACAGCCCAGGTGCATATTCTGAATATACGAGAAGTTCCAAAGAGCTTCCTATACACGGCCAATACGCTAAGTTTCAACAAAGCCAGTGTGACCGCATATAGGCTTTCAGCGACAACGGTGAACTGTAAATGGTTTCAAAAAATTAGACGATGACTTTAGACCAGTTTTCTGCCAGAGACGGTCAGTTGTAAAACTCACAATTCCCAGCAACCGGGAGTCTGTAACGAAGACGATGTGTTTTCCCAATCCGTAGTGCGTAAGAATTAGGATAGATGCCGTATAAGCCGCGTAGACGAACTTGTTGGGTCAGTCTTCACGCATCTGCCTGTTGTGGGTGCATACTTACCCAAGCCACTACGGCAAACCAATCGCTAACGTCCAGATGAAGCTTTCCCCGAACAATTCTGCGAGACCAAAGACGCAATCCAACAAAGATGGTAGCTGCTGTTAGGGATATTGTTGCACAGGCGATGATGTTTGGAATAAAGCTGTCATGAGGACGTGTCAACATCCAGGCAACTTCCTCTGGGGTTGGGACAACGGGCCCTGGCATCCTGGGCTGATGATTAATAGACTAGCAGCGTAACAAATTTGAAGATAACAAAATGATTCCGTTGGCGGGACTTAGCAACTCTCAGGCCGAAATGATTCGAAGGTAACCCGCAAGACATTGTCGTTTTCTGATCATATTATGAATGATTCGCCCCTTTTGCCCTGGAACATCTAGAGCCCGATGTATTAAATTGCAACAGGGAGTTACAACTCCAGATTTTTGTTGCAGCATGCATGTCGCACATCTCGCTTCAATTCATCTTGTTATGAGGCAACGCCTCAGTTACATACACATGCAATGCACAGAGCCTGGAACCAACAGCAACTGGTATCATGTCACATTTGGTTGGAATGGCGCACTCAATGCTGGTAGTGCTATTCTACGCCGCTGGATTCATATGCATGTTGGTAAAAACAAATGCAAAAGGACAACAGAGTCTCCATAATTCTTCAATTGTTCTACAGCCGCCCAAATATCTCCATTCCCTGGAACAGCCTGCCTGCGATCACGCCCCCGGAATGGAGCGGGGGAGACTTAGTGAGAACAGCCTCATGGCTGCCCTGGTGCTAGATTGGTCGGATATGTATCCCAGCCTATATGTAGACTCGGATAGAAGGTAGCCCGACACGCCCGCATGCCCTTCGGGAGGCTCTGTGGGAGACTGCAACGCGGTCTCCCCCCGGCGTTAAATAAATAAATAAATAAATAAATAAAAAAGCCTGCCTGCGATACCAACAGGATATGCAACACCCTTCACATTGGCTCTGAAAGCCCCTAGGAGCTGTTGGTCCGACTGAACAGGGGTAGAAGGTACATGGCCGTTTGCCACAAGCACCACAGCATCCACACCCTTTCATTGGATACCTGATCCCACCGGAGTATTGTCAAGGCGGCCATGACACCACCAATGATCATCGGTACCAACCAGGCTATCGGCGTTACATTCCAGAATGCGGGTATAGTAATAGACCAAATTATCGCTGGTGCAGCCAGGCTGATACGCGCCAACCTCCTTCCGTATAGAACCGGAATCGTTTTGCGTCCTCGGGCGGTGTCGCCAGCCGTGTCAGGGAAGTCCTGAGCCTGCACTGTAGTAGCCATCATAGCAGCCATAAGAGCCATCCATCTCCCAAGGATATGCTGCCCATCTGTGCTAATATCGCCTGCGAAGAGTGCTGTAGTGGCTCCCAAGCCGAAACAGCTTAGGCCTATGGCATTAAGTACGTTCCGAAGAAGCGGACCGGCACCGCCGCCATCTAGATCGTTGTACAGCCATAAAAATGCCATCAAAGTGACACTAGGCACGAAGTTGCCAAGCAGAAAGCTAAAAATGAGTGCAAGCGGTATTGCGGCGCGCAGGAGAGCCTGCGCCTGCTGTGGAGAAAGCCGTGCCGCAGGCAAGGGTCGCCATGGTTTGTTCAGTTTATCCTCCGCTATAGATTCCGGTTGTCGTTGGTTTGAAACGGCTGTGATCAGCATATGTAACCAAGTCCAGGCTATCATGGATGGGAATCGAATGATTATCTCTCGCCCGCTTATGGTGGGTAGCATCACTGATCCGACCTTGGAGGATGCCAATACAAGGGCGAAAACACTCTGCGGGAGCATAACTGTCTTGAAGTCTGACTTCGTAAATAGAAACAAAGTTTTCAAATGGAATAGAAATATTCCAATATCCTAAAATGTACATTAGCAACATGGGAATCACAGAATCAGAGTATGACTGACACCAGGGTCGCGGCTGGCAGCGGTATCTCGGTTACGCGCCATATCGACAGATTATTGCATTCCCTGCTGGGACAGCCGTTGTGGGTCAAAGTGGTCGAAGAGCCGAACGATCTAAATAGCACGTCGCTCAAGTACAGCATCGCAGAGACATGAGTGGCGTGTGCAGCTAGTTTGCAACAAGATGTTTCGAGAGGTGTCTCTCACTTATATACTTACGAGAGTGGAATCTTGAAGTTATTATGTGGGATACTTGCAGTATCGTCGGTTTTCCAAGCATACGTAGTAATATGTCATAACTCGGCTATAGGGAGTGTTATGAATCCTACGCCTCAAAACCAACGGCCAAAAACCCCATAAGATTAGTGATACTGTATACTTATCTCTGTGTCAGGATCTAGTAGGGGTCGTCAATTATAGAGGTAGGCAAATAACTATCTTTATTGTAAGATTAGGTATGAATCCTCCTCAGACTAGTTCTGGCCGGTCACTAACATGTATTCTTTGCCACGAATACAGGCGAAGTGTGGAAGAGGTTAATTATGGTAGCCTTTCAAAAAAGTAGCACTGAGATCTGTGCCACTATTAGGTGGAGTTGCTGTGCAAGGTTATACTCACAAGTCCCTTTCCTATCCAGGCTCTCTAGGCGTTTGAACATGTGCTCTCCGAGACTACCGCCGTTCGTCTACTTAGGCGGAAATCAGCTCGCATAATTCCGTGAGCTAAATATGGCTGGGGAATTGCACTATAATGGAAGGTATTTATATAGGTGAAAGTAGACTTCTATTGCATAACCTTCGACGGCCATGATAGGGACCATGAATTTCTTCTGTTGTACGTCCAAGTTTATGGCAAGAAACAAGGCACAAATCAAATAGATTCTGCCTTTTTAAAGGCTATTTGAAACAAAGTGCCATGATCCCGCAGGCTTTCTCATGACCTTATACTGGTCGGCTGTTATAGAAATATTAGGAGGGAGGTAGAGTGTAGCTCCACAGCCGCACTCGAAATTTCCAACATATCAAAGCACCTTGAAAGCAAAGCATGTCTACCCGCTAAGCGGGCTGATGTATTTCCCGGGCCGCGGCTAGCTGCAAGATCCCTACGCCGTAGTGGCCTGATCGTCTGATTACCGCCCATAAATAAGAGGCACAGATTGATTTGTGCGGTATGATGTTTAAAGTTAGCCTTACACATATGAGGGCTAATCGAAGGGCTCAAACTGTCCATAACCCTTAACCCACCTACTCGAAAGCCGTTGGCCCCATTAAAACGCCTTGAACAATGCTTCATAATGTAGCAGGATATTCCACCTTGAGAGATTGTGACCCAGCCACTAAGTATACCTCCCACTAAAAGCCTCCTGGTCCCATTAGTACAATCCATAACACCTACGCTTCGGCCCTCAAACTCGCCCTGAGGCAGCCCACCAACTCTTTGCCATGCACAGGAGGCTTGGTATCAGGTAGGCAGACGATGATCCATTGGAAGGCGTTGCCCCGTAGGAAATCTGTTATCTACTGCTATATTAACCACAATTACTCTAAATAAAATATGGTTCAATAAGTCTAAAGACTACAGCCCCTTCCTACGCAACCGCCGGTTAGTTCATAGTCATGATAAAGCCACTGAGATTATGGCGCGTTGTATCGGCCGAGGATACAAAGCAAGCCGGCCTTGACTACTTTATATACACTTGAAGTTACAGCGCTTTCTCTTGCCATATTAAACCCTAGTTTAGCCGGCTTATCCGTTGTAGCAGTGGCACCCGCCGTGTTTGCGCGTTGGTCCTCAAACTTACCCCTGAGGTAACCCACCAACTCTGCGTGATGCAAGGGGAGCTTTGTCTCAGCTGCGTGGAAGGACCACGCTATTTTATTGCTCCTCGGTCCATCGTTTTCGGCGAAAATAGATGACGTGGACATATCCTCAGCCCGTAGGGTGGGGGGGTAGCTGCTTGTTGTGTAAAGGGTAGTTGATCACGGGTAAACAATACGACGGCGTTATTTTGTAGATAGCTTTATAGCTTTTTGAACAGTTGGTGTTAAGATCTCTGCTGACTTATTATAGCGGTGCGGCAGTCCTACCGGTTCTATTTCGTGCATGAAAATCCAAACTCTTCAGCTAGCTTTTTCTGCTTCCAAGACTTTTACCCACATATCCTCCTCGATGAAAACGATATAGCTCCGAGATTTCCACGGGTTCGTCGGGCTGGCCACCTGGAAATCGAAAGCGCGGAGTAACTGAACAACCGTTTTAGTCAAACCACATTCGGGTTCTCTGGCAATACACACACGTACCTCAAAGTACACCTTGTTTAGCTCCATGAATGCTACTGGTTTCCCCGAACACTGGAATCTACCGTAGCCAAATCCGAGCTCCACCAGTCTCTCCATCTCCGCCCTTTTTTGTTCATCAGCTTCAGTGAAGCGCTCCGGGCGGAAAATGGCGGCGTCGTCGCCAAAATTGGTAGTCGACGAGAAAAGAGAAGCAGTGTTCATGCCAATCGCCGTGCCGCCCGGGATGAACTTCCCGTGAATCATATCGCCTTCTGGTGGGACTGATTTAGGATAGAGGCCGGGTGCAGGCGGACGCATTCGGAGACCCTCGTATACAATAGCCTATGGACGCATCAGCTAATCATTGATTTATATGCGCTCTTTATAACCTCACCTGGAGATACGGAAGCCGCTTTGCTTCTTCGAATTTAATGGGACTGGCGACCTTGCCGTCAATCACGGCGTCGCGTATTTCCTGCTTGAGCTTGTTATACACTCGGGGACAGGTCATGATATGAAGCATGGTGATGCGGATGGTTGAGGCCGTTGTATCGGACCCTGTCCGGGCATAGAAACGCGTTAGTCGAGATCTCTAAGTTACACATCATAGAACTTGCTAGATGATACGAAACGAAAAGACTAAGGGATCAGACATGGGAGGTTTTACACACACCTGCAATAATCATGAAAAGACCCTCAATCTCAGCCTGGTCTTGGGTCAGACCGTTGCGGATCCATGAGCCCTGCGTACTTATTAGAAAACATTTCCATCGTTGAAAACGTTCGCAAGGCTTACTAGCAGGTCTCCCTGTGGCTTTGCATCTGGGTGATATCTCTTGCCGACATACTCTCTTGCCACCCTGTGAGCGCGATCAGCAAAAGTGCGCATTTAGCTAGCGCATATCACTTACCCCATAAGCTTCCCCATACCTTTTGTGTCTGTCACTGACGGGCCGAATAATCTCAAAAACAACGGAGACAGCATGATATTTCGTATAAGGGGGATGTCAACCGTCATTGCAAGCTTTGGCCAATTTTCGCGGACTTCCCTGAGAAAACTATATAGGTCTTTGTTGGCTTTGAGGTATCCATATTCTTGACCGAATGCCACTTTCGTGATCACGTCCATGGTGAGGTAGCTCATCAGGGGTGCCAAGTCGAGAAGGTCGCTGGAGTCATTCCCGGCATCGTTTGACAAATTTTGTCGGATATTATCAATCAGTGCCTTGACTTGCTCGTCGACGCCGGGCTCGAGAAGTGGAACCTCACGTCCACCAAATGTAGCCCCTATTTGAGACTTCATCTTGTCATGTGCTGGCACATCCAGAGTAGTGAACATCACATCGTGATACGGATTGAATCTAGACCCTACATACCACGGGTCCTTGCCGTACGAACTCCTAACAGCACCAGCTCGTCTCAAAATCTCTGGATCATCTGTTGTCAGCTCATTTGGACCAACACGAACGAGCGGGCCATATTTCTTGCACAGGTCTCGGTGGGCGTAATATAGTCGGCCCCCCTGCGCTGTCCGAGCCAGCCATAAGTATGAGAACTTCGCCAGGAACGGCCCTGGTATATGTCGCAGCCTGTACCAAGTGATGGTGGATGAGGTTAGGTACCATAACAAGAAGCCGCTCAAAGCCAAGCGAACGAGATCTGCTGCTGACAGTGCTTCCGTCAAGAAGGACATGATCACTAAGCTTTCTCGGCCCTAGCACACGGAAGTAGATTGTGTGTTGTTGGTGAAATAGATGCAGCATAAATGGTGGGCTTGTAAATGCATCCATATTTGAACGAGCTACTCGAATAATCACATCAATGACCAAATGCCGCTCCGAAGGTACATGATCGTCTGTTGCCTGCATAGCGGGCAAGGCAACGATTGGTAGTAGCCCTGAAGGGGGTGCATCTCTACCAGGTCGCCTGCCCAAGTCAATGCTTACAACAGGTTGAGAATGCGGATCAAAAAAATAACCGAATCGATCAGAGTTTTGATTGGGGTTTTCTGTGTGACGGCCAAGCTCCGTGTGTATCAACGTGGCGAATCAGACGGCGTTATTGGATAATGTAACAGAAACACGAAGGTGGTATGAGATACTCCATTTTCGGATCCCAAAGCCTCCAGTCCTGGAAGCCCGTATACCAACCACTCAACACTTTTCTGCAAAGTGATGCCTAAATATGAAGCAAAAAACCTTTGTATTGCGAAAGTGTGACGGAGTTTGTTGGCCCGGCAAAGTGGGCTAAATACCCTGGAAGTGTGGGCAGCCTTCACTACGGGTGGTGCTTCACAACAATATTCGTCTATTGGTTGCAGTAATTCTCTACCAATCGCTGCTTCATCTCATCAATCGCCCTTCAATACAGATTAGCTAACCCCCCAACATGTTAGTTTTCGAAGGATGCAACGGTCTTGTCTGCTTGTTGTCGGACCATGAGATTGGAATCATTAGGTCGTTCCGCCTATGGCGGATTATCATAATGTATCAGAGTCTCTAGGGGAAGTGTCTTCAACTTATAGCGCATAAAATGCGTGGCGGTCGTCTTGATATTCCGATAGTTTTGTCACCTCCGCGATCTTGTAGTACGCTTGCACATGGTGACGGCTTGTGCGGTATCGAGTGGCAACTCATCTATTGTCGTCAGAGGAAGAATCTTCAAGATCACGAGCGCACTCACATTCGCTGTGACCATAAAAATCACAAGGACCATACAAGACCGGCTCATCTGTCTCATTATCAAATGCCACATTTTCATGCCATAGGTCTCCATGAATTAGAAAAGCTTCAACTTTCTCCCCATCCGACTCCATCGGCCGTAGCAACCTGAGAATGACATGATCTATGATTATGGGGCTTAGCTTATCTAATTCCTCGTTTTGGCCATGGATGAGTCTTTCTTTCTCCATCGTATTCTTCAAATCTGGTGAAGAATTCCTCCCAACTGTCACACCAGGACATGTCCATTGGGTAATCGCCTCCATAGGCGGTAACGTGAAACCCAAATTTGCCAGTAGGAGACTCTGTGCGGATCTCCCACCTAGCCGAATAGGGCGTTAAGTCCTCCATGACCCACAACTCGACTCTATAGAAGATTATTGAGAATCGTATATCTCCGTAAGCCCTTGTCACATCGGCTGGTTACGGGTATTAGAGATTCCAATTGCTAACGTATAAACGAAGGAGTAGAACACACACGCCCAAGCAATGGACTTGAGGTAGGCTGATTAGGCAGTTCGTTGGATATTCGCGACTCGACAATGCTCGCTATTCGTACGTGAGACATACTTGCCTCGCACGCAAGGATCCAATGGTCACCTTGTATGCTTTGGTGGTCGGTGAGCGTCTCCTACCAAATATGCACAGTAATGATGAACTATGTTACACGAGCATTGTGTTGCCACTGATTGGTTGAAGGACGAGTCCGGCACCAATGCCCAAAGCTCCGGGGAAAGTTTCCCAACCAACCCGACCACCTTATCACTTACTACGCACTTATTCCCAGAACTATGTATCAACCCAATACCCATGTGACCAAACGTTTTACACAGCATACTACGGAGATAGTGGGTTGGATAGAGTGCCCCTTATTGTACCATCAGTCTTTTTTTGCTACCATCGCATGGGGAGACAGGTCCGCCAGTAAACTTTCCTACGCGCATATAGTCACTAAATATAATAGGGATTCGACAATCATACGAATAGGAGGCATTGAATGTTCTTCGCAGGTATAAAAAAAAACACGTATAGCCAATGGGTGTGCATGACATGGTAAACGGCCAGGATTCCCACCAGTCTTCTTCCCTTTATACCGCTGGTAGTTATATAGAGTGCCTCTATTGGCCTAAATTCCTTCTATATGTACCTACACCACATCGATATACCCGCCTAATACCCAATAGACTCCTCTATCCGTCGTCGCCAGTCAGTTATTTATTCACCCCTTCGCAACCACGAACTTTTCGCGGATCTCTTCCTCGCTGAACCTCCGCGTGTGGCGCTTGAGCATGGCAGCCCGCTGCTCCATCGTCATGTCGATCTGATCGCCGATGGGCACGAGGCACCGCGCCAGATGTTCGTAATCGCGCATCATGAGCCGCACGGTGATCATCAGGTAATCGATGTTGTGGAAGACGAGCGCGTGCTCGCGGCCGTAGATCTCCTTGCTCTCGAGGAAATGTACCGGGTGGTCTCGCCAGTGGCGCAGGGGGTTGAGGTGGTGCGACGTGTGGTAACCGTCGTTGTAACAGTACCGATTACTCTGGGCCAACAGTCAGTCTCAGATGGGTGCGCTGGGGAGAAGGGAGTTTTGGGGGGGGGGGGTTGCTTATTACCGGTACGTCTATCAGAGTGATGCTGGATCGGTAGTCGGAGTCCGGTTCATCAGCATCCACGAATGCGTGCTGGCCCCAGTTGCCCACCATGAGTCCAAGACGCATGATGAGAAGGGGAATCAGCAGCGTGAAGAGGGCCGGTTTGAAGTTATACCGCAGAAGAAAGATGATAGCGGCATAGTTCGACAGTTCCCAAAACGCTGCACGGAGAGCTAACGTCCACCTGCCCGTTCTCACAAAATAAAGGGGTAAGTCCAGCCAGACGAAGAAATAAAATCGACCGACATATAGAAGGAAATGCCATATGTTGTCTCTTTGGTAGCGCACGGTCGATGAAAGATCGTTGGGGCCGTTCCCCTCGACGTGGTGATGCTTCACGTGGTGGTAGAAGTAGCTGTTCCATGTGTGACCCATCAAGGGGTCCATCACATATGGGAAGGCATGGTCAAACACCCGTACCCAGGAACGCTTGCTCAGAACGCCTCGTTGATGTATATGCTGGTGTCGCAGGAGCGTATATACGCCTATTGACCATCCCTGCAGTAGTATATGAAGGACTCCGTGCAAGTATGTGAACCGGTGGAATAGCCACAGTGCACTAGGAAGAGATGTGGTGAAATACAGGATTAAATGTGTGACCATGACGACATCTGTCTCGACCCTCGCCACCTTCATAGCCCATGACATGTAGGGTGTTAATATGTGTTGGTATACCGCAGGAGGTAAGCGGGACTTCAAATCTCTTACATCCCAAGACGAAAAGACAGTGGGCTCAAAATCTTGGGATTTTGGTTGGTTTAGTGCTCTGAGGGTGGCTATATCGCCCTTGTCCCTGTCTCCAGCAGGCCGATTACATGGCTCGTGATCGGCGTCTGTATGATATTCAGCTTAGATATTTTCTCTAGCAAACAATGTTATAATGGAATGGAAACTAACCTCCATTGGCATGTTTCAGTTTTAGGACTGGTGGCGTGTGCGTCCCGGTAGATTCACCGGTATCGATATTAGAAGCCGGCCGGTGGTTTCGGATATCGCGGGCCAAGCTTTCGAGGACCAGCCGGTCCGACGGTGTCAATTCCGGACTTAGAATGATAGAAGCCATGGATAGATAACTCAAAGCAAGGAGAAAACGACGATGAGTGTCGAATCAGGAATGAAGACGCTGATGAGGCTCAAGTCGAGCTCAACGCCAACGAAAAACGCTGATCCACATGCTCTGGCTAACCCAGATTCACTCACCGCTCCACGCAGCTTGATTACCGGCTCCACCGTACCGAACCCGGTATGGCTGCGAGCAGGGGGAGGGATCGAGAGTCCGGGAAGCACTGGTCAGGTAAGCGACTGATTGTTGAAGATGAGAAAAGCGCGCGATCGTGGAACAAAGGCGCAGAAGAGTCTTAAGGGCACCTTTGTCTGATCTAGCTGGTTGCACCGAGTAGGTACACTAGGTGCCTGGCCGTGCAGTAGGTATCTAAGCGAGAGAAGCTAGTATTACCTAAGCAGACCGTCATCTTAATTCCATGGGCGACAAAAAAGGGGTCTTTCATGGGGCGAAATCTTCGAAATGAGGCACATCCGGGACAGACGTTTGGATATCGTGCTATTGTCGCCGGGACTTGGGTGCTCGTGGCCATGAATTACTATGTACCTCACTAAGGTTAGTGTGTAATTTATGGAGTTTATGGCCCAACTCAGCAGATCGGTGAGTACTGTACGCAAGGTAGGAGATTAACACGCAGGTCGTCAGTTTACCTGTGAAAGAGCGACGATGCTCAATTGGGAACTGGGTACAATTGCTGTGTTCGGCTTTTCAGCTCTACACTTAGACTCTTTATAGGTGTTGGATACAAGCTTAATTGATGCTTCGGTCTCAATTGATAGCGTTGGAGAACACTACTCGGTACCCAGGTAGGCAATGTCAAAGCTTAGCCGCGTGGGCTACCCCTTTCGTAGCCTCTCGCGGCAGAATGTTCATCATCTCTTTTGAGTGCTACCTGTTCCAGCAGCAAGCCTGGAAGAACTGATCAAGCTTTTGGATCTGATAAAAACAATGCATTTAGTACTAAATTTAGAAGTTCGCATGTAGGTAACGGAGACGTAGTGGAGATAACCTAGGCCAAATACATGTAGGTATTGTTACCGTTGCGGTGCGATATGTAAGTTGTTTGGCCTTACAATCATTATGAAAAAGCCATACTTCTGCAGTACACTAACATTTAAAAATGAACAACAAGTAGGATCTGGCCTAGTATTGCATTATTATACGCTCTCCTTCTTCACGCCGATTCTATAACGCAATTGTAGACAAGTATCTACTATACGCTGATGCGATATATACAAGTAGCTATAGTGGCGCTCGCGACACTGATAAGGATAGGGAACCGTGGCGCAGTCGGGTCGCATTCGGAATACTGCCCGCCCTCTTCTCAGCTTGTACTTGGTTACAACACCCAAAAGCCTCAGGCGTACTTATCTTTCTGCTTGTCTAAAACGAATCTTCATCCCCAGCAACTAGGTTTCTCCACGCCCATAGATAGGTGTTTTTTTTTTCTCATGCAAATGTCTCTCTTTCGTGCCCCGCCAAACACTTCTTGCGACACCCCTCGCTGATGTCCGAAGTTAGGTTACAGTCATCGGACCTAGTATCACAGCTTGTAGACATGCAGTTCCCGCTAGACCAGCAGGACTCCGGCGTGAAGAGATAGATCACACGTGTGACCTATGAGAGGAACATGTAAACAGACAGCGGCCGACTCTATCGATCGCCGTCGCGGTTCACAAACATTGACGGGCGCCAAGTCTCTCTCGCCCGAAGTCCCCGAACGCGAGCAGGCAGGCTCAACGCCGAGGTCATCCGCGCACTCGACGGCGGCGCATGTGCTCGCCACGAGTTACAGTACAGTAAATGCTAAACCTCTTTCTTCATCCTGCCAGATTAAGCACACCTTACCTACCCTAAGCTACATAGTAGTACTCCCGCTCATTCTAGTGTAGTTAGGTAGGTGTGCTTCGGCACCGAGGTGGATACGAAACACGCCAGAGCAACCAATGGCAGGCGCGCGTTTTTCGACCGCAAAGTCGGACGGCGTCCGGATGACGAACTATCGTACAGGAGTATATGTCATCAAAGGCCAAGCTGGTGAGACGGGGGAACGTGCTGTGCCGTGCTCGGCAAGAGCGTCGGAGCGCGGGGGGGGGGGGAAGCTGAGACCAGACACCGGATGATGTGATTTTTTGATCACGTACGACAGATAGAGTAAGATGGAAGGAGGATTCCCGACACGTGTGTCAGTCGGTCGGGTATATAATATAATCATAGTTTACCTAATAGTGTATGGCATATAAAGTCAACAACAGCACGACGACGACGAGTACTTTGTTTGTCCAGACTGCGCTTTAAAGTATCTATATCGTTATAGCTAAGATACCTACCTAAGGACTCAAGAACCGCTCCATCCATCCATCCATCCATCACCCAGACCAGATCACACCAGACCAGACCACAATGTCAACAACCCCAACACCCCCGATCCCGATCGTCCTAGTCGGCATCCACACCGAGATAGGCGAGCCCGTAGCCGAGGGTCTGCGTCCGGACTTCGACGGTAACGCCCTATTTTCCTCTTCCTTTCCTTTCCCTTTCCTTTCCCTTTCCTTTCTCTTTCCCCCCTTTTCCCCACCCCACCCCACCCCACCCCATCCCATCCACCCGAACTAACCCCCTTTCCTTTCCACCCTCCAGTAATCCGCTTCATCCAGACCTTCTCAGCCGCACAATCCGACCTGCCGCACCTCCTCCGCGGCTCGGCGCCCCCGGACGCGGCGACCAACACCGTCGGGTCGGCCGACTACTCGCGCGGGGGCGCGCGCGCCGTGCTCTTCGGCCGCGGGTTCTCGCAGCGGCAGGCCGAGGAGCTGTACGCCGCAAACAAGGACCAGGGAGGGGAGGGGGAAGGGGAAGGGGGAGCGGCGGTGGTGTGGATCGCCGGCGCCGAGGCGAACCGTCCCGCCGGCCTCCCCCTCGAGCCGCCGCCTCCTGGGATCGAGAAGATCATGGTGCCGGTCTTCAAGGCGCAATTGGAGAAGTGGGTGAAAGGGGGGTGTAAAGGTGGTCTTGTGCTATATTGAACGGGGGGGGGGGCTAAATTTGACGAGTGGTAAATTCGCTTAGGTGTTTGAGTTGATGAGGATTTATGGATTCCTGGTGTTGATGAATGAGATTGACTGGGCGGATGGGTGAGCTTGAGCTGGGGGGGGGAGGGGGGGTGGAATCTTGGGGTTTAGAATGGGATGCTCCTTACAGAATAGGCCGTGCAGTATATCCTACGAACGACAGTATGCCCATTATAAATGCTAAATATGTCCGTTGTAGGTACGATGATAAAGTTGATATTTATATATATATATTGTACAAGTTGTGCGTAGTCAAGTCTCATTCACAACCGGGCAAGGTATTCTCTTCATGATTTCTATTAAGAGCTATCTACCAGCTACGGCTATTATTATCACTGCCAGGCTACCTCAATCAGCAGCGTGGTTGGCAGGTAGCCGCAGTTCCGAAAAATAATGCTAAGGCTTTTGAATAAAGACAATGGGTATGTAGCAGATTCGTAAATAGATAAAAATATATGACGTGAAGTGAGTTGAAACATGAGTACAATGAGTATGGTATGAGTATTGATATGAGTAGAGGACGGGATATGAGGTTGTTTCCAAATGCACGACAAGGGTGTGCCGCCCCGTTTTATCATCGCCAATCTAATGCGCGTATGCGGGACAATAGATGGAAAGACAGATTTCGCGGTCGCCGATCGCAGGCACAGCTAGCTAGCAAGACAAAGGCGTCAAGACAAACAAAGGCACTATAGTCTATCCCAAAAACACAACCACCTTACTCCCAATCCCCAAACTCGCCGGCCCCATACGGATTCCACTCCTGGCCGGGATACGACGTAGCAGTCATCATCGGGATACCATCGTCATCGTCGTTGACGGCGGCGAGTTCGACCGGTTGATCGACGAGAATCTTCTCCTCGGGCTCCATATTCATCATAGTCGGCGTGGCCTGCTGCTGTGGGGGCGATACAGCCGCTGGACCTTTCGTCTCTCCTCCTTCTCCTCCGGTTGTGGTCGTAGCAGCAGTAGTGGTAGTCTCATCAGGCTCGGAATCTGGTTCATCTAGGAAACTCGTATTATCGTCTGGTACGACGGCCGCTGCGGTAGCACCAGCCCCAGCACCCGCCACAATACCAGCTGCAACGGTGGCGGGGTTCGTGAACCCCCGCCCCTTCTCCGAGCCCGCGTACTTCGTATTCCCGTTCTCCTGCCCCGCCGTCGCGGTAGCATCAGGTGTAGAGTTGAGCCGCGGCGTGGCGTCGTAGATGTCCTCGCTCGCGTGTCGGACGTGACTATTTGCACGCTCAACGTCGACGCCGAGGGTCTGCTCCGAGACCTGGTGGATCGGCCCGTGGTATCGGCCCGGAGGCTCGGGGCTGACGGTCAGTGTGCGTTCCGCGGGTTTCTCTGGGTTTCCGAAGGGCGCGTCGCGGCTACTGCTCGCGTGTCTGGATACGGACATCCTGCTCGTCAGACGCGCGGCGTCCGGGGACCGGAGGAGTCCGCTTGCGGTTGTCGGGCTTTGTGTGGGTGATCTGCTAGCCTCCTGGGATGAGACTTGTGTGGAGGGATCAAAGATATGGTTCACAGGCGAGGCTTGATGAGTCGAGTTGGAATGTACCGACTGGGGTGGTTGCGGCTGTGTTAAGGGAGGGATGTGTAGGGATTGAGTGGACGACGTTCCGCTGCTGGAGGCACTGCCAGATATTGAGATGGCTCGGACGCTTGGTTGTGGAACAGGATTGGGAGTTGGATTGGGTTGTTGGATAGACACTGGGCTCTGCCAGTTCTGTGGTGTTCCTGTCCGGCTCACGTTAGACTGGGCTTGTGAGCCGGGACTTGGATCCTGCTGAAACCGTTGCCCATGCGGTTGACTCCGTTGAATCAGTGGATTTTGAACGGCTTGGGTTGGCATTTGACCCTCTCCTGGCGGCGACATCTGACCGGATTGATACGCCGGTTGCGCTTGATAGGACTGCTGAGGAGGCAGCTGATTCTGGGCTACGTTTGATTGGAAATGTTGAGGGATAGGAGACGGTGTTTGGCTTGAGCCCTGAAGCTGGGGCTGCTGAGGTGCGCCTTGATATGGAATGTTGTTAGGTGCGCCCTGCGAGTGGATTTGGGGGCCGCCGGGAGCGGTTCCAGGAGCTAAACCGGCTTGCACAGGTTGCATCAAACGGGGATCCCATTGCCGCTGGGGGAAACCGGGCTGTATCGCTGGTGGGAACTGCGCGTATTGAACGGGTGAATGACCGGGACGACCAGCGTTATAAGGCGAAGGAGCTAGCATACCGCCAGGACCATAGCCATGTACGGCCTCGTAGCCTCGGGGTATAGGCACTTGGTCATACTGGTGTTCGTTCCCCTGTTTTCCAGGCGCTGCAGGGCGTTGCATATGAGGCGGCACGGGCCCGGCCCCTACGAATGTGGTCTGAGCCATTTGGCCGCGTCCACCCTGCATCATCATGCCGGGGGGTACTTGTCCCCGTCCGGCTTGTGCCTGCATCAACATCGGCATCCCTTGGGCTTGGGGCGGCATCTGGGCGAATTGGCCTCTGCCAGCTTGCATCTGCTGCGCGGGTATTTGTGTTGGGATTGAACCTCGGCCTTGTCCAGGCTGTACTGGAGGTATCCGAACTTGTCCCGTCGGAGCACCCAAAGACCCCTGTGCGCCGCCAGGACCAGGTATTCCTCCCGGGGCTGCTGGACCAGGCACACCGGGTCGCATGGCCTGTTGTGCTAGCTGCGGGCTTGTCCGGGGACGTGGTTGAGACGTAGGTGCCTCACTTTGCTTGGAGCTTCGCTTGAAGGCACCTAGAAACTTGGAGGCCGTACTTTTCTCCTTGTTAGCTTGGGGCTGGGCCGCCGGCTTGCCACCATCGTAAGCTCCGAAGAATCTGGACAATTTGCCCTGGTCCACCGAAGGTACCGGACTGCTAGGCGTACGAGGTGGTGGGGCACGGGCGGCAGCGGGTGGGGACATTAGGGGAGGAACCGATGGTCGAACGCCGTTCGGGCCCCATGCTAGGCCGTTTGGAGCGTCATTGGGTCCGGAGGCGTTCATTGGGCCGGTTGGGCTAAGACCGTTCGGGAAAATGCTGAGACCCTGCCCGGACTCTCGTGGAGCAAGGGAATCACGAGCAAACTGATCCCCTTGCAGCCGGGGAGAAGATGAATGATTCGACTGCGAGGGCACAGGAGAAGGTTCTGGGGAGGGAAGTGACGGTTGACGCATGTCATTAAAGCCCCCAGATGACTCTCTATAGGAGCCTTGTTGGACGTACGAAAGTTGACTAGGCGCTCGTTCGCCGGGTCTCGGAGATGGTGATGCTGTGCGTTCGGGCCTCGTCGCAGCGGCTGAAACAGCCGGTGTCATAAAAGGACCATCTCTAGAGTTGCCAGACCCAACTGGTTTTCTATTCGGGGAGAACCGAGGTATCGCCGCCGAGTTTCCGATGGCCGGTGTTTCAAGGGGCGAATCGTCAGAAAGTTGTGGTGAAATCTGCGACGCGACCGTGCTGTTCTCGTTCCGCAATTCCATTTGACTTGGCCTCTGCCCCAATGGACTAGGAACCGCCTGCTGCTTAAAAGGACCTTGAGATCCTTGAGGTGAGGGCATACCAGGTCGTTGATTAGATGATTGTTGGCTCCCAGGAACACTCTGAGTAGAAGCGACTGTGACCCCCGAGGGACGGCGGATGGTGATCACTTGTGCCTTTTGAAGCGACGGGGCGGGTTGGGTTGGATCCTGGAATAATGGCGGTGATGGGGATGGACCTGAGGGACCACGTTGGGCCTGAGGCTGGCCGGCGAACATCGGGTGAGGGCCGAGCGGTTGCCCAGTTTGCCCGGGGCGGAATGGAACGTATGCGGATTGGGTTGGAGGTTGCGTGGGTCGTTGACTAGGTGGAGGTGTCTGCTGAGGGGATCGCGGCTTGACATCCTTCGTTTTATTTCCTTGCTTGTTGAACAGGCCACCTAAGAATCCGCCACCGGCCCCCTTCTTCCCGCTCTCTTCACTCTTTACCTGTTGAATATGGCCTAGCTGAGGACCTGCGGTAGTGGCTCGCCCAACACCCATGAAAGGAGGCGGGCTTGTCGCCACAGGTTGTCCCATTTGCGATGGGTGGGGTTGCATCGAGCCTTGGGCCCCGGATGGATATGCTTGTCCTTGGGAGCCGAACGGGCCTGGTTGCGCTGGAGGTGCGAATGAGACTGGTGGTCTCTGTGCTCCTTGCATTCCTGGCGGCGCCATGACATTGCGAGGCGGACTTTGCATCAATTGCCTAGATTCGTAAATGGTCTCTACCCTCACCGGCTGATCATCCTTCGCTCCCTCTTTCGCATTTCCAACCCCCTTAATCATACCCTTCAGCTCAGACAGCCGTTTCTTAGGCGGCACGTTATCTCTTGAATTCTGGAGCGACACTTGATCAGAGTCGTCAAAAGTCGGGGGCCTCGCTAAACCCAAGTTGGACTTTGGTTTAGCTTGAGAATGAGCCATGCTTGCCACGGATGCAAAGAGATTCTTCTTCTTCCTCTCTGGCACTGCGTCAGAAGGCCCCTGCTGCATTGGAGTCACATTACTTGAGTTACGCCGATGACCCAAATGAAATAGCGACCCTGAGCCTCGTCTTCCTTTGTCGCTGACGTCCTCACTCGCGACGCTTGAAACTGAGACTTGGTCAACACGTACTGAAACATAAAGTTAGTAATCATGCACCAAAAAGGGGGGAAGCTTTGTGAGTTGATTGAAGAAATACACACCACCCATGGTTTCCTTAGACAATGACCCATCGTCAAAACTGTTCCTGGGCCTAGCGCTTCCATTCTGTCCACGTTGAAGGGGGTGTTGCTGGAGTGGTACCTGAGCCTGCCCCCGTGGAAATACGTGTTGCTGCGCGGGGTTAGGGAAGAGTGATGGATAGCGCGTTGCTGCTGTTGGGGGTACGGGGTTGCTTGCGTTCCGTGGACGTGTCTGCACTGGCTGTGAGGGAGCGCCGCCAGGATGCGATGGCGGTGGGCCTTCGCCCTCCGTCTCTTTGTCATAAGCAGAATAGGTCTGCGGGCTGTTGCCCGAGCGGTTCCGATTGGAAGGGTTCAGGGGCTCGGCAAGATGCGACTCTTGCACGGTCCATTGGCGGCCGTCAGGCAGCGAGAAGACGGCTTGGCCACGGCCATTGACCATCATATGGCCGGGCGCAACCTGTTGGCCGGTCGGACCACCTCGGCCCATGATCATCTGGTGCGGATACGCCTGGGCGATCGGGGGCTGAGGCATCCCGGGTTGGCTGGGCGGACCGGCAGCAGGAACGGGCCCGTTGGGCTGCTGTGGCATGGCAGGCTGGCTCTGGCCATAAGGATTTGGGTTTAGATTCAAATTTGGCTGTGGGTGCATCTGCACAGAGTTGTGCGGGGAAGAGTGAAGCGCGCCCTGGTCCGCAGGCAATTGGCCGTTGCTGGTCTGCTGGGCCGTCTCTGCGGGCCCAGAAGGCATTGGCGGGATGGGCGGGACAGGCGGGATGTCCTTCTCAATCGGCGACGGCACCGTGTCGCCATCGTCGTCCCCCAGGCCCTTCTTCCGCAGCAGGTCAAACGTCGATGTACGACGGATGGGCGGCAGCGGCGTAAAAGACGACGTTGTGGTACTTACGAACCGGTCACTCTGTCGTGGTTGCTCCGGAATGCTTGGCTCGTCGGCCGTCATGGCGGCGGCCATCATGTGATGCGCCTCGGGGTGCGAATTGTTAGTATACCGGGAAATGGTGGATTCCCGCGCCGTGTATCTAAACCAGTCGTCGGATCTCTCATCAGTCAGATGCGCCACATCATGAGCGACAGCGCTCGTTACGGCGGCGGCGACGGAGCGAGAGGGCGAGGTGGCGGGGTGTTCAGCTGTGTCAGCCGCGCGCAGGCTGAGCTCAAAATCCCTATCGTCAAGCACCGAGGCCCCGGCCAACGAGTGCTCGGTGGGCTGGCGATTGAGAGTGGTGAGACGTGCCAACGGCTGGGCAGCGGGCGACCGAGCACTCGCTTCGTCACCGCGATCAAGACTACGAAAATTGGGGGTCGAGGAGCGTGTCTCGGAAAGTGGAGAGACTATGTCGTCCGTTTGGACAGGCAAACGAGGGATGGACAGCACGGCATCAGATGTGGCTGGGGCGGGAGAGGCTGCGGCGGAGAGAAGGTAATTATCCCCGTCGCGCGTGGTGAACGGGTCAAATGGAGAGAGAGAGATGGATGAGAGCGACACGGCCAACGGCGGCAGGCGAGGGGGTTGCGACGGATTGCGATAGGGCTGGTGAGTTTGGGCTGAGTGAATGTGCGAATGTGGATGTGAATGAGGATGAGGATGAGGATGAGGATGAGGATGAGCCGGCGATGACACAGCAGCAGCCGCTAAATGCGCGTGTTGTTGCTGCTGCTGGTCCTGATGGCTCTGGTTCTGCTGCTGAGGATGATGAGCATGCTGCCTGTGAGATTGGGATGGGTCGAGCTGGAGCCGTTGGGGTGCCTCCGCTAGGTCGGATTGGGCATGGCCAGCAGCCTGGGCCAGGGTCTGGGGCGCTGGCTGGCCTGTAGAGCCCGTGGTGCCTGGGTAGCGCTGCTGCGGGTTCCAGTTTTTATTGCTATATTTGTGCCCATGGTAATTGCGGTGATCACCGCCAGGGAGGCCAGTGCCCGCGCTCTCTCGTGCTGCTACTGGTCCTGCTGCTGCTGCTGTTGGGAGGGAGCCCTCTGTGTTGGCGTATCCGGATCCGCGAGAAACTAGGCCAAGAGCGTGTTTATCGTCCATGGGGTTGGATAGTATCTATCTAGTAGCTCCTCCTTATCGTGAGGCCGTCTTCTCTCAGACTTGATTCACTGCTGCTGCCGCACCCGTTCGCCGTCTCTTCCTTCATTCGTGTCGCCGACGGGTACCGACAGCCTGGCTGACGCTGGCTGATGTGATATGAGCTGAAAGTTGATGGTACCGATTCGCGGCCTATCGACTGACATACACCTGTCCTCGATGCTTAAGACTCAACCGACGTAATAGAAGACCCCGTGTACAATTGAGATTTGCTTCGAGCTTGTCTTCGCCTCTCCTTTTTCCCTGTCCTTGGTGATGCAGATCTTGGCGCGGCCCAAGCGACGGTGCCCCGCGTCGAATCAAGGCCGGGACACGAACGAGCGTCGCCAACGAAACCGGCGAAAGACGAGGATCGGCGTGTCGGTCTCAAGTACTGCTACCTGGGTAGACTATAATCGCAGCCGATGTCTGGCCTAGACAATTGCGTCGATAATAAGACGCCCCGGATAATCCCTGTCTGTCGTCCACGATCGGGGGGTCGGTCCTCTGGCTCCTGGGAAAGTATGGAAATGTCGATTTGAAGCATCTCCCATTTTGTTCGAGGAACATTGTCGATATCCCGGAGAGAGGACCGAGCCGCTATTAATACCGCGCCTCTCGTTCCGCAGGGCTTTCAGCACCTATCAGTCAGGCATGCAGCAGAGTCGCAGCGAACCGACGTGGCTACCTACCACTTCCAAGGCAGTCGTCCAAGTCCAGTAAGGCAAGACAGGGGGGCCCGGCGCCAGGAACGGCCATATGCTGCACAGCTGGATGGCGGGGTGTTCATCGGACGAAATACTACAGTACTTACTACTGTACGTCGTTGCATCATGCTGCTGCTGTCACTCGCACTCGCACTTGTGATCCGTAATTCATCAGCAATCGACGGTAACACAAAGGATTGAGGCAGAGCTGAGCCGCGCTAATACAGCGGTGGCCTGCTATTGTGGTATACCGTTGGATGCAGTGTAATGTACTAGGTAGTGTAATGTCATGTCAGTAATTTCGGGGCCATCTACTATGTATTAGTATCTTGCCCCGGACACGATGAACAGTCAGCGGCCCTTTGACTTTCGCAGCGAAGCCGAGCCGGCAGTGAAGAGGGCGACCATCGCCGCCATCTACCTAAAGTAGGTGTGGTCTCTCTCAAGTCGTAAACCGTTTGTTTTATTCGATGACCTACCTATGAGACAATCCGCTCAACGCCATGAGTGCCGGCCGAAGGCGAGTCACCCTGTTTTCAACACTCAAGTTGTCAATACCACAGGCGCCACCTTATACTAATACTAATAGTACCAAAGCTTCTTCTATTGTGAGACAACTTCCAGTATACTGCAGACGACAGCTGAGATGTGGAACGGCGGCGTGATGGCGGCGTAGCAACGACTGACGTGCTTCTTGAGTGGCTGGAGGTGGAGAGTGACGCCGGGGTGGGGGTTTAAATCAGATACATAGTACATAGGAAAATCAAGCAGTGGACGTTTACACAGCATAATCCCCTTCAGGCACCTGCAGTCCTTCGTTGCCTACATACCTAGCATTAACCTCCAGTGTGAAGATAACGCAGCTCTATCGGCACATTTACACAGCAGCGGTTCGGTACTTAGGAATTCCGCATTCACACCCATGTCGTCAATAAAGGCACATGCAATTTCCCCAATTGCCCAATAGGAAAGCATCATCGCTACCTAATAGCCATACACACACATACACATACCAACCCTTCCGGCGCACCCATCAGCTCGGCCGGGTAAAAAGAGCTGCAACTTCAACAACCGCCAAATATCGCAATTCTGGAGGCTTAAACGCGATGCAAAGCCATCGCACGTACAACGCGAAGGTTAAAAATAATAGAAGTACTCAAATCCATTCGTTCATGATGCTGCCCGAAACACGTATCATCGCAAACAATGCCACCTCACCGCCACCCCTTGTCACATCATCACTGAACTCATCGCCTCAAGCCTGGTTTCACATTGCTCACACAACAACCCGGCAATGAAGGTCGCATTCAGAAGAACGCCTTATCGCCGGCAGCTCGCTCGCGGAGTTTGTTCTTGCCCTTGTTGAACAATTTCATTCCTGACTTCATTCCCTTGTTGCCGAACGCACCCGCGACATGAAGAAGCTCCTTGCTCTTGGTTCCGACCTGGTTGGCAGAGGCACCGAAACCGCCTGATGAGCCCGCCATGAGTTGTTGCATGTTACCTATCGACGTCCGTCTTGGATGCGATGCTGCCGTGCCAGTTTTGTAGGGAAGTTGCGAGGCACCTGGCACTCCAGATACTGTCTGCGCGCCGGGCTTGGATAGCAGCGACGAGGCGTTATACGTCGCAACCGAGGTGTTGTATGATGCAGCAACATCGGTGTGCTCAGGCTGGCTTTGCAGATAGTTCAACCAATTCGAGAGACCCGAATCCATGACGTAAAACTGCTCCCGCGTCTCATCGAATTTCTGGACACGCTGGTCATAAGTTGCGAGGTTCAAAATCTCGCGAAACGGTGTTGGAGCCGCCTGCAATTCCGTGGGAGCAGCGTCCGGTACTACGGCTGCGGGTGAAGGACCTCTATCTTCCTGCTCTGGCGCTTGGGTTAGAGCAGGGTGTTGCTCGGAAACGCTGGACGTTGTGGACTGCGCATCCCCGATAAGCACCTGTTCCTTTTCATCCGCGAGAGAGAGGCGTGCGACGTTTCGCTCTTCAGAAGCAGGTTTGAGCGCCCTTGCACCTACAAAGGAAACCGGGGAGGGTGATTCAATTGCAGCCAAAGAAGCATCTTCTGGGTCGCGGCTGCTGACATCTGAAACCTGATGCGAAATTGCCACAGTTGCTCCATTCTCTGCTTGCAGATAATCGGAAACCGGCGATACCACCTTTGTTTTGGTATTTGACTCGGCGTTCGTGACACCCTGGCTATGGGCTAACGACTCTTGTGGGAACATGGACACAACTGGTTTCGGTTCGACGGGGCTCAGACTCACTTCTTCTGGGCCTTGCTGCCACGAGAATCGCCTTGGCCTGGTTGTATTTTCCGGCGTAGGGCTTTTTGCTGAGTTTAGAGGCGCCGGTTGTGCAGCTGACATATCTCGGGGTTCAGGCACGAACCCATGTCCTGCCTCGGCAGACTGAGTCAAGGCCTTATGTGTAGACTCCTTAGCTGCCTGGCTTACTTCCTGCAGTGATTTCTCCTCGCCGAGTGAGAGATAATCGTCGTAAACCCCGGCCAGATATGTACTTTCCCGAGTTAAGTCGCCTGGAGCCGGCTCTGCGTCGGAATCACTCTCCCTCGCGGGCAAACCACTAGAACCAGGCGAAATGGGTGCAGGGCTCAGTGACTTGATGATTTCCTCCCGCAATTTATCACTCTCTTTTTCGGGTGATGTAGTCTCGATCGTACTAATTGTGGACTTACGTAATTGAGCTGACGGCAAAATGATATCTGGTTTGCCGGCTTGCGCGCGATTAGGATTGAGTGGTGCAGTTGGCGAGAATCCAGAACCGGCTGCTGGAGCAGTCGTGGGCTGAGCGGTTGATGAGGATAACTTCTGCGGACTCTTATCTCCAATAGTGGGTGCTACTGTCGATGTTGGTCTTGACCATGGTTGAGCAGGCGAGGTTTCCGTTTTCAAAGGTGGGAGAGATTGAGGGGTCAGATGGTGGTCCCCAGTAGCCAGAGCTTCAGAAGTTATGGCATTGTTGTGTTGCCCAGCAGCGCTCGCAGGCTCCCCAGCACTAGGCCGGTTCACTCCGTTGGCATTTAGGGTATATTGAGGGGTCTCGATCGTCGACGGCGAACCTGAATTATCTATCCCTCGATGTATGCCACTTAGCTCCCCATCATTCTCTATCATGGGAGGTGTGCTAATACTTTGGAGGTCAGCTAAGCGTACTGGACCCTGTGCTCCGGGTTTTTCCAAAGGTGTAGACTGTTCAGATGGCACAGAGACAGTTAAACTTTCCGAGACCCATCCACCCGGGAGTTGAGGGCGAGTGCTGCTGGGCCGCGGTTGAGTCGCTTCCACACTCCCCTCTTTGGCGACTTCTAATTTCTCGCCGGCTGCGAGGATGGGGCTCGGCTGAGCAATCGCCTCCTCCAGGGCGCGGGGTGGTTGTTTCCTACCACCATCAATGGGCACGGCCATCGCATTCACTTCGTTTAGTAGCGACCGCGGCTCCTCCGATGGACTTGAAAGTTTAGGGCTGGTCTGGGAGCGGAAGCCGCTGGAACTTGAGAAGAAGTCGTCGCCGAAACCAGACAAGCGCGTGACGATAGGGAGCTGGGGACTCGTGGAGAAGCGGCGGCTTTTCATGAGATCGGCCTTTACCTCATCGCTGGGTCCATTCTGCGGCTGAGAGAGTTCGGGGTTCGACGCAGCCGGTCCCTGTAATACGGGTGACTGGCCAGCCGGGGCCCTCACGAGAAAGCCGTCCATTCCATATTCGCTTTTTCGCTCGGCGACCGGCGCTAAAGTCGACTTTAGGGCACGAGCAGAGTCCGACCCATCGTGGCTTTCGAAGCTTGTCCGCCGACGCTGTTCCCCGGATGAACGAAATTGGCTTGAAGACGACGTAACCTCGGCCCGGCCAAGCAAACTATCCGGGCTCGGACGTCCCGACTCCGCCGACAAACGCTCCTTCTCTTTTTCGTCCCCCATTCTCTTGTAGATATCGGACGGTCTGACGAGTGGGAATGTCTTGGCTGCTGGGACGGGGCCTCGACCGGGAGATGCTGATCGTTGATCTACCCAGGGGCGATTATTAGAGCTTGAGCCGGGTCGGGAATCAGGTTTCGAAGCGGCTTTGACATCGATCTCGGGCCGGTCTTGCTGGCTCAAGCTGCTTTTACGGGGCGGGAATCGGGATGGCGTGGACCCAGGCCCTGCACTGTGAGGGCCGAGAGGCACGTTCGCATGAGCAGAAGAGGTGGTGGTGGGATAGGCTGACTCGATAGCATACGGAGACGATATTGTTGCGGAAGGAGCCGGTTGGGTCTGGACATGGAGAGAGGGGGGCCCGCTAGGGTTACGAAGTGCGGACGAACCGAACACACGAGGGTTGGCGTTGGAGGGGAGAGAGGCGGCAGCAGGTTGCGAGAAGGTACGCGAGGAGGGCAGTTGGTGGCCGGCCGGGCCTAGTTGTCGTGGGCCAGTCGGCCTGGCAGCAGGAGGCGGCAGCGGTTCGGGGTCGGCATCGTCGTGGTCATTACCGTCGTCGTAGTCATCATAATCATTACCCCAATCGTCGCCGTCATAGCTTTGGACCTTTGCTTCGACCCATTTCCGCGTCTTAGTCCGGTTGACGTTCGCTTTATAGGAGGAGTTCGGCGCCCTGTACACGAGCATGCTGGTCAGCCATCACGATGAGAGTTCCGCGCACGCAGGCAGAGGCAGATCCGCCGAGACAGCAGGGGGGGACTGGTGGCGAATACTGACGCTGAGGTAGGAGGCATTGCCCCCCTGCGGACATTACTATATGATCCCGAATCCATGGGCGGCTAAAAACAAGCTCATAGCATGTCCCCAATACAGTCGGTAATGTAGATTTGGACAAGAATAAACAACTCTACAGGCCCGGCGTAGGGCGAACCCCGGGAGATGCCAAGATATAGTCACGGGCAGAGGAACGGGGGGGAGAGCACCGAGAAACAAGAAACGGCAGTCCAGCGTCAAGTCGGATATGCGAACATGGGACGACGAATGTGCAGCACAGGACCGGCTCGAAGCACCAGAAGCGGAATAAAAGTACAGAGTACAGATCGGCTATCAGGCTATTACAATGATTAGACTAGGTCAAAAGGTGCGAATACGGTCGGTCAACTAAACGAAGGCCGGTCGATAGAGATATATCGATCTTGGGTGAGGCGGAAGAGGAGGATGGGGGATGAAGGAATACGGCATACAAGGTAGCAAGGTAGGTGGTGAATTAAAAGTGGGATCTCAGTCGTTTTGTTTCGTTTCGTACAATCATGTTTAGTCTGTCGTAACTAGTCGAGGGGGACGTGTCACATTACCATACACTAACCGAGCTAGGTATGTGGCCTGATCCAGGGCGGCTACACTGGCTGTGGAATACATCGACAGACTAGCTGGATCCGGCAGGGTGTGCGACATGGATGTGGCCATCATGTACTGTAATGTAAGTGCCCGTCGTGCAGGTCTTACGTCGTCGCTTCTGCGCCGAGGCCTTGAAGTCGGACTGGATTCGTCCCCGACAACACTGGTCTGCCACCTCATCAAACAATCCCGGCAGTAGACTACATAGCAGTCTAGTGTACGTACGTTGGACAATCGAGAGGCATAAAGTAGCAGATACAGTACTACCACCCAGGAGTCTACCGTTCTCCGGATAATAGTAGCAACGGTCCGGCCCCCAGGTTTTCATCTACAAAGCCTACACGAGTTTATTAATCAATCTACTGTAAGTAGTCAGTCTACCGAATCGGTATTTACAGACAGTACTTACCAGCCCCCTATCAAACTCCATCTCCGTGCCATAACATAAGTACATGGTAGATATTGCGTAAATGCTTGCCAAGTCCGTGTCGCACATAAACTATTCTTGTGGGCATGGCCAGGCCAAGCGACGTCGTCATTAGCGTTGTGTGGTCTGGTCACCCCCGCTGTAGATCTTGCGAAGATATCGAAATATGGGCGTGCGCTGTCACGGGATCCCCCTGGCTATAACTTGGAGTCTCTAACGGTTGATTAGGTACCTAATCGGTGACCCTGGCGGTTCGATGTGGCTGGTGTGACTGTGCCACATCAGATCTCGGGAGTGCCGTGTGCATAGACACATCAATCACTTATACGCCATACAGACATGACTACACCTCCATATCATTTTGTCCTGGCACAGTAAAAAAACACCCCTGTACCTACACAGTAGACTGGTTCAGCCCACGAAGCCGTTCTGAAGCACCTTGTGCGACAAAAGCGTTCAAGACAAACACGTGCCTTGGGTTCGTGTCAGAATAAGAGAGACGTTCTGAGACGTCTCACTACCTTGGTGAATCTTACAGAGGTGCCTGTCATCTCCATCATGTAGTCGTCTCGACGCCAACACGCCCTCTGCTTCGGTAGGTCTGTGCCCTCTAGAATTCGTCGCATTTGCATTCATAGTCGTGTAGTGCCCCCGTATCTCTTCTACTCAGGCCGCCATGCAAACGACTTCCTCCCTCGCGGTTATCGGAACCAGGAACCTAATATTAAGAAACGCCCTCACGTTGATGGCCGCAAAAACGCCGTCTCTCTCTCCATGCGCGGTGTTTACCTCGTGAACGATATTGAGGCTCTCGTCGATGAGGGTGTCGTCAAGACCCCCGTGAAGAATCCCCTCGTATCCTGACGCGCCGTCCCCTAGGGCGTAGAGTGAAGCGACATGGGGGATGTGACGCGGGGTTGATCCTCGAGATGGGAAGGGTCAGAGAGCCAGAAAAGGGAGGGCATGTGATGAAGCAAGCGGCGGCGGCTTCCTGGCGTCGTCGTCACCATCGATGTCCCGCAAGGGGCAGCTCTATGTCGATAGCATTCCGGCAACGCAACCCCAAATACCCCGCCCCCCGGTTCTCGGACCATGTCCTGCGCAATCCCGGCGTTGCGTCTTCGGAGCGGGCACCGATCAAACGCATTGCGCAGGTCCCAGCGTCGGTAGGTACGTCGCGGGCGGGGATTGGTCTTCCGCGAACAGAAGGGGACCCCCGGGAATCATGCCATTTTGAAGGTCATGCGCCTGGCCAATAATAAGATTGGGCCGGCGGAGCCAGCCAGTTTACTGTCCTTCCTGTTTCCGACACATGCCGGCAGGCGCAGGGGCGAGATCGTGATCGACACGAAGCCTAAGGTCCTAGCACATGTCTTCCCGCAGAAGAAAGAGGTCAAGCTCCGCTCCGACGGCTCCGATCTGGTCGTTGGCGGTCTTGATGGCATTGGTTGTTCTGTATGCCGTTGGTTGTTCTGTATGCTGTTGGTTAGTCGTACATGGGTTACGAAACCTCATTATTAAATCGCGCAGGGACAATAGCAGCCCGCCTCTCGGGGCCGAGCTGATATATACCGGCTATAGAGTGGAAATACTCAGTTATGGCATAACGATTGAGTCTTGCGTGGTCATCACCGTAAGGACTTGCACAGAGGTGCTTGAAATGCCACCCATCATGGGGGCATGGCCCAAGCGGCGATGGTTGCTCCAGGTATGTGAATGATCTGCGAATAACGAGGATCTCAATACACGACTTACACAAGGGCCTAGAACTCTATCCTCGGGCGCCTACTTGGCAGGTGGGTGGTTCCAGGGACGGGCCGGGGCAGCACCACGTTGCGCGGGGTTACCAGCCGTGGTCATTGGACCTAGGCCAAGTCAAGCCAGCCAGCTACGTAGCGGAAACGAATAAGAGCATGACAGGGCGGTTGGTCCGGCCTGGACTTCAGCTTTCTGAGCGAGGATCACGTAATAGCGGCGCTGTGCGCAGCTGTACTGTTGCCGCACTCGGCATTGCTCGACATGCGACTCGATGGAGCAGAGCATTCCAAGTGGTCACATTGAACGTCCGATGGAGCCGACCCCCATACCGCCCGACCCCACCCGAAGCGGACTTCGGTAGCATGGGACGCTCGGTCAGGGCCCGGTCCTTCACGCATATGTAGGTACTTATGTAAGCTTAATGGCCGGGATGGAAGCTTAAAAAGGCTCGCTGCCATGACAGTGTAGGACCAAAAAACGTTAGGTATGTAGACTGGTCTGGCCACGAAGGTGTTTCTGAAGCCCTTCGTACGATCAAGCGTTCAAGACGTACATCGAGTTCGTACCCGGATAGAGGGATGTTCAGACAGTCGTAATTCTCATCCCAGCTCTTTTTCGCTCCATCTTGTTACAACATTCGCGATGGGGAGTACCGAGCTGGCAACTCTACCTCGGGCAATCACGACTCCTTCAGCCTCTGAGGATTCGGAACGAGGATCGCTACGATCGCAGGATGTGGAGCGCCAGCTAACGGCTGAGAGGGGGCCGGAACAAGAGCTTGCACCCGTAGATGGAGGATCCGCTGCTTGGAAGCTGCTCTTCGCTGCCTTTATATTCGAGGCATTACTATGGGGTAAACGTTGCCATCAATTGGATTTGGTGGATGAGGCTGATTGGAACTGAATGACCATAGGCTTCCCCCTCTCCTTTGGTGTCTTTCAAGAATACTACTCCACCATTCCAGAATTTGCCGGCAATCGTTATATTTCCGTCGTGGGCACCATAGCATCCGGACTGGGTTATCTCGGAGCACCGGTCATCATACCTTTCATCCAGCGTTATCAGCGGTGGCGGCGGCACATGATTTGCGTCGGCTGTAAGTCTGATGACTTACCAGTACGACGAGGCGTAAAGTGTTAATCTATCTCCCAGGGTCGATTTGCATTGCCGGACTCGTCTTGGGGTCTTTTGCATCCACTTTAGAAACGCTCATCCTTACACAAGGTGTAGCTTATGGTGTCGGTTTCCTCATATTCTACTACCCCATCCTCGGCATGGTGAATGAATACTGGATCGCCCGTCGTGGCATGGCTTACGGTCTTATGTGCGGTGCCTCCGGCTTCTCGGGGTCCGTTATACCGTTTGTGTTACAAGCGCTGTTGGAAAGGTACGGATACAGAACGACACTTCGCGCCGTGGCCGTGGGCCTCACGTTGCTCACGGGGCCGTTCATTCCTCTCTTGAAGGGCCGCCTGCCGCCTTCCGAGCGAACGAGCGTCCCCAAAATCAATTGGGCATTTCTTCGGAGTCCTCTATTCTGGATATACTCGGTTTCCAACGTCCTGCAAGGACTGGGATACTTTTTCCCTTCTTTGTACCTACCCTCTTACGCATCATCACTGAGGCTCGGCGGCAAAAGCGGCGCACTTCTCGTCGCACTGATGAGCGCTAGTCAAGTTGGCGGTCAGTTTACCTTCGGCCTGCTATCTGATCGCAAGGTGCCACTGAGCATTTTGGCTGGCTCGTCGACCATGGTCGCAGCAATCACTAGTCTCACACTATGGAGACTAGCTCAGTCACTCCCGGTCTTGATTGTGTTCGCCATTGTGTACGGGTTCTTTGCCGCAGGATTCACCGCCATTTGGGCGCGGATGAGCAGCGCCATAACCGACGACGGCACATCAGGACCATTCGTCTACTGCTTGCTTAACTTTGGTAAAGGTATCGGAAATGTGCTTGCCGGGCCTATTGGAGGGTCACTAGTTTCCATCTCAAAGTCGACAGGAACTTCATCTTCATCATCTTATCAATGGGTCATCCTCTTCACTGGAGTGTCCATGTTCGCGAGCTCTTTTACCATCTTATTGCGATATTCGAAGCATCTTAGCATCTTGGTTTGTCGATGAGAGCTTGGAGGTTGCAAACTGCATGGCATTTAACATTGGCTGCGTGTTATAAGCCTGGACACTATTGGAAAAGTTGGTGTTCTTAGAGTCGTAGAATAATACAACGAGTAAATATTATAGCGTCGCATGTGGTCTGGGAGGCGGACAATTACAAACGCTTATCAGCCTATCTAAATATGTAATGAGATATACGTAAATATACAAGTTAAATAAGGTACAACAGACCAAAAAACTCAACACGTAAAAAACCAACAACCTTACACACATAAGATAGCTGTGCGGAATCTGCTAGCATGGATATAATTAAAGTTGCTGTTATAGCCATTATTTTATATTCAAGTTTAAAAATATGTAAAACCTTCGAGACGAGACTGACCTAGAAAGTCGAGGAGCGCTGCTAACCATAGGAAGCGGCTACTTTGCCCTTAGATCTCGCCTTCCACAGCAGCGGGACGTTAGATCATCCCTTATCGGCCAGAGCGAACGGCTGCTGCACGTTGAGCTTCTGGTCATGCCGACGTCGCATGGCGTACCGATGGAAGATTTGGGCTAAGTAATACCGGAACTCTTCGGTAAATCGAGGTCAAAGCCGAGTCTGACAGGCTCACTCTCTCTATAATAAAAAGGCGGTTAAAAAAGGAGTCCAGAACCGCGCAGTGTCACCACATCTGGGCTTTGAAGATGAGATATACTTACATCAAGGCATTACCTCTGTGGCTGGAGAAAGCATAGCCGACAGCACGGCCACATGGCCACACGGCCACACGTGGCTGGCTTTCCCGGGCTGTACCTAGGTAGTTGGTTGGACAAGAATAAGTACCTAGGTACCTAGGACCAGGTACCTACCTCGGATCTGCAGGGGACATGGGAAGGTGGGAACGTCATCCGATTTGAAACTAAACAGGCTGGCCTCAGCGCCAATCCACACGGCCAATATATCTGCTTTGGGTATCTACACCAGCCTTGTCGACGTCCCATCTCGATCCTATCATAATGCTACCACGCATCTGAATCTTCGAAAACAATCAAAAGAGACAACCAACCGAGCAATCGAGCCAGACAGTGCACCCCAGACCCATTCACACGCCGGGGCAAGGGCGAGGATCTGGGAGTTCCACCGACGCCAATCTCCTGAAATTGCCTGCGCATCGAGTTGTGCGCCGTTGCTCAACATCAGTGCCACCTCGCGACTCAACCTCGACTCATCTGCCGGACCGATTACAAACCTCGCTGTCAGCTACGCCGTCCCCGGCCCAATCCAGATATCTACCTACCCATATCACCCGACCTTTATCAGCCAGCCGATCCGCTCCTCGAACGCATTGTCGATTGCTGTTGTCCGCCCAACTCGGCCCCCGATGGCCGTCGCATCGATACAAGACCGGACCGCCGAGTTCAAGTCCGTCCTCACCCAGGTCCAGAAGAGGCAGGCCCAGTCCAAGGTCGGCGCACAGAGACGGTCGCTTCTCACCGATGCCCAGAAGGCAGCCGCCAATGGCGATGCGCGGCCCCGCAGGTCCGAGTTCGCGAGACGGGCCGCGGAGATCGGTCGGGGGATCGGCGCGACCATGGGCAAGCTGGAGAAACTCGCCCAGCTGGCGAAGCGGAAGACTCTCTTCGACGACCGGCCTGTCGAGATCAACGAGCTCACCTTCATCATCAAACAAGACCTGTCTTCGCTCAACCAACAGATCTCCTCCCTCCAGACCCTCACGCGCCAAGAGCACCCCAAGGCCGATCAGGAAGGGGAACACAATAAGAACGTGGTCCTCATGCTGCAGGGCAAGCTCAGCGATGTCGGCGCCAACTTCAAAGATGTGCTGGAAGTCAGAACGAAGAACATCCAGGCATCTCGTTCACGAACCGAAAACTTCATCTCCTCTGTCTCGCAACACGCCCAACCATCATTGCAACAGTCCGCTTCTCCCTTATACGGAACCCCAGCCCGCGGCACACCGTCGCCTGGCGCCGATCTCCTGTCTCTAAACCCTGTTGGCGACCAGCAAGTGCTGATGATGGAGGAGGCGCAGCCGCAAAACACATATATACAACAGCGAGGAGAGGCCATTGAGGCCATCGAGAAGACCATCAGCGAACTCGGCTCGATATTCGGCCAATTAGCGCAGATGGTGTCGGAGCAGAGCGAAATGATCGAGCGGATCGACGCCAACACGGAAGATGTCGTCGACAACGTGCAAGGGGCCCAACGGGAATTGCTGAAGTACTGGTCGAGGGTATCCAGCAATCGATGGCTAATAGCCAAGATGTTTGGTGTGCTCATGATATTTTTCCTGTAAGTCTGATGCACCCTTTCCCCGTGTCTCGTCCCACCTCGTCTCGGTATCGCTAATCATTTTCGGCAGCCTTTGGGTCCTCATCGCTGGTTAGAGAGAGTAAATATGCCACGAAAGATGTCGTCACACTGTACTTTTTATGTTTACGCATTACACATCTCGCCCATGGGAGCCGGGGTGTATGGCGGGCTATACATTAGATTTTGTCATAATACCATGCATAGGCTGGACCTTCATTCGACGCTGTCCTGTGTATCCATCTCGCGTCGCGTGCAACAACGTCCAGTGACACTGTTGAATTACTTTCTTTTTTCAGCCTTCGGGGGCTTGCCGCACAACGGCTTCCTAACTTTGTACATAGCTGTACCATTGGTGAATAATAAACTCGATACACCTTCGCCTCAGTCGCTAAGCTCCAGCCCAATCCATGTCCGTTATCTATTTCGCAAAGACTGCTGACGTTTATGTTATTTTGGGGGGATGAAACACGTCTGGAATCCCGCATCCGCGGGTTATGGCGCAGATCATTGCCAAGATATCTAACACCCACCAGCTCGGGATTAATCCCGCCGAGCTAGATTTTCAGGAACGAAAGACTTTCGGGGGGACTCTTCAATTCCAAGATGTGTGAATCACAGATCTCTTATAGAAACGAACATGTGTGCCCAATGTATACAATCATCATTAGCCCCGTCAAAATTCGATACCAGCTCCGTAGGAGATGTCATAAGTTGCCCCCAAACGCGGCTCAGATGAGGGACTCTAGCAACCGGGTTCAAAAGTTAGCGCAGTGGCATTTCCGATGCCAGATATTGCATTTCTCGCCGATTTTAGTCACGCAGAGTAAACGCTACCCAACTTGCCCAAGTCGGGAGTTGGTCCCCGTTCTCCACCACTTACACTAGCCACCTTAGTCTACCAGCCCATCACACTCTCAATCGGAGTGAAACCGAGATCCCGCCAATGCCTCTTCTCTTTACCCGGATCTGGTACGCAGACAATGCAAGCAAGGGGCCCATTTGGCGACGTGCAGAAGCGCGGGGCGTTCTTCCTTGTGGATCTGTTAGCCGCAGTTAATAGTATACTACAGTACAGTAGATAGGAACCCCGCCATGTTACGTGACTGAGCGTGAGAGTGGGATGAATGAGTGAGTGAGTGGATGAGGGGCAATGCCGAACGACGACGGGACTCATTTTGCCGGATCGCGACCATGGCCCGCGTTGTTACTTAAAGGTCCACGGTCCCCGGTGTTCGGGTTCTGGCCCGTAGATCGTTATACCCCTCATTTCATCTTGGTTTTTATTTTTGAGACTTTTGGTTTTGGCCTCTGCCACATTCACTTGTGAACAGAGAGAGAGAGACTTAGACCTTGTTGCTTGCAACCTAGATTTCATACTTTATTCTTGATACCCCTCCCACCTTAAACAGCGTTTACGATGGCGCCCTCGACTTTCAAACTGAATACGGGCCAGGACATGCCTGCTGTTGGGTTTGGTATGCGATTTTTTACCTTCGTGTCTCTAGCCTCTCTTGAGTGACTACAAGTTCTATCTATCTATTCGTTTTGGTTTAAATCGCCTGCCCCTCCCAACAGCGACAATCTAACGAGAACCCCGCGGGCACAACCCCTCCTCCTTGTCACGATACTCCAACATCATCCGATCAGCACACTCTGGTCTCCAAAACCCCTTTCGCCTCACCCCCCTTCCATCACCCCCTCTTAGACGCCAAAGCTAACAGCTACACCAGGCACATGGCAAGCGGCGCCGGGCGAGGTCGCCGCCGCAGTGACACACGCGCTGAAGGTGGGATACAGGCTCGTCGACGCGGCGTACTGCTACGGGAACGAGGACGAGGTGGGGCGGGGGATCGCGGCGGCGATCGCGGCGGGGTACGTGACGCGGGCCGAGCTCTTCGTCGTGACGAAGCTGTGGAACACGTACGCGACGCGCGCCGAGGCCGGGCTCGACAAGTCCCTGCGGGCGCTGGGGCTCGGCTACGTCGACCAGTTCCTCGTGCACTGGGCCGTGGGGATGAACCCGGCGGGCACCGACGACCGCTTCCCCCGGCTGCCCGACGGCTCGCGGGACATGACGTGGGACCACGACCACACGGCCACCTGGGCGCGGATGGAGGCCCTCCTCGCGACGGGCAAGACGCGGAGCATCGGCGTCTGCAATTACTCCGTCCCGTATCTCGAGCAGTTGCTGAAGACGGCCACCGTCGTCCCCGCCGTCAATCAGATCGAGAACCACCCCTCCCTCCCACAGCAGGAGGTCGTGGATTTCTGCAAGACCAAGGGGATCCACGTCGTCGCGTACTCGCCCCTCGGGAGCACGGGCGGCCCGCTCCTGAAGAGCGAGCCTGTGGTCAAGGTCGCGGAGCGGAAGGGCGTTGGCGCGGGTACGGTGTTGCTGAGTTATCACGGTATGTCATTTTCGCGCGCATCTTCGGCAAGTGCAGACCGTCTCGAGCCTCTGTAAGCACGTGTGTTGGAGGCCGAGTTGGTTTGGCGTGAGGAGTAGAATGCTAACGTGTGACCGTGTTCGTGTAACGCAGTCGCCCGAGGCAGCACGGTCCTCGCCAAGTCCGTCGCCGAGTCGCGCATCGAGTCGAATCTCGAGATCGTCGACCTCGACGCCGACGACATGAAGATCCTCAACGACTACTCCGACGCCCTCGCCCGCGAGGGGAAGCTCGAGCGCTACGTCTACCCGCCCTTCGGCATCAACTTTGGCTTCCCTGATAAGAAGGAGGGCAGGAGCATGCCGAATGGTTTTTAGAGGTATTGAGTGTGAAAAGGTGGGCGAAAGGGCTGTACAGCGATAGATAGAAGTGTTTACCATATTCATTCCCAGTCAATTTCGTGTTATCGAAATACTGCTTTACCGAGGGGGATCGGTAGAGCAAAGTTTTGTTTTCATCACCTACGATAGTCAGCTTTACGTTGTAGGCGTGGAGAATTCGGAATCAGTACTTCACAAGTAATTAGCATGTGATATAAGGATGACGCATCTAAAAACTTCGAGAAGAATGTTTAGTTGATGCCTGTGTGCCAACGATACTATGCAAGAGTCGTTTGGCTCTACTTCATTCGTTCTGTAAACGGTGAAAGCCGTGGAACAGCATTGTTTGAGAATTGAAAATGCCTGAAGAGGGTTGCGATATTAATGACAAGTATTTAGAATGAATGTGTGTAAATAATTGGCGGTTTAGTACATCTACGGCTAGGCAGTACGGTTCATCTATGTTTTGGGACCCAACAACTGCATCTTCTATACCAAATATGGCGCACCAAGAGCGCTTACTCACTAACTCTCACCCCGTCAAAACTTAGAGTTAACTGTCATCCCAGCACTTTGCTCACAAAATAATACGCTAATAACAGATTGAGGTTACGCCATGAAACAGGAAATTTAGAGCATACTTGGAAAGAAATAAGCTATTTTGATAGATATGTAGACAGCTCGTAATCGAACGTCTGCTAGATACCTTGAATGGCTGTGGCGTTAAGCTATGGTCGGTTTTCAAAACTGCAAGTCACGTCCGTTCCGTTTTAATTATCGTAGGATCAGAAAAGGTTCACTCTACAGGGTGCCTCTAGTATGAAGAGAACATACAGTCTATGCCTCTTCAATCGGAAGTCAGAAGGTCCACCCTGATTCCTGTAGTCATTACCCAAACAAAGCTATCAGTCCAGCTTCATCACCGACAACTCAGGAACGCCTAGTCTACTATAGGAATTATAGTCTGATAGCTTCAGCTATCTTTCTTGAAGCTTGAGGGCCATCGTACGGTCATGATACGTAATCAGGCCCTATTATATGGCCATCGGATTCCGCGATGCCCTGGCTCATTGGCAGCGCTTACGATCCGTTTTTATTCCGGGACCATCTTTGCTTTACTATGCTCGTATTCTAAATAGGGGTACTGGCTCTCTGCTGTTAAGATATTCGGTTTACCCCCTTGGTTCTATCTTGTTCTACCAGCTTTATCCTAAGGGCGCTAATCTCTGGCCTTAAGTTTGAGTTGCAATGCAGCTTTTCTCATAATCCAAGAGATCTGGATCCGTCCCTTGTGGCCATTAGGCATAACTTCCTTTGGGCGGATTCAAGACTCTTGCGAGTTTATAAATACTAGCGTCGGTAGAACACCGATACGACAAGAGGTCTCTCTAGATTCGTCGCAGAGAGGATTGTCACGACTGGGAAGTCTCCAGGTCGGGTACAATATGTATATTCTTGAAAGTAGGTTTTATACGAGACTAAAGCTTGGAGAAGGAAAGAATCATGTGCGATTCCTATACGCACAAGATACTAAGATACGTTGGTAGGTTACACCAATCTCCAACCCTAGTACTCCAATTATGACAAGGATACAAGGCAGGCAGGGCCTAAGTAGCTGAGTTATAGTGCAAGTCTCATTTCCATTAGCTAGACGCATAACACAACATCATCACCAGTCCACCGGCAGAGCACCGCCAGCATCAAAAACCGCAGAACGGTGATTATTTCCTCGCGGATGGATTCGTCGAAACTCCGAGGCCTGGAGTACCCGAAAGGTTTCTGGATGCTCTTGGTTCCATGTTTTATTTGCCTCTTCCTTAAACATCTCGTCATACTCAAATCCACCTTTGTCAAGACAAAATCGAAGCACATCTGGACGTTTATCTAGTAGAGCTCGCATTGCCAGGAGCTTGCGGATATTCTTGGCGTCTTTCGCTTCCAAGTTGTCGTGCTGCGTTATTAAGTCGGAGAAGGTTCCAATCCGGTAAGCTTTGAAAATATTTTCGAATGGGGTTGCATCTGTGGTAGACTTGAGTAAACACAGTTCAGTCTGAAGAGACAAGTTTCTCGTAGTAGACGTACCTTTGGCGTCTCGAAACTCTTTAGAAACTCGCTGGACCGAGTAAGCGAATGGGTCATGAAGACGTAGTCGATAGTCATCTTTATTAACGTTTTCGATGTCATTTTCATGAGTCACGCCTGCCAAGTGAGCGAGTAAGTGGTGATAGTATTGATCGTCGTTGATCCTGCCGTGTTGCTTTGCTGTGGCAGCCTCCACGAAACATAGCGACTCCTCAGACGATGATGTAGCCATGGATGCGTCGCGAGAGTTAGAAAAGAAGCTGCAAGTGGCCTGCGACTTGCATTCTACCGAAGTGTGATCAAGGCAGCAAGATGTACAATGCTTTCTGATCGGAATTCGTATTGTCGCGGTTAAATTGCAACGAGTGCCGCGCGGTGGCGGCGGCGATGGCGGCGGGCAGTGCTCAGCATAAGCCGCACTAATTACGCACGTGATATCTCCGAGCAGATCTTGGGGCGCAGGTGCGTCGTTTCGTTTGTTCCATTAATAGAGTCATGGCTGAGCCTTCATTGCTGGGATTCTCCAAAGCAAATCCCACTGGAATCGAAGTTTCTTAGTCAGGCGATTAAGGTCGAGCTAAGTTCTAAACCACCCAAGCAAAACAATAATAACAATATGTCAGGCTGGTGAATCTACTTGGCTCAGCGTCGTCTGAGCAGGAACAACTTACTATCTTTGAATGCTTAGTTCCTTATCTATTTTTCTTGGTGCCGCTGAGATTTGCACTTATGCAGTCGGGGAATAGTTTGTTTTTATCGTTTTTATTTTTATTTTTTATGATTACTATTTGAATTGAGCAGGAAATAAGACTGTTGGCTTCGTGCGCATGAACGCCCATTAACGAGCTCAGGTCCCACTTGAAAATCATCAGCTCCCGTGAGCGGAATCCCCTAGTGTACGCTCATCGCCAACAACCAACAACCAACAGCCGAATAACGAAAGTAGGCCAACAACCAACAATCGTTGTTGTGCTCAGCCTGTTTGATCATACCTATTCCCTATATCTGAAGCTATCGATTCTGTGCCGTATGCTTTGCAACTTGAGTATACTAAAATAGAACGAATGAAATAATGTTCGCTTTGCATCGACAATTGTTTCTTGCCTATAGGACGTTTGAAAAGAGATAAAAGGGAGAGGTTCTTGGGGCACGAAGAAGCTTTTCTTACGCATTTCTCAAGCTTGAACACCCATTAGCCACGTTTGATAGAAAATATTTTTTGAATTATTCTGAACATAATGTTCTTTAAAACACTTTTGCGGTTGGCTTTGGCAAACGCGGCCGTGTATGCTATAGCACTCCCTGAGCTGGCCGGGACTACTATTGTAGCTCGTGACGTACCGGCTGACCCTATTTCTAAGTACACGACCCAGGTAAGTTGGGCCATTACAAGACCTACCTCGTCCCTCATACATGTTGTCCAATGCAATACATTCTATTAGTGGTTTCTCGATAATGTGTGCAACCCGCCCGACACTCCAGCGGACTGCCTTTTCTACACCAAGGGGCTGAGCAGACATGCTCAAGAATTTGCTGCCGATCCCGATAGCTTCTTGAAAACCATTTGGGTATGTAATATTACTCTTTTTCATGTTGTCTCTTCCACTCTGAGTGCTGAGCTGTGCGCCAATCCCAGACTAAGCATTGAGCGATAGGAGATGTGGGATCCGTCCCTTTACAACGACGACGTCAACGACTTGAACAATCCACTACGTGATATTATGGGAGACGACCAGCTACGCTTTGATTATTTCTCAAACATGTCACGGGCCATGGCGAACATGTGCGATTTTAAAGCCGCTGTCATGGACAAGAACTACCCGGATGTGAGACTGGATGGTATTTGGGGTCAGGTCGAGTTCGTACAACTACAGAGAGACGACGGTAAGGGCAAAGTGAACCTCGTTACTGCTATTTCTTTGGATGGAACACAGGAAACGACTGTCTGGACAAGGCCGGGAACTAGGAAGCGATCCGGGAGCGTCTCGCACACACCCAGACAGGGAACCTGTGGCACTAATGGTGACGTTTCCGCGCGGTTTGATGAGGGCGGTCGCTCTCCAGTTGATTGGTAGGGCCATAGCGGCGCCAATGACGGGATAATGGCCGGCAATGGAAGGAATCCCTTGACCACACTCTTTTTATTTTCATGTTCATTTTCATCGACTAGGATAGTCGCTCTTTTTGATGGATCAAGATAAATTATGTGGGCATGCTGTATTTGTTAACCAACACCCCAAGTGCGGTATTCTGTTTAACCTATTTTGCTATGTCCTGGACTTTTTGCGGAAAATATAGTACGCTGTTTTGCATTGCTAAGGAGATTAAGGGTACACAGTTGAACAATGAATCATCGTTATTTACTCGATTTTCTGGAGTTGAAAGCCGAAATATACTGTCCAGCTCTCTCTATAGCAAGCAGGCCCGGGGTAAAAGGGGATAGCCTTAATAAAGGCGATATCGTTCGGAGCAGAAGGGATAGTAGTTCGATAGTTTCGTTTCTTTTAATACGGTATATCCACCGGCGGGGTTAATGTATGGCAGACCAGCCATCCAGAATATAACCACTTAGTTCATACGTCTTATCTGGTGCCCTCGGTGAGGCACATCGCCGCTCATGTCTTTTTGGTTCTCGGAAACTTATTACTTGGGACCAATTTGTTGTATATGTGTTCTGCTACTGGCCCACACTGATTCAGGGGGCACGAAATTGCTACCTGGGTCGTCCGAGATGTGCTGGGTTTGGTCCCCATGATCTCTTCCCTCGGAGTTTCAGGTATTAGTGGGCCCATATGAATCCCGCACAACTCGAGCCTCTTGGTCACTCTCATAGCGATGTTGGTTAATGATCCTCAGGAGAGAGCAACGAGTATATCGACTGAAGTAGTCTACGATAGTCATGATGTAGACATTGCCTGATGGCGCAGCGCGGGCGCTCTTGCCCATATGTTTAGTTTAGTTATTTGGAACAGATGCAGGGGAAAATGCATGGACACTTGTTTGATGTTCCTGTCGAGGCCTACACTGACAGTGGTCTCGAGTCCTAAGTTGCTTTCCTTCTCTCTCCATACTTAACCCAGGTTTATTCTAGGTGCTTATAACGTTATATAACACTACTTAATCTATACATACACCTAGAATAAACATATAGATTTAAAAAAAAAAAAAATTTTTCTAATTATATACTAGTTGCTATATACTCTAACAGATACTTGTTATCAGGTCCATAATCTCAAAACACTAATACCTGGTCTGGAGAAGACAATGGTACTCTGTGCCATTTGGCGAGTTTACAGATCGTCTACCTGAGGGTGAGGCGTATTTTGGTGTAGAGATAAGTTACAAAGTAAGTACCCGACATAACCCTACCTACATAGGTACCTACCTTAGGTTAAGTAGACAGGGGTGAGGTACTTACCTGCGTTGCTGCCTGGGATCCACCCTTTATAAGAAGTTCAACACCCCCATCCCTCACCTTTTTCCAACTTTTCTAACCCTCATTATCAAAAAGACGACTGCAAGTTCATCTATCAAAGGAGTAATGCTCATCAGCATATATTTCCTTACAAACAATCAGCCTGGACTTCTCCCCTGAGCACAAGATGCCATCGGCTATACAAGCAGTCCTCGACATACCCGAACTATTTCAGCTCATTTTACTGCAATGCGACATCCGAACTCTTCTGACCAGCGCTCGGTGTGTAAGCCATCTGTGGCACAGTGTTATAGACTCGACTCCGGCCATTCAAGAGGCGCTGTTCTTCCGGCCCAACACAAGGGACAATGAACCTGAGCCAATTTTGAACCCCCTTCTTGTCGAGACTTTTAGTCTGTTTTTTGACGGCGGGATACACACCCGGAAATCCTTTGACAAGTTGCCATTCGCAAACGGCGGCAAGAACGGGTGCCGCGATGCTTTCATGCGCAAAGATGCCTCCTGGCGGCGCATGCTGGTACGGCAGCCCCCTGTGAGAACTATGGGTGTGTGGCATTGGGAGACATCACGGGGCCACGTCATAGACACGGGAAGTTTCTGGCAGCTCATCGTCTCCGAACTTTGTTGTCCCAGCCCGTTTAACCTTTGTGAGAGTTGCCATGCTATTCTTAACGCCGGCCCGGACAGGAGGGACCTCGACCTCACAATGGGTATACTTTACGATGATGATGCAAGCACTGGCATATCTCGTATCTCTCACTTCACCTTCTTCTGGAATCCAAAGTCGCGGGCGAGTTTCGCGTTCGCGGATGGGCCTGAAGACCAGAACATCCGCATCCGAGACGAAAAGACCGGAGGCGAGGATTGGGATAACCCTAAACTCCTTTCCGAGCTCGCGACAGGTGTAGACTTAATCAAGGGTATCAAGTATCCCGGTAGCTGTAGGAGGGGTGGTGGAGTGCCGCGGTCGAAGGAGGAGATAGATTGTGAGAATCGATTCAAGTACCCGTGTGCTTAGAATAGGGACAGCAAGTAATCAATGATCGTCTCCGCGGGGTTGTCTTGTGCTATCCGCTACTGAGACAGACTCGCTTACCTACAAACCTATATCCTGTATACTAAGGAAAGACGCTGCAGTACAACGCATTTATATTAGGTAACACAGCGCCAGCGAGCCGAGACGTCGGGACCCTCCAGCAGTCATGCCGCGTGTAGATGGTGGGGGCGAGGTTGGACTTAGTGGTTTGGACCGCGGCCGGGTAAATAGGATAAATGGAGGATTGCGGAGGAGGTGCCGGGCGTCGATGCCGCTGGCGGTCTCGACGCGCTTGCCCCCAGTAACGGAGGACTAGGGAGGGTTACTCTCTTAATATAAAAGGGCATGGCGATTAGAGAAAGCATGCGGAACATTTCTTATGCTGCAGTTATTTCGGACTCATTGTAACCTTCATTTAGAAGAGCGCGAAGAACAGCTCAAGCTAGCTACCTGGAACCCCTCAACACCAAGAACCCCGCTCCACGATACTCATTTGCACAATCGTAGTCGCCAAGGCTGGATAAGCAGACGAGAGAGAGCCTCCGTACTTCAACACCAGATCCAAAATCGTGCCAACCAATACTCACTCACTCACCCGGTAACAGAAAGAAAGAAGCGATTAAAAGCAAACAAAAAAAGAAAAGGGAGACAAAAACAAAAATGACACCACCGCTAATAACCCACCTGTACACGGCCGACCCGTCCGCGCACGTGTTCGAGGGGAAGGTATACATCTACCCCTCGCACGACCGGGAGTCGGACGTGGCCTTCAACGACAACGGGGACCACTTCGACATGAACGACTACCACGTGTTCTCGACGTCGACGCTCGAGCCGCCCTACGCCGTGACGGACCACGGGGCCGTGCTGCGCGTCTCGGACGTGCCGTGGGCGTCGAAGCAGCTGTGGGCGCCCGACGCCGCCTTCCGGGACGGGAAGTACTACCTGTACTTCCCGGCGCGCGACCGCGAGGGCATCTTCCGCATCGGCGTCGCCGTCGGGGATCACCCCGCGGGCCCCTTCACCGCGGACCCCGAGCCGATCCCGGGGTCCTTCAGCGTCGACCCGGCGTCGTTCGTCGACCCGGACTCGGGCGACGCGTACCTGTACTTCGGCGGCCTGTGGGGCGGGCAGCTGCAGTGTTTCCAGGGCAGCAGCGAGGCCGACGACGAGTATGGTGTCCCGCCCTTCGACGCCTCGTGGTCCGGGCCCAAGGAGCCGGCGGGAGAGGGCAAGGCCGCCTTATTTCCCAAGGTGGCCCCCCTGGCCGGCGACATGCGGCGCCTCGCGTCGCCGGCGCGGGACCTCGTGATCCTGGCGCCCGAGACGGGGGAGCCGATCGCCGCCGACGACCACGACCGGCGCTTCTTCGAGGCGTCGTGGATGCACAAGCGCGGGGGCCGGTACTACTTCAGCTACTCGACGGGCGACTCGCACTACCTCGTCTACGCGGTCGGGGCCTCCCCGCTCGGCCCGTTCACGTACGCCGGGCGCATACTCGAGCCCGTGCTCGGGTGGACGACGCACCACTCCATCGTCGAGTTCCGGGGTCGCTGGTGGCTCTTCCACCACGATTGCGAGATGAGCGAGGGCGTGACCCACTTGAGGAACGTTAAGGTCAAGGAGTTATTCTATGATGACGAGGGGAGGATTTTGCCTGTTCAAGTCTGAGTAGGGAGTCACAAGAAAAAAAGCCCCCCTCATGAAGATGGATGCATTTTGGTCAAAGCGTATATAGCCTGCAAAATTTACTAAACTAATTTTTTTCCCATTGTTTTGATTTTTATGTAGCTGCTGGTAAAGACGAAAACGCCATGGTATCTATAGGCCAGTAGATAGAAGTTACCAGAATAAAACTTCTATAGTTTGTATATATTCGCATTTGAAATAACTTACCCCGAATCTGCAAACGAGGTATTACAGCAGCGCAACTACTCAAATTCATCATATTTCGGTCACGCCCAGGGTAAGCCGTCTTAGAGCATCCTCGTATCTCCCGGGGCTATGGTCCGTCAACATGCTAGCACCAAAACGCACTTCTCTAAAATGAGTCTCGACATCTCGGATGTATTTCAGCACAATCCGCGTGGCAGGTTTGCCGATATCCTCGATGGTCTCTTGCGTGAATGCATCTCTTCTCATGACGGACGTGCTCTCTACTTTGAAAACTTCGCCTGGCGGGAGAAGTTTGGAGTTCATCATGCTGACGCGCAGAGTCTTCAGCGCGACATAGCCCCAATGTTCATCGTCTTCGTTCGACTGCTCGGTTGGATTGCTGTACCACTTGTCTGCGAGGCCGGAACGCAACCCTTCCCAGACGCGCCGCTTAACTTCAGCCTTGGCCTCGTTATTGTCGCTTTTGAATGCCAAGGCAAGGGCTTGGAAGTCATGCAGCACCCCCAGTGAGAGGTAGGGAACAATATCGTTCCCGTGAACCGTACTAGTTATGAGGCCCCTGGTGGCTTGCTGGAGAGAGGGTGACATGGTTGCTGGTGGCCCGTAGGCATATACATGAATAGGTCTACCAGATGGTAAAGAGATGTGTGCCGACGTCCCGGGTGAACCCGCGTCGCCAAGAAGTTTCGGATGCTCTGCGGCCGAGGTAAGAAATCCGGTCCCACTGACCGAAAGCTCTGCCAACATGACACCGAGTAGAGCGGTAACAGCGCCGCCTAATGAATGACCGCACAGGACGAGCCCATAATCAGGGTATTCTTCTAGGGCTGCTTTGATCGTGATCAGCACTCGTCCGTCACCGCCATACAGTAGTCGCCGTGCTGACGCATGGATTCCCTTATGAACCTTGTACGCCTTGCCCCTCCAGGTTAGATCGTCATACTCGCACATCATATCAGCAAGAACGTCTTCAAATCCTAGGGTCCCTCTACACGTGAGAACCACGGCTTTGGACTCTTCATCAAGAGCTATAGTATGGATAAGCGGTATGCCTGTGTCGGTAGACCCAGTGGAGTCGGAACCTCCTTGAGGATCGACGAAAGATGCGAGGAGAATACTATCGTGTGGTAGTTTCGCATGGTGAGCAAAAGAACGGACATCGTAGTGAATCTCGTCTGCTATGTTATGAGCAGGCCGTTCTTTGGAAATGCCCATGAGCTTAAGAAAATTATACCCATAGACCGCCGACGCATATCGACTGTACCGGGTAATATTTCGTAAGAAGTGGAAATCAGGGAACATTCCTCTGACCTCTCCGGATCGCCTTAGAGACTCGAGGGCCATCGAATCACCATAGGCGCTTTTCGGATGAAAAGAAGAAACAACTAGTGATGTTTCGGAATCGTGAGTTTTAAGTGTATATATACTAGGTGTATACACGCTGGGTGGTCGCGAGGCTGCCTGGTGACGAGTTCGTTGGGGAGATAGTGTGGTTGAGTCCGCGCGGAACGCTTGTTCCTGTTTTAAGGGACTGTTACTCGCACATGGCTCGTTCCGACGAGGTGGTGAGGGAGACCTGCTTCCAAACGAGCGAATCGAAATAGTATCCGTCAAAGATACCAATGAACTCCGGCGACGATTTCGTACAGGTAACACGGGTGTTCGAGCGGGGCCTTTATAGTGCGCAGAACTTCCCACAGAACCTAGATCTCTGGATGAGAAAAAGTTCGGGTTCCCTCTTTGGGGTGCTCGAGGGGCTTCTCGATTCAATGGTATACTAGTGGTCCTGTCGGGTACTGGGACCTTAGGAAGTGGACTTGAGGACTTATTCTGAGAATATTTATGGCTAGCCCGAGCAGACTTTGCGTTCGATTTTGACTTGGTGCCTGTGAGATTGTCTGAACTAGACTCACGACTGAGGATACCGGGAAATGTTGGAGTAGAACCCTTCTTAAGCACGCCTCGAATGCCAGTCCTTTTTTCACCACGCCTGGTCAGATTGGTATCTGATTTCTTGGGCGCCTTCTTGTTCAGGGATGCAGCGCTGCCTGAGGGTACATGGACAGTAAGGTCTTTAGGAGTTTTACGTAGGCCATCCAATGGCGTCCTTATTTTCTTCTGGTTCGCGGTACGTCCATTCCCACCTGCTACCCATCTTGTAAAGGATAATTCCTTGGGCGATGCATTCTCAGATCCGGACGACTCCTCTGACGCTGATTTGGACCGGCGCGTGAGACGATCGTTCGCAACATTGAGACGTCCCTTAGCTGAAGATGCGGTTGTTGGGCGTGCGGGTTTCGAAAGTACAGGTGCGGAAACATCAAGTTTCTTACCGCTGGGGCCGGGTGAAACCGACTGTCTGTCATTTTCGTTATTAAGTTCCTCCACCGAGGATCGAGTCTTAATGTCACGCTGGTTATCCTCCTCCGAGTTTTGTACCGTATTCCGACTGACTTTGTACACAACTCGGTAGTGGGAGGCCTGTCCAGGGCCGCTGCGAAACGACTGGTGAGGATGGCTGACCTCGCTTTGCACAAGGCCAAGGTTAGGGAACGACGGGATAGATAACCCCGATGCCCCTGTGATATCGACTGTAATCATTTTGGTGGTTGTAGTAGACGTGGAGATGGATATCCTCGCGCCCTCTGGTAGCGATTTCGCAATCTGTTTTCTTATTTGGGCCTCGAGTATATCATCCTCCTCATTAGCGCTGCTTCGGCCCAAACTCTGTTGTTCAATGGCGCGGGCCGCATCATTCGCATCGTTTGGCCCCGAGGATTGGATCCTGTTGATATTGCGAATGCCGTCTTCAAGTGCATCAACACGCTCCCCGTCGTTGAGGACGATGACGTCCCATATGATCTCTTCATGTCCTAGGCGTCGAGACTCTTCTTGCATCATCTTTCGACACTTATTCTGGAGGTATGCGAGGCCGCACAGCCCAAGAACTAAATCCATGACCCCGACTCTTTCACCTTCGACGCCGGTCGCGGGGTTCTGGAATTCTCGGCGAATGAGTGTAATGATGCTCGCTATGGCCCTAGAAGAATCGGTTGACCCGAAGAACTGGTCAAGGACGGAACAAAACAGTTGGGATATTTGCGAAACGGTAGAGACGGTAGCGCCGAGTGTGTGAAACCCAGCAGCAGTCCAGAAGACAAGCCGCGACATCGTCTGATGCATGCTCTCCAAACTCATCTCTAATATAGATTCGGCATCGGCACGAACAAGTTCTGAAGGGGATCGAATGAAGACATCTCGGCCCGCCCTGTTCAGTATTCCATCGAGAACGTGTCTCCCCAACTCGAGGCTGGACAGAGTGGTAATCTTGGCAGCACTGATACCGCAGCCGCCGACGGCGGTACCAATGCGAATGGCAAAGGAAGTCGACCTCGTAGCAAAACTCACGGCGTTTGCCATGGAGCCTGGCAGAAGCGTGCCGGCAGGAGGCGATGTGGCTGGCGTTGCCAGAGGGATGTCATCGTTTCCCAAGTCGACGCGGGCATCATGCTGCTCGACTTTGTCCTCGGCAATGTTGACCCCCATGGCTTCTAAGGGCTCGGACATGGACACTCGATATCGCGGGTTTGGTAATCGCCCGAGGGGGTCATTCGATATCCGAGGCTGATCGGAAAGGGAAAGCGAAGTAGGAATAAAATCCAGCGAACGTTCTCATCTAATAATGACAACAGTAATAATAACGGTAACAATAACAACAGCAGCAGCAGGATGTCCCAGATCGGAATGATGGTCATAGACAAATCGGAATGTATGGCGTGCAACAAAAGCGGTTGCGGCTCGACATCACCACGACAACATCAAATGCAAGAACAAGACATTTGAGATTTGATGATTTTGGGCGGAGTGTAATAAGATGGAGCTTAGGTTGCGCATAGCAGGCGGTAGTTTCGGCGACAAATGTTCGAGTTAACGATCATTAAATGAAGAATCCGAAGGACCGGCACGAGTCGCTGACACCACCACCACGACTCCATGGCAGAATCCATGGTCCTCGCCTTTTCACATGTGATTGTCGGTGGCAACACTTGGAAACCGGTGGCAGGGCCAAATCGGCATTGGCCAACATCGGTCTGCTGCACGAATTCAACATGCTACCCATTCGTCTGGGCGTTGGCGTCCAATGGCGATAGCTTACACTTCTCGTGCTATCGCGCAAGCTTAAATAGATCTGAAACCGGTTGAGACCGAGGATAGCAAGAGACAGCAGACCGGGACTTAGTATGCAGCGTGCATGTGCATAGATAAGGTAGGTGTGGTGACGCATGGCACCTCGTGTCCGTGCCTGGCAGCTGTCAACCACTTGTTTGGCTATTGCCCATTCCAGGCTCAGCCACCTCATAACTAACCGGGCGATACAATAGGTCAAGAGCCCCGACAGCGTTGAAAGGCCTCCCGGGTAGGTCGTGTAGCATTGGTCCTTACAAATATTGTACGATGATGAAGTGACAGCTATTATTCCTTTTCTTGGCTGCCATCAACGCATTCTCTGTAATGTCCAAGACCTATGGAATGTGATTATGATGGCGCGTGTTTATTTCTTGAACATCATTTGCCAACTCCCAAGATTCCATGTCTCCACGCGCAGGACCCTGATGTCGAACAAAAGCTGTACTACTATTCTTAGACAAGACATCCCCTCGCAGTCGGCAGCCGGTCGGCTCAGCTCCGCCTGCATGTTTTACTGCAACAGCCCGCACTAGACCAGCCTGTCATCCACTGTGGGTTCTGCCGGCTATCGCTAGCGCCCAGATATTGAGGCTAGGCTCCCCTGTAACCCGTAAAAATTAGGGGGGTATGACAGCGTATGATAGGACCGATCGTTCCTGAGATCAGCCCTCGACGCGGCCAGCTCGTATTCCATGTCCATGTTTCCTATTGCGTCGTCAAACTGATTGTTTGGTTTGGTTGCTGCTTGAAAAAGGGTCGGTCCCGTCTCACCTCGATCCTATGTTCTTCTTCTTGGACTTCCTCGCCATATCACCAGGCATCACCGTCGTCACTTCCCGTGTTCAATTCGATATTTCCGTAGCCCCCCGCATCCCCCAATTGCGCCCTCCATTCCGGTCTTGATCCATCTCCCAGTCAACTCGTACACATTCTCTTCCAATGCAAATCACCATGTCTCAGTCGGAGCAAGGACTCTTCTCGTCCGATCTTGTAGCGCCCACCGTTGCCGCCGCGCTGCCCGAGGGCTACGTTGCCCGCTCCCTGCGTCTCTCCGACTACGACACCGGCTTCCTCGATTGCCTGCGGGTTCTCACGACCGTCGGCGAGATCACCAGGGAGGCATTCGACGAGCGATACAACTGGATATCGTCCCAGGACAGCTACTATGTACTCGTCATCGAGGACACAAACACCGGCAAGGTCGTCGGCACCGGCAACCTGCTTGTCGAGAGGAAATTGTAAGCGCGGCACGGCAGAGCACTTGTCTCCTCCTCGACCGGGCATTGCGGCTAATTGAATCGATCAACAGCATTCACAGTCTTGGCCTCGTCGGCCACATCGAGGATATCGCGGTCGCGAAAGACCAGCAGGGCAAGAAGCTCGGCCTCCGCCTGATCCAAGCCCTCGACTTTATCGCCGAGAAGGTCGGCTGCTACAAGACGATTCTCGATTGCAGCGAAGCGAACGAGGGCTTCTACGTCAAGTGCGGCTTCAGACGTGCCGGCCTGGAGATGGCCCACTACTACGAGAGCAAGAAATGATGGACCGGACAGCAGAGACCGCTTGAAAATAGCATAGAAGAAAACAGAAGACGGCACACATCAATGCCGAGACAAACTCGGCCGGTTATTAAGACGAGCGAAGGGTTAGAAGTCTAGAGCGGGATAAGGGCATTATAGAGTATCCCGGTGTTTGTTTGCTTTCCCCACGATGGATGGATCGATAAATGATATACGAGGTCCCGGAGTTTGGGCGTAACATGCTACGTTCAGCCGGGGTTTCGTGTGGGAAGTTCCGAATCAGCGACATTGATAGATATACCTATCGTAGTTTAACGTAGGAGACACGCGAAGAGGCACAGGAGTAGTGTAAAACCGGTAATTAACACTATGTTACACTGACGGCACCTACTATGAAAGCCGAGACCGAGATGCAGATCCAGGCTTCGATTTAGATTCCGGGGAACAGCGCTCGTCTGCCAGGAACGGCGGATGTCACGGTTGCCGCCAAGACCACGGCCTTCCGTCCTACCCGGGGCCGAAACGTCGGTCCCGACTTCCACCGACCTCATGGCGAGGTACGCGCATCGGCATTGATGCTGAACGATGCCGAACGGTGCTGTAGATGGGCTCGTTTGCTCGAGCAGCAGGACGGAGATGCACCAGGATGGAGATGCATCAGTGAGGCCGTCCGGAGCTCCAACTGAGACCACCGGTCGCCACTACTAGGTCTCCTTTCGGTGTGCAGCACGCCTACATCGATATATCGGGTCGTACCCATTCCAGCCGCACCATCGTCCCACGATCCAGGTGACTACCTAATCTTACGGGTTAGATTAGGTACCTACCTGCTTGCGTTAGATATGTCCCTCCCGTCCCTACTCCAGCCCTCGGCTCCATCCCACCTACATCACCATTGGTGCATGATGCCTTCCAAGTTTCGGAGTTGCATCCGGATATCCCCAACCACGGCTTACGGCCCACGGCTCACGGCTCAGCAAGCTGTGTGGCAGCCTACTAACAGGAAGAATCGAGCCATCCACAAGGTGGTTGCAGCGTTCGTGGTTACCTACCTAGTAATAATGTTGCAGAAGAGAAGGAGCAATGCACAATGGCAGTCGCCGTGAGGGGTGGCACATGTGCACCCTGCCTCGTACCTTCTCTTACCTAGGTAGGTACCTCCATGGTCAGAAGGAGGTAAATAAATACCCGCAGTAGGTGATGTGCTCTCGGGCGAGTGGCGGTCCAGTCATCCGAGACACTCGTACAAGTCTGCCGAATATCACTGAACCGCCCTCGCCTGGACCGTCGTCACGTCGTCGTATTACGCCTTCAACAACAGTGGTATGTACTCATTTACCCCTAACTAACTGACAACGAATCTGCTGAGACTTCTTCGGGCCTCGAGGGGGGCCTGGGAAATCGAGCAGCAGATGGGACACAAGCCTCTAGACAGTCTCAGATGGCTCTAGTGAAACTGTGAAACATTACTAACTAAGTTGTCTACTGTAGAAGCCGAGAGACGAGCCAATACACACCATCCGTTATTGCTTTTGCAGAGTTGTAGGGCGCTCTCAAACCTGTAGCCTCCCCTCTCTCACGGAAAAACACGCAGTCGAAAACTCCCAGCATAAATCGACATCCATCCAGAACTCCTGAATTGTATATCGGGCATCAACAACGACCAGCAATCCCCCAGAACCAAGAAGCCAGAACCAAACAGACTGCAACATGTCACCACACAAAATCCAAAACACCACCAGCAGCACCTCCTCGCGTCTGGTCCCCGAGACCTGGCAGATGGGCACGGAAGCCTTCGAGCGACGCATGCCACACCACGAGGGGGTCGAGGCGCTCTGGGCCACCAAGTGGGAAATGCCGTGCCGGAAGGGCGTGTACCCCTTCCACGACGGCGCATACGCAGACTTTGCCCCAATCTTTGCAGACCTCATCGCCCGCGGGGTGAACGATGGGTACGCGCCCGCATACACAGAGGCATTCTTCCGCACGGCGGAAGCTCTCGAGCGAGATGGCGACGCGGCCGGAAACGACAAGGAAGCCTCGGCACTATACCTCCGCGCCGCGTGCGTCCTCCGCATCGCTCGGTTCCCCTACGTCTCGGGTTTCCCTAAGATCAGCTGTCCGGTCAAGTGGCGCGCCTGGGAGATGCAGAAGAAGGTGTACCTCAAGGCCGCGACACGCTGGGAGCAACCAGTACAGGACGTCCAGATCCCACACTCCCGCGCCGCGGGACGTGATCGCGAGGTCATCCCCGCGTACGTGCGCACGCCTACTGCTACGGGGAAGGATCCGACTGTGCTGCTGTTCACCGGCCTCGATGGGTACCGACCCGACAACACCACGCGGTGCGATGAGTTCCTGGCACGCGGGTGGGCCGTCGTGATCCTCGAGATTCCGGGTACCGCAGACTGTCCAGCAGACGCGGCAGACCCCGCCGCGCCGGAGCGTCTCTGGGACTCCGTGTTCGACTGGATGCACGCCGACGGCCGCTTCGATATGGGCCGCGTCATGTGCTGGGGGCTCAGCTCGGGGGGTTACTACGCCGTGCGCGCGGCGCACACGCATCGGGAACGACTCATCGGCGCCGTGGCGCAGGGTGCGGGCTCGCATTATTTCTTTGATCCGGAATGGCTCCGCAAGGCCGATGGGCATGAGTACCCCTTTAAACTTCTCCCCGCACTGGCGATGAAACATGGCTTTGAGGATGTGGAGGAGTACATCCGGCTTGCGATGGGCAGGTTCTCGCTCCTGGAGAATGGAATCCTAGAGATGCCTTCTACTAGGTTGCTGCTGATTAATGTGAGTTGAGAAAATACCCCTTCTCCCCTCCCTGGTTATTAGGATTTGTTGGGCATGTTTCCCGCCGGCTTGTTCCTGATACTTACTGGTACAGGGCACACTTGATGGCCTCATGCCAATTGAAGACTCGATGCTCCTGTTCGAATACGGGTCACCTAAAGAGGCAAGATTCTTCCCCGGCGCCCTGCATATGGGTTATCCCATGGCGAACTCAGCCGTCTATCCGTGGATGGAACAGGTGATGGCCTCGATTCAATAAGCCGCATATTCTAAGACAATGGCTACTCAAGCTCATCGGAAAGCAATGTAGTATAACCTTTTTTTAAAGCCGGTGGTATCTTTTTACTCGTTTGCTTGCTCTTCACATGGCTAGCTACGTGAAAAACCCAGTATGGAATAAATATTAAGATGGTAGCTTGGCAAGGGAACGAAGCAAGTTAGGTTCGATTCCCAAAGCGCTATTGGTATTTGTTTGCCTTAGCTCGCTATATGATAGAGGCTGTAAATATGCGTCTCTATACACAATTGGGCCCTTCAAGCTTCTTTAGCAAAAACTCACCATGTTTTGGGATGCATTCGTGATTTCATAAATTTCCCACCATTATATCGATAGTCAGTTGTCCCATCCATCCTGTTGAAATACTGCTTTACCAAGCGGCTCAGTGGAGCAAAATTTTTTGCTTCCATCACACGCATCAGTAAGCGCCTCACCTACCGCCCCATCCACCCACCATCCACGACGAGCGTATGTCCGCTGACATAGGCACTAGCCCTGCTCGCCAGATAAACCACACTCCCCTTGAAATCATCCGGAGTCCCCCACCGGCCGGCGGGGATCCGGGCACTGATGCTCGCCAGCCTCTCCGGGTCATTCAGCAGGGCGGTGTTCATGTCGGTCTCGACGTAGCCGGGCGCGATGGCGTTGACGGTGACGCCCTTGTCGGCCCAGCCGTTGGCCAGGGCCTTGGTGAGCTGGCCGACGGCGCCCTTGCTGGCGGCGTAGGCGGGGACGTTGAGCCCGCCCTGGAACGTGAGGAGCGAGGCGAAGTTGACGACGCTGCCCCGCCGTCCGGTGACGGGGGAGACGGGGAGGGAGAGCATGTGCCGCCCCGCGTCGCGGCACAGCGCGAACACGGCGTGGAGGTTCACCTGCAGCACGGCGCCGAAGTCGGCGTCGGGGAAGTCCTCGCTCGCGTGCCGGATCTGGATGCCCGCGCAGTTCACGAGGATCCGCACCGCGTGGCCGTCGGCGAGGACGCGCGGGAGGAGGGACGCGACGTCGGACGGCGAGGAGAGGTCCGCCGTGTAGATCTGGACTCTCCGGCCCAGGGCTTCGATTGCCGCTCGCGTCTCTGTGGAGGTTGGGGTGCGCTTTTTTGTTTCGTTACTGCTGTTAGTGATGGTGGTATGCGATGAGAAGGGGAGATGTCACCGGGGGGGGGGGGGGGGGGATTGTGGCGTGATAGCGTACTTGGACAAGGAGGATGTCGGCGCCTGCTTCGGCCAGTGCGATTGCCACGGATCGTCCGATGCCTCGCGTCCCCCCTGTGACGAGCGCCGTCTCGCCCTTTAGTGAGAAGAGGGCCTCCATTGTGGTGGTGGGATTCGGGGTTTGAGGTCTGGTGGTGTTCGTAATGTCTTGGTCCCTGTGCGCTTCAATTCTTCAGCGCCCTGAATATTCCAGTTCAGTTTAAAAGATAGGTATCTACAGTACATACGTATAGAGCAAAAATCGAGGCCTAAAGTTCACATGTGATTCCGGAGTTCTTATGATTAGATTGGCGTGCGCTCCCGGTGGGATTTACCCCAACCTTTTATCTAGGTATATATAGTACCTAGTAGCTGGTGCCCGCGTCACTACAGGCATGTAACTTCTATCCCGGCTTCGGGCGGGTTACGTGGTGACTCTGCTGTGAAGAAATGGCGGGAGAAACAGTTGGAGCCGGCGGACGACGGAGCACTTATCCACTTACAGGTTGGGGGTCATGTTGGGTCAAAATCGCCGAAGGGAAGATATATGGGCACAATCCAGTTGTTGAAACATCGTATTGCTGGAGATGTCCATCTTCGTATGTGATATTCAGGAAATAAAATAATGATTATTGCCTAATCCTATGCGAAACTTTGACACCAACATCCAATAAGTTGAAATGCTGATGAGGTGGTAACAAGTTGAACTTCAAATCGGATTTCTTCGTTGGGGCGTTAGAGAACACAGACCCTACGGTGCGGCTAAAAATGCAGTGAAATAAGCCAAAAACCCGAAGACCTGGGGATATAGATAGTACAGTAGTTGAATTCAATAACGGAGACATCTTTTGTGGCAGCAACTTGTCTCACATCTCCTTGCTTTGTGTGATTATCTTTCCGCAGTGTCTCTACGTAAACCTGATGCCTCCTGTAGGCCTCTTAGAAAAGTCAAACAGTTAATGGATTTTGCGGATAAAATCATATACGTTAGAAGCAACGTCTATCCGTGGCCGAGAACTCAACTTCATCAGGTCTTTCTCTCATTCCAGTCGAACGTTTCCCAGCACAGTACAGTACGAGTCGAGATGACCCCATCGAGACCAAGAATTCGGAGAAGCGCGGGGCACTTGTATTCGACGAAATGTTGGGGTAAAGACCCTCGCTAACCCTCTCAGCCAAGAAGGGCAATTTCCAGCGAGTCTAACCGCCTGAGTTAGACCCCGCTTAAATGTTCGTGGTTTCAATACCCCGCGAGCCCCCTCCATTAGGACGTTTTCACGATGTAGCTCTTGGGTAAAGAAGGAAATATGAATATTTCGTTTTCTATTGGTTTGGATACTTAAATCCGTATTCCCGAGGAAAGAAGAATTCGATATCGGACGCGGCGTGTTAACGCTAGATGACACACGACGAAACTTCACGATCTTGTGTTTTCAGTGACTTGTTCTAAGATTTTTTTGGCTCCTTTTTCATATCCGATGACTAGTAGCATTAATTAATTCTGCCTACTCTCGATCTTGCATTATCCCTCTTCATTAATGTCTCATCCATAAATTGATACCCTCAACCCAACAGAACCTCCAGCTATTTATACGTATTTCAGGGTCACAACCGCTACCCTAGAGATCCCCTCCGCGTCGAAAGATACCTACTTAGATAGGTACCCAAACAAAATATCCATCATGAGTAGCAGTACACAAGTAAATGCTTCCGTGCTTCATGGCGCGAAAGACCTGCGTGTTGTATGTTTATAAACACTTATGATCTTCCCTTATACCCAACTCCCAACTCACACGCCAACAGGAACAACGCGCCCTCTCGCCCCCTTCCGAAACTGAGGTGCAAATCGCCGTCTCAGCCACAGGATTATGCGGCTCAGATCTACACTACTACAACCACTTCCGCAACGGCAACATCATCGTCAAGGAGCCGTTAACGCTCGGCCACGAGTCAGCGGGCGTGGTAACGGCCGTCGGCGCCTCCGTGACGAGCCTGCGTCCCGGCGACCGCGTGGCCCTGGAAGTCGGCCTGCCCTGCGACGCCTGCGAGTTCTGCGCCCAGGGCCGGTACAACATCTGCAAAGCCATGAGCTTCCGCAGCTCGGCGAAGAGCGTGCCCCACGCCCAGGGCACGCTGCAGACCCGCATCAACCACCCCGCGCGATGGGCTCACAAGCTGCCCGAGACCCTGTCCCTCGAGCACGGCGCGCTCGTCGAGCCGCTCTCCGTCGCCATGCATGCGCGCTCGCGCGCGGCGCTGAGGGAGGGCGCCACGGTGCTGGTCCTCGGGGCGGGCGCCGTGGGACTGCTCTGTGGTGCCGTTGCTAAAGTTGCGGGAGCCAGGACTGTGGTTATTGCTGATATCCTCCCTGACCGCACGGAGTTTGCTGTTACCAATGGCTTTGCGGATGCGAAGTTCACGGTCCCGATGGCGAGGCCGCAGACTATTGAGGAGAAACTGGTTTATGCACAGGATGTCGCAGAGAAGATTAGGGGGGTGGAAGTTGGGGGTGAGAAGGTGGGCGAGGTGGATGTTACGTTTGAGTGCACTGGTGCTGAGTCTTGCATGCATACTGCTATATATGTAAGTTTTCTGCCTTCCTTGTTCCCCTTTCTCGGGTTGAATTACCTTGCGCTCGGGGACAAGGTCAGCGGATGATATACCAAGCGACCACAGATGTTAATAAAGTCTAGTCCACGAAACCTGGAGGCAAAGTCATGATCATCGGCATGGGGACACCGATTCAAACGATCCCTATCTCCGCCGCGTCGCTGAAAGAGGTAGACCTTGTGGGCGTCTTCCGGTACGCTAATACCTATCCCGCGGCTATCGAACTACTAGGAAGTAAGGATGAGCGCTTGCCGGATGTTAGTAAGCTCGTGACACAGAGGTTTAGGGGGCTGAGTAATATCCCTGCTGCTTTCGACATGGCTGGTAGGGTTAAGGACGAACAAGGTAACTTAGTCTTGAAGGTCATGGTTAACACAAGTGATGAGGAGGCGAGCTCGTAGCTGAGAGGGTCGATGTCATTGTTCGACTCGCCTTTGGAATCTGACTGGTTATATGGGGTTGGAATTGGCTTCGTGAGGACTTTGAGGGTTGATTGGATCCCGTTCGGGGAAGAATACTCTCTCAAAACAGAATATAGATGAAACCGGCGGCGCGTTCCCTCTTGCCGTACTTTCCAGTATGGTAATTTCAATTGGATAAACGCGCATTATGGATACTATATCCAAAGATATTTGACGCAAAATCACATATATTCAAATTTGTAGCCTTTAGTACAGTCTAGATAACATCTAGACTTGCCCCCTCTTACTATCCCACGCTATACTCTTCGGCCTCTCGACCTTTCCTTCCATAGTCGTAGATAATACTTTAGTCTTCGTCCTAATCTGGATTACCAGTAGAAGGGCATCAAGTACCCAAGGCCTCGAGGAGTGTAATATATAGCTACAAGGGATGGATGGAGTACACGGACCGTCATCGAGTCGCCTCCATACCATCATCGTACGTCCCGCATCATGCCCCACGTCCAGTTCCTTTCAGAATCATCTTTTCAAAACTTATCTAAGTACTCCGCGACTTGAATTCTCGTTAACTCTGCCTGTATATAGCCCGGGTCTGGCTGATCAGCAGCGGGACTGTCAGGACTAGCTCTGGGCTATTGCAGGCTATCAGAACTAGCCTACATTTATACACTACACTTGGGCGTTCTTCGTACTCCTTTCTCACCTTCTATAAGCTTAGTCTTGTATGCTACATACTGCTAGAAGACTATGAGATCTATTCACTATTGCACCTAATTAGTCTTGCTACTTCTTACAGTGACTGGGACAGGGTCAAGCACTCGCACTAGGTCTACAGTCATATACGTGACTGACACATGTCCTAGTTCTTCTTTAGGAATGTAAGAGCACATCCCGACGTCATTGACATTATTCCATTCCTATTAGTTTAACATCCTGTCCGCCTGAGTTACTGGAAATGAGAGTGGAAATAAAACAAGAAAAACTCTATATATGCTAAAAGCAGCTATTATCACATACCAGCTGCTTTTAGGTTCCTCAAATTAAAGAATAGCACCCCTCCCCCATTTTGGGATAAACAGACACCTAATCTGAGCCAGTTCAGTCAGTGACAAAAACGCCATTCCGTTTAATCATGGCATATCACCCTTTATACCAGATATTCCGCTTCTTCACTTCTAACCTTCTCAAATCTGGAGGGCTATACATCGTCCTTGTACCGCATCTCTCCAAGATCTCCGGTAGTCGTCATTTCCAAGCTAGAGAATTTCTTCAAGAGTGGCTTTTCGCCTTCGTTCTTGACTCTACCATCATCATCACCATCATCCTTCTTGAGCTTTATCGGCTCACGTTTCCTCTTCCAAAGCCAAATTCGCCGGACGCGTAGTAACATGATAGTGTCGCGGCGGCTCGGGCTGGTAAACCCTGCGCCAGAAGTAGAAGGATGAGTGAAGGCACCATTAGGTCTATAACTCTAGAGAAACGGCATTATGAAAATGTCATGTTGAAGCAACATTCGGCTTTTACTATGTAGGTACGTAAGTAAGTTGCGTAGCAGATTTCATCCCAGCTTCACTTCGCTTTATAATGTTGATTCAAGGCAGCTTTTTGGCGTTTCTAACAGGCAGGTGCAACTAAGGCTTTTTTTATTGCTCCGTCCCTCTGTATCGTAACGCTGTGGCGTCGTGCTGAGAGGTATGTCGCCACCGTGATTGGGCTCTTTACTGCCACAGCGAAGACAAGGATCTTGCAGCCTTTCTTCTGGGATCCTGCCGAGAGTGGCAGTACTGTTCCCATGCTTATTTCAGAACGTCGCCGCTTGATGTAAATGGCTTCTGGAATCGCTAAAGTATCTGAACATACTGTTAGCTGCTGAATTAAGCAGAATCTCATTTCTTGATAGAAAGCCAACATCTTTTGGGGAAAGGTCTTGTATGCAGCTTGGATTATGCAATTATATCTGGCGTTATACGTACTTCTACAACGAAACAATAAAGCTTTGATGGACTGTCCGCAGTAGTACAACGGTTTTGCCATGAATGCATCAAGTAAGACAAGAAATCATCGATCGCTTAATCTATCGTGTTATGCCATGGAAACGTCTTTGATGCTAGTATTATGATTAAGTATTGTTATTCGGTAGTCATTCAATTTGGCCAACTATCACTGCCTAACTGCAACCCGGCCACTTTCTCAAGAACAAGTTTCCATCTCCATAGCCCACCACCCTAGCAGTACTAACACTGTCATTATTTTAGACACTAGAGGGGCAAAACAGCTGTTAGATATAAGCAGTTAAGGAACGAGCAAATAATAGCAATATTGCAGTCAAAATTTTGGTATTTGGTCTAGTGGTTAATTCTGACAACAGCTCATCAATCCGATTCCCCAATTAACGGCCTGATAAGGCGGGCTCTGCGGCCTCATCGTCTTCACTCAAGCAATAGAGTGGTACCAGTAGAAGCCACCACTGATAGTAGAGATACCGATTCGCCCATGTGCGATATCCCCCAAAGGAGATCATGACATTGAGAATCAAATCATTCCAAATTACTAGTATCCAAACCTCACACTCTTACTCCAGCGTTATATTCCTGTCAGATTTTCAGCTTCGCGCCCTTTACTTCCATCGCCGTGTATAACACTTGAGTCTTCGTCTTAGCTTCTTATACCACCTCTCCCGTCTTCCCTCGTAAGCCGATTTTTTATCAATCGTTTGACAAATGTTGACAAAAATTCGCCTGACTGAGTCACCGTCCGTCCATTCCTTTTTCACAGCGCCACGCTCTTCGAGATACCTGATCACCCTCCGTAGCGTTTCATCATCCTGGCGCCACCTTTCAGCGTCACCACCATACTTGTCACTAACATGGTCCTTCAACCACTGGTGTTCTCGAGTGAGCGCTAGCAGTATTGTACAAACACTTACTGAGCCGCGACTAATTGAATTGGGATGCCAGGATAATCCCCACGAGCTGAAATCTCGCGTTGTTATAGTCGCTGCACCTTCAGCTCGCATCGGATATAGCATGCGTACATTAGGGCTCGCGCCTGCCAGTAGCGCGGCTTCCACAATTGAAACGGTGTGGAAATTGATGCCCGACCTTGGAAAGGGCTCTACCATCCACAAGAACCATTCCCATACGGATATACCACAATATAACTCATTAATGTCGCACCCTTCGTCAAGCAGGTATTTCACAGTTTCGACATTTCTCTTCTTCAAGGGTATCAGAGCATGTCCCAGAAGAGGAAGTCCCGGTTTTGCCAAGAGCTTTCGGCCTTCGCTGGCTACTTGGCTTTCGATGTAGTGCTTCAGGCCGTAATGGGCAGCAAATGCCATCAAAGAACCATGGGCTTTATCACACATAGGCCACCACCTTTCGTCTGGATTGTACATCGCTGAAAACTCCATGTTTCGGCACCAGGTTGACCAGTGGCAATTGGAGTTTAGAGCACAAGCCTCTATTGACCCGAAGTCCTTCCATTTCTGAGGCAAACAGTATACCAAAGGCATAACGCCATTCATGGCTATGTCTAGCTCATGGACAAGGTCAGCGTGGGATTGTTTTGTTTCCAGCTCCGCTGACTTAGCGCGTTGTCCCGCATTCGTAGCAAGCCCCATGATTAGCTCACAAGTATGGGAATGCCTGAGGGGCAGTCGACAAGTTTTGATTATCAAGATAGCGCTTCGGAATAAAGACAGGGTAACGCTGAATGTAGGACTCAAGTGCTTTTGAACGAATTCAGCCCAAACGTCGTGGCGACCGAGAAACTCGTATACCGATCTATGAAGAAACCCCACTGCTCTCCGCACTTTCGTTGAAAAAGCATATATACTGAAGTATACGTTATGAGTACGAAGCCCGCCGACCTGAGTCGGCATTGTCTCAACCAGTCCTAGGCACCGGCTTTTAAGGAGGATTTCAAGTTCTTGCACGCGGTCTTGAACCTCTTCGTACTCCATGGGCTTGACTGGAGTATTGCGTACCATGTTGTCATCAGCGTACTCAGCAAACCACAAGTCCATAATGGACGGCTCTCCAGGCCCACGGTGCATATGGTATATGAAACAAAGCAACCGAGCGGTCTGCGGCCTATACTTGTCGTCGATCCTACTTAGCATCGTTCTATACAGCTCTTGAAGATCTGATGGGAGATCGTCCACCCTCTTCTTCAAGTCGTCGATGCTATCGTAGTTTGTAAGCCCCTCCACGAGGGATTCAGTCACGACTCGAACCCAGAGGAAGACCCCAAGAGAGTGTTCCACGATGGATTGTAACAAGCCGCTCGTACTCTCTGGGTCCTTCCGGGCCAGCGCCTTCATTCTCGGATGATTAACGAGTTTTTCGTACGCGTATCGGCGAATATCTTCTTGTGTGAGGTGGTGGACACTCAGAGAGGGGCATCCATCATATCCAAGTTCAAATTCTGGCAAGGGACGACTCGAAACAAGTACCTTCACATTCCTGAGCTCCTCAAGGGAACGTGTGAGATCTATCAAGCACTGAACACGCGTCCGAGAAACTGCCGGGTCGAACTCGTCAAGGCCGTCAATAGAGATGAAGAGGTATAGATTCGGATTGTGTTGTATCAGATTCTTCAATACCCTTTTTGCCTCGGGAAGAGATAAATTATCGCGCTTTCTCCCTTCGATAGTGTCCTGATATCTGCTTTCGAAAGCAGTAGGAATAAGGTCGCGCCTCCGGTCGAGGATTGAGTATAGTAAGGACCGAATCAGGCCAATTTCTGATTTTTGATTTTCTCCGCCGCTGTAGTAGAAGTAGTAAGACGCCCTGATTAATTCTCTTTTTCCGGCCCATTGCTCAAGAAGCGCTTGAGTTTTCGGGCTGTCGCTGATGAATTTCATCAATGTGCTCTTTCCACAGCCCGGTTTACCAGTAATCCAATAGGTCGACGTATTCCCTTTGAGAAAGTCTACAAAACTATCCCATGACTTTCCCGTTGTCTTTGGGTCTTCAAAGACCCACTGAAAGGTATCGGCGTAAGTTTCGGAAATTGTTTCTTGACGGGAATGCATACTTGGGTACCAGAGAGATTTGAGAATACTTTTCTCGGCTTCCTTACGAGCGGTTTCATCGTGCACGCTTGCCGGAGCCTGAGGAAAGGGGCCAGTGACTGACGATCTGGAGATTGATATCGCATTGATTCCCTTCAAAAGCTGAGTCCCTAGTTGAACGAGCTCTTCGTGGCGACTTCGGCCAATCTCATCGGCGTTGTTGAGCTTCTCAATCATGTGTTTGGTGTCCTCCTTTGACCCAGCCTGTTGTTTTGCAACCTCCTCCAGGGTTGATAGTATGCGGGAATTATCTATATCGTGAGATTGGTCGACCTTTTCTCGTATACTCACGAGAATTCTTAACTGAACCTGGTCTTTGATGGCGTTGAGGCGCTTTTCCGTCTTTTCTATCTCGCCGGCATCCCACATGCCTAATGCCGCGACTTTGAAACTCTTCCATTTTGACATGTCATCCGCAGTGACCCTCCTAAGCCTCTGCGCAAGCTCTCGCCCTATTTCAGCTGCGCGCTGCGACAACTCTTTTAGCTGCTGTTACCACGTTAGTACGGAGTTTCCCGCCTATCCCAAATATCACGGTAAGGTGTTGGCATAGCACTAACTGCCGCTCGTCGCAAAACTGAATACGTCGGGCAGTAAAATAACTTACTTCATCGTCTGTATCCAATACTCGCTTATCGCTAAACGAGTCGAGATGTTTCACCAAGCTCGTCGTCGCATCTTCTACACTCTTCGTAACAGTAGATAAATCGACGTTCCGGTCCGTTGCCCCATGTTTGTAGACTTGCTTCGCATCGCCCACGAAGTCGAGGGAGAAAATAACAAGTTTGAGGACAATCCCCGCAAGACCGATACTTAACCCAGCTGCGTCCATCTCTCAAATTGCAGGTGACATGCAGTCAATTGATGCTTCGGGCTGCGGTACAATCGGGCTAAGAGAACAGAGGCAAAATGGTGTCGGCGATGATACTGGAACCGGTAAATCCTGTAGTGGAGTGAACAATGCGCCTTGGTCAAGAAGTCGTCGGAAATCATACAGTGAAGGCGGATTCCAAGGCAGACAGCCCCCCGCCAGCCCTCGAGGGGTATCTACCTGTGCAAGATGCAGTATGCTCTTGATTGGACACAGGTGACGCATAATGCAGCTCGCTGCGGGGTTCGATTGCCTTTGCGGCGCACTAATAACAAGCGCGCGACTCCGGGAGCCACGGAGGCTACTTATTCAATCCTCCCGCCATAAACATATTCGCCGTGAAATACGGAGTGCTAAGCTTATAAGATGCCAGGTAATGGAGATTACTACTCTAGGGTGGCGAAGCAGCCAGCTGAACATCCCTCGGTCTAAGTTAGGCTTTATACCCTTTTAGTGCTACGTTTTATATTCTTAGCAGCTACTTCTAGATTCGTATGGTCAATCTACTCCGCGCATTCAACTCTTCCCCCTCTCAAAGAATATCATCCCTCTCTCCTTTTGAGATATTTCGGCACAGCCGACAGCAACCCCCCGTTTTGATAATTCTCCAAGGAGAAAGATTCTCCCCCTTGACCGCCAATGTGTTAAGCGACCAATTTGGAATGAATCAAATCCCCAATCACCCCAATCGCGAGTGATTATGCGTCTTCTTAACGTCGAGTCAAGACGCCTTCGCGAATTCTTCGATTCCGATATTCCAAAATACGCCATACTTCCTCACACATGGGGAGAAGAAGAGGTCACCTTTCAAGACATTTCGAAACCCAATCACCAACAAAAATTCGGCTACGTTAAGATCAACTACTGTTGCCTGCAGGCCGAGGAAGATGGTTTAAAATGGGTGTGGGTCGACACGTGCTGCATAAACAAGGACAGCTCTACCGAGCTCTCGGAAGCTATCAACTCTATGTTCCGCTGGTACCAGAACTCAGAGATATGCTATATTTACCTTTCCGATGTCCCATCTGATGAAGACCCTTCGCGCCCTGGTTCAGCTTTCCGAAAAAGCCGATGGTTCACTCGTGGCTGGACATTACAGGAGCTCTTAGCTCCTAATCACAGGGTATTTTATGATAGCACTTGGTCCTTTATAGGTGCCATCCATAATTCCTCCGAGCATAGAAAAACGCGGAGGCGACACTTTCGCCAGGCGTTTGAAAAGATTTTGTCCGAGTATAGGGTGTACTACGAAAGAGGGACAAGAATGCTCGACCTGGGCCCTACAATCTGTGACATTACAGGTATTAGACCTGATGTTATCAAACACGAGCGGCATCCTGTTGCGGTAATTGCTGCCGAGAAAATGGCCTGGGCTTCTGAGCGTAAAACGTCGCGCATAGAAGACATAGCCTATTGTTTGCTTGGGATTTTTGGAGTAAACATGCCCCTGCTTTACGGTGAAGGAGATCGTGCATTTGCAAGATTGCAAGAGGAGATTATTCGAGCCACATATGATCATTCGATCTTCTCTTGGGGTCTTGGAGACAACCATCGCGGTAGCCGCGGCGCTGATTGGCACCTGTTGGCAAGGCATCCAGACGTCTTCAAACAGTTCAATCGCTTCGCCGACCCTTTCAAGACAATACTTGGCGGTTCACACTATTCTATGACTAACTTAGGACTGCACGTGGAGTTGCTTGTGATTTACTTTGGGAATACTAACCATTTCTTCGAGAATAAAAACTCACCACCACGCACTCATAGGTCCTTCGCTCTTGGACTCTTAGACATAGCTACTGCATATGGAAAGACAGAAGAAGGCCGCATAGCTGTCCCTCTTGTCCAGCTACCTAAAAGCGGAGACCATCACAGGGCGGCTAGGTGCCGGGGTGGTTCACTTTCCATCGTTCCGGCTACGCTTTCGAAAATAGCTAAAAGGCGTCCGATATATCTTTCAGAAGAAGCTCCGTCGGCGGGACTGCTTGACGACATTGAACTAACCACGATTGAGCTGGACCCAGATGAAGGCTGGGTGATTTCGGACTATTTCCCACCGATGATACGTGTAGAGCCTTGTGGGGATCGGGGCCAGACGATTATAGCTATGGAGAGCGATGTTAAACAGATTCTCATCCGTTACCATCACTCCGATCATGGCCCTTTTCTGCTTCTTCTCACCAATAATGAATTGCCGGATTCTGTAACAGCTTTGAATTTCACTCATACGACGTGGCGGGCTACAAAAGAGTGGTCGGTTACGATGGCTCGGGCCGTTAATCGTAATTGGTCTACCTGGAGGACCTTGCTAGAGCCAGACTACGAAGAATTCAATATCCAAACAGTACTGAGAACCCTGCACTGGAGCACAGTTTGTGAGTTTTCTCCAACTCAGAGAGTCAGGTTGGTTTCAACCCGAATTGGGATTATCGAAATTAAAATAGCAAGGTAAAGACGATTGTATTGACGATGGAGGCCAAGGGGCGTGCTGAATTGCTTTTATGCTGGGTATCTTATAGCTTTCTTATACCACTTCCTAACATTTTATACCATTCCAGTATGACATTTTAATTGAGGCCCTTGGATTTCCTTCGTTTTCTAGGTTCCTAAGCTCCTGCAGCTATTCACGGACTCGTAGTGGTGAACACGCTGTAGAGGTGAGACATTTCGAGATCGTTTTTGGCCACTTACTCCGGGTAAGGAAATTATATGATTCTGTCTACATTGCGATGGTATAACCTTCGGTCCTGAAGGCTTGTATGCCAACTGTACAAGATTTGTATGCAAAATGTGTTATTTCCAAAGTTGAGCCTCTTGTGATATGGTGGTTGGTAAGGAATTCCACCAACAGAATGCGTTGCCTATGACCCAACTCCATATTCGTTATATAAGAACTGGTTATAGCAATTTGTCTTTTCTCCAATCAATCCTAACTTATTGTATACCTACGCTCTATCAAGCCCATTTGAGATTATGTATGGGCACCTTCGGGAGGGAAACATGAATCGCCGTCTACGGACAGGGAGCTTACACTGCCAAGAGGGTAGTAGTTAGGGCTCAATAAAACGATCGATTAAATTCTGGACCTCTCTTGGATCAAAGGGGGTCCTAACACCTATAAATATACAGAATTATTGCTATAGCTATACCACCGGGTAGCTGGCAGTTAATCCCCTGACACGTTCTCAGCTGGCTCATTAACTTAACCACCGGCGCTATTCTCATTGACCATGCCATCGTCACTATCACGTATCTCTCCTTCTATAGGGCATGCAAAACCTAGAACTTTGATAGGAATAAGCTGCCTTACAAGGACTGGTTTCAGCCATACGTTCCTGGATCGTGCCCCTTTTTCGAAACTAGGACTAGACTGGCGAATATACGAACTTTGTCCCCTCTAACATTTCCGGCTTAGTCACACTTCTTACCCGTTTCGTGCCAATTCTATTAGTCAGATGGAAGTTGGCCCATAAACCCAGGTGGATAAAATCGCATGAGGTCGACGTTGTATGGAAGGCACTTATGATCCAACCCTACGAGAATTCTCAGAGGAACCTCCAGTTGGTTTCTGGGTAGATCTTCAGAACTCCATTATGAGCAAGCATAAAACGCGTACGACCGAAGCTTAAAGCCCCAACATGAAGAGCATAAGTGTCTCCTCCTAACGCAGAGAAGCAGATGTTTATTCACGGATATCCGTGAACATGAGATATAAGTGGGACGAGCAGCTTTGGCTTCTCGTGTGTGATGCATGGTGACCCGTCAACATTGCACGGTTATCCGTGAAAACAGAGAGAATATACTGGGTAATTTCTAAGCTGCTCCGCAAAAGTATTTCAAAGCAATGCAATCAAAATGTTTTGCTGAAGTATATAATCTTAACCGCCCATCACCATTTTCCTACAACAACCAACCGCACATCATCATCTTCGCAGAATTATCCATCATGTCACCCGATACTCTATCGCTTGCCGGCAAGACAGCCTTGATCACCGGCTCTGGAAGAGACAACGGGATCGGCGCAGCCATTGCTAGGGCCTTTGCCCGGAATGGAGCGTCCGTGGCCATTCACTACGTATCAGATAGATCGAAAGCCGGAGCCCATAAAATAGCAGCAGATCTCGCAAAAGAGTTTGGAAACAAGACCACTGTTGTACAGGGTCCAGTGGGCACTCCTGATGCAGCAAGGAGCATTGTTGAGCAGACATTAAAGGGTCTTGGGGCCGACCACATCGATATCCTAAGTACGTATGCATAACATATCCAAGAACACCGACTGACGGGTTCTTACTCTCTAGTCAATAACGCTGGAGGTGCATCGACCACACAGAATCTTCTAGAGATTACGCAAGAGCATATCGATTACGAATTTGGGGTCAATGTATTTGGTATCATCTACATGACGCAGGCAATAATCAGCGTAGGGAAGATGCCCCATGAAGGTCGTATCATCAATGTTGGATCCATTGCCTCCAAAATAAGCACCGCTCAAACTTCTCTTTATAATGCCGCGAAGTCGGCCCAGGATAGCCTGACTGCTGGTCTCGCTAGCAATGTAGGTCATACGCGTGTTCTCATCGCTGTACACTATGATGAGGCCACTTTGCTAACGATAGAATACAGCTTGGCCGTACTCATGGGATTACCGTCAATACGCTTGCACCGGGGCCAATTCCAACAGATACATCGAGACCGTACCTGATCAATCCTGATGGGACCCCGAACCCAATTGGAAACGATATGGTCGCGCTTTCGCGAGCTGCCGACCGCCTTGGAACTGTGGAGGATATGGCCGATGCGGCTCTTCTTCTGGTTTCCGAGAAGAGCCGCTGGATCACAGCGCAGTGGATCTCAGTTAGTGGTGGTGTGACTCAAACAATGTAATGAGGGTTTCACCTGATCTCTATTCAAGTTAGCCAGATTCAACGCTTTCATTATTGCAATACAGCTTCTCGTTAGCCAACCATGTCGACTTGTGAGTGCTGCTGAATACGCTACTATTGAGAAATGTGAGACGTTAAGATGGCCCGCGTCCCGTTCTCAATACGGCATAGTCTGTGTTGGTAAGCCGATTTCACGGAAGTCCGTGAAAATGGATTTGGCTGACTAAGTCGTTCGCTTACTATCGACGAAGACGAAAAACAGACCGAACGTGCTGTTTGCACCGAACTATCACGCCTAATCAATTTGCAGAGATTACTTTAGTCGCTCACTTTTGAGTTTTGAGATATGATTGATGCACAAGAGAGTGTCCAGCCCACAACTTCGGAGCCGAATTCTCCATATAGTTGTTCGATATGCAAGAAGACCTTTGAGCAGGGTGAGGTGTATATGAAGTACATAATTCGACTCGCTAATACATGTTTTAGAGACTACCGCCAAACGGCATTACTATTATTGCCGCTCTAAACCAGCCGACACAGGGGCGTCCAGAAGGCGATCATGCACCGCCGTAAGTAATCCCCAACCGTTTCCAGTTTCGGCGATTTCTGGAGTGTAACTGCTCGTTTTCAGGCCAGAGTCATATTCCAACGCCTTGCGGCTGCGGAACACACATAGGTCACGTTAAAATTGTAATACCTGATTCCATGTGTCACAGTGCGTCCGTGCGAAAGCTCGTTGCATCTGGCCTGCCGACGACAACATAGTTGCTTGCATCCGATGCAATAAACGCAATGCCGCATGCGAGTACGATACGGCAGCCATACGGCGTAAGGTGAAGGGTCAAGCCAGTGAAGACACAGTTTCGGCTACACCTGTCCAGGAGAGACCGAATGCGGATGTCCAAGGCAGCAGTACGGCTTTGGTCTCTAGCAGACATTCTTCTCAAAATGAAACCACATCATTCGACCCAGACAATGAGAGCTATCTGTATTTTGAAAATATGGCTGAATTGGTATTCCCCGACGATCTTGAACATACCTTGGAGGATCTCGAACCAGTCCCGTATCATGGAATCAGTTCAATGTCCCTTGCTTGCGCCAAACTCGTGTATTTGTCCAGCACTCAGTCAAGCCCTCCGGCGCCATGGATATATCAACCGTTAAACACTTCTCACTTCACTATTCGTGCTTTCACAAGGCCTGATCATGTGGTTCTGGTATCCTTAGCGATGCGGGTCCTCCGATCCTATCCCTTTATGTTGACAACAAAAGGATCTCTTCCACCTTTTATCAACCCCTCGTCATATTCGTGGGCGCAGTCAGGCGGGGATCATAAAATACATAAAGTGAGTTATCTATGCGCTTTAACCTATGCGCTTTAACCTATACACACATTGAAGACGATGGCCAATTACGCCTTAGCATACAATCCAAGGGTAAAGTCCATTAAACCCAATCGAGCCAACGCTAACAGCTGGCGAAACTGCAGCGTTTGATCAAATGTTCTAACTTGATTCAATCTTTCAAATCACAGAAAACGGCCAACAAGACTGCTTGGATATGGACGCAGATCTGGCTCGAGCAAGACAGAATTCTGACCGAGGTAATTAAACCTTGACCGATGGAATTGCGGGAGACAGTTATTAATAGGACTCAGTATTCGAGTTTTGACCGATGGGAGCTCCTGGATGCTCTGCAAACTCTGCTGATATTTTGCTGTAAGGAGCTCTTCGTGCTATTATTTTCTTGCCTTGGCAAATTTTACAGTGTAAAGGCGTCTCTTTAGGCCGGGATGGTGCCTAAAAGCTTCTGCAACTTTCGAATATCACTTTTGAAATGACGATAACTAATACAAAGTTTTGCAGTGTTGCGTATTCAGGACGTCCCGGCTGGCTATGCTGTCTTTGATATTTCTCTCCTTACTACGGCTAACGTAAGTCAACCGAAGTCCTGTACGAGGTTCTCCTCCAGATGTCTTTTGGTATTCAACTGACCGCCGAGATAGCTCGTTTCCCAAGCATTGGGTGCATCTGTTGGGCAGTATTTCGATTGCGCTATCTCTGGAGACCCAACCCTGGCATTGAGAGACTGGATATTCCTGGAGTCCAGAAGAAGGTGGGTATTTCTGGTGCTGGGAAACGGTTGTGAACTCCGCTAATTCTGAACCAAGAACTGTACTCATCTTCCAAATTCTCGGTCTGCTGGTTGATATCTCCGCCGCAGTATCGTACTTCGCCATTGGCGGTCTCGTTCTCGTCCCTCTCCCGAGTGCGGCTGCGTTATGGAGTACGCAGGACTTTGAAAAATGGAAGCCGGAATACCGGAAATGGCATGAACAACACGTGATATACGGTCTTTCTGAGTCTGGCGATCTAGCTAGGATTCAAAACACTAACGACGGGATCTCATCTGCTCTAGCAGAATGGGAGGGATGGAGCGCTGAGGTGGGCGATCTAGCAACGTTGGTTATGGTAATCGGGGAACTGCTAAAGAACCAGTAACTGAGGGAACTGTTTTTTTTTTCGCCAGGATAGACTTGTATGAGTGCTATAGAAGATAGTTCGACCATTCAGCAACCGTTCAATAATTATAGTGCTCGCCCAATTAAGGTTAGCGAGTCTGGCATCCAGCACAACATGGCGGTCGGGCCTTGATTGGTCGGTCACTGAGTGGCCCTGCGCAAATAACGCCTGAAAATGCCAAATTTGAATGTTTTTTAACAGATTAAGTTTCGACTGGAATAAACAGGCGACGATAATATGCATCGTTAGTCATTGAAGGATCATTACATACACCAGTATTTACCGGTACAGTTCATACAAATTACGTTGACATCAGGCAGGCGCTTGTTTGCTGAGCAATCGCCCGCCATGTACTCATAGGCTTCTTGGTGAGCGATAGGCCCTGGTTCCAAATCTCATCGAAGCAGGCGTGGGCTGATTCTCTCACCTGCGGGTACTACCAAGGCCATGGTGGAATCCAAATCTCCCTTTTTGGTGGAGAAGGGATTCTGTGGTCTTGCGCAGTCGTTCGTCAGACCGGCTTCCGTGATTCGCGACTCGTGCAGCCATGCTGATAACATGCACCTCTTGACCTGTTTCATGTCGGGAGGTCCTCTCCTGAGCGCGAGCGGAAACTGCTGGGCCGACTCGAGCAGATTTACGGGGCGAAGAACTTCGAGAAGCAGTTTGAGCAGATGATTACACATGACTGATGCTTGATAAGTTCTCCGGCTGAGGGCGCCCTTGCACATCCCTCGAGCCAGGTATTCCGGATACCTCGGAGGCGACGGCCAGAGGGTAGCTTGTAGTAACTTGCATTTGCCTGGCACGAGAGGGCAGGCGTACAGGGAGGGAGCAGTGCGCAGTGGTGAGCGAACCGCCGCAGAGTATACTAGTTACAAACCTGCGGGCTGGTTTGATTGGCGGTTGTGATATGTTAATTGTAAGTAGTCCATCAATCAAAATTATGATGTTTTAAGTCTCCGATTTGATATGTTGTTCAAGGATTTGTTTGAACATACTAGGGTTTAATGCCATACCTACATTAATTTGCAATTCAGGGGATGCGCGCGTGCTGGGGATGGCCCTTTCAGGGATGGCTCGCTCCAATTCATACCAGCTGCACAGACGCCTTATAGGCATCCGAATTCTTTCAATTGTCTTGCCCTCATTAGATAGGTGTCTCAGCAACCTGGGAGGACATGTGCAAATTAGAATGCATCGTCAAACTACATCGTACAGCCTGTGGCATCACTTGCTACTATCATAGCGGCGCCCAGCCCAACGTCGTGTTGTCTTGCTGATCTGATACCCGTAGGTACTTAGTATCTTAAGTCCCCAGCCGATGACAATTCCAAAAATGATGCCCACTTAATATGATGCTGAAGATTATTCCCGTAAGTCCACTTATGAACGCAATGCACTATCAAGATAGAAGATCTGCTGCATTGGCAGCGTATTTATTTGATCAATTTTCTTCCTAGATGCCATCCCCGCTGCTATTACGTATCTTATAATAGATATCGATTAGACGTCGAAATACGTACTGTAAGGCCATAACGCAGGCTTCACTATGGCCTGCCATTTTAGCGTCGGTGCTCCAAGAAATTCAGGCTTACGTACATGCATAGGAGGCTCGGAAACTGGCGGCTAGGGCACCCTAGATAGCGGGCGCCTAAGGACCGCTAGGAACCTACCCACAGGGTTCTATCGGATGCTTCATCTGAAGAAGATGAAGATCCCGAGTGATAACGCGGAAGTTTACTGATGCGATGATTCAACGTGCGCCAAGGCGTAGTTCAAGAGCAAAGGTATTTTGAGCGTAGTTTGCTTCCATTATCTGAGATTTTATTAGCAGATTGTCGGATGCTAGCGGAGAGAATTAGCAACTCACGAGCTACGCTGTTCATACAGTCAAACGTAGCCTCACGCCCATGACATCTATTGTGACATCTCCCATAAATTTTGCCCAGCGACCCCTTACTCAATACACCTGAGCATCTCGATTCCGTTCTGGTTTGGTTGAACGAGATTATCGTCGCGCGATCACGATGGCGCAAGCGAAGGCAAGAGTCCTGATTGTCGGCACTGGCGGCGTAGGCACGATGGCGGCCTATGTGCTTGAGACAGGGGGCAAGGCAGAGGTCACAGCTGTAATGAGATCGAACTATGCGGTAGTTGAGAAGCACGGGATCGATATAGATTCCATTGAACATGGCCACGATATCGAAGGCTGGCGGCCTGCCGCAGGTGAGTAGCGTCTTACTCCTCCGCCTCTGATGAGCACAGATGGACTTACACCTGGTTAGTCTGTAAGGCAGTCCCCAATGTGAGCGAGGAGAAGCTGCGAGCTTTCGACTTCATCCTAGTAACAACTAAGAACATCCCGGAGATCTCACCGACTGTGGAAGATATCATCGAGCCAGCCGTCACGGTGGGAAAGACCGCCATTGTCCTATCTCAGAACGGTCTCAACATAGAGAAGCCGCTCATAAAGCGCTTCCCAACTAACGCCGTCATCAGCAGCATTTCCTACATCGGTGCCACAGAGACGTCGCACGGTAAGATCTTCCATGATGCTGCAGACGTACAGAAAATCGGGCCCTTTCATAACCCAGGCGTGTCGCCTGAGGTAGCAGAGGGGGCGGCACGCCGTTACATAGCCATTTACAACGCTACCAATAAGCTGGATGTCGTCTTCGATGCTGACGTGAAGTTCGTGCGGTGGCGCAAGCTCGTGTACAACGCGTCTTACAACCCGGTCGCATCCCTCCTCCGCATGGACACGGCACGCATGCGCATGAGCAAGCACATCATCGACGACTTGATCCGGCCCATCATGCTCGAGGTGATGGCGGCAGCGCGCGCTAACGGTGTCCACCTGCCGGACGATGTTCCCGACAGGGTCATCCGCGCCGACCCAACGGACACTGCGTTTAAGCCTAGCATGTGTCAAGATGCGGAAAAGGGCAACTTCATGGAAATCGAGACAATCGTGGGTGAGCCATTGCGGGAGGGCGAGGCGAAGGGCGTCCCGATGCCTATGCTGCGGACTATTTACGAGCTGCTTAAGGGGATGCAGCTACAGATCAAGGAGAAGAAAGGCCTGTGGGAGGCCAAATTCGCACCTGATAACCCTTATCAATAGAGGGAAAGGTTTTATGAAATGATTAACGTATCCTAACGTATCCAATCCCATGTTTCATGGCTCACAGCAGGCAATATCTGGGATTGTGCTAGTTATGATGCTCCAGTTAGACATTTAGTAGGCAATCCGATCTCAAGAGTGCATTCCAACATTATGAGGAAGTTGAAGCCCCTCGTCAGAGCATTGTTGCGCACTCGCGCGTCTGCTATTCGCTATTCTCACTCCTGCCGATATACCGATATACTATCGTCTATACTCCTACTGAAACTCAATACATCATCAGCGACGGTACTTTTTGCGCCGGCACTCACCGGCGCCATCGGTTATGGCACTACTACCTTGAAGGAACAGAGAAAGAAGGAGACCGGTCAAGGAGACTCAACAGGAGCTAGGCAGCGGCGAAGACATCATTCCGCTATAGGCAATGGCCTCCCCTAGGTCCTTCGCAATGTATTGATTAGTCTACAGGGGGACTCCTCTACGAGAATAGGCATCAAAATATGAGGGGTTTGCTTTTAACTCCTGAGAGTGTACGTAGTACCACTCAGGCGTCAGGCGACCTCTAACATATTCAACTCATGTGTCTCCTATCTCTTTGCGGTGGTGTTGTCACACGCCCCGATAACCCGCAAGCCTGACATTCGGATTGTAATCAACATGGCAAGTAAATGTGCGGCAACATCGAAGGTTACCACATATATTCCCCGCTGAGAAAAGACTCACTAACGCCACATCCCCTGGCCGTCCCAAACCAGGCAGTGTTGGGAGACCACCTCCTGGGATCCCGGGGTCAACTATTATCGATGATGGCACGACGGTGGGAGACGACTTTATACTACTTTGCGCATCTAAGAACTTCCACATTTGGGAGGGATCGGGGGTGATGATATAGGCATTACTAAGTGGTTGAGGCTCGAGGTTAAATAGTTGACTGTACAGAGCTGCATGGTTCATCCCACCTGGAGTAATCTACTTAGTAGGTGTGATACCGAGGATTAAAAATGCCGTCACAGTTCACCCTGTTGGAGGTTCCAGTATTGACTTATTGTTATTGCACAAGGAGGATAGGCTCTATCTACGTAGCAGAGATTGCACTGCCAGTATATATAGTACGGGCCCTTAGCCCGTACCCATTACTCCTTGTCTCCGGGGTTTTATTCCGTAGCGTTCCGTGACGGATGCTGGAGTTCTAGATGATGTAGGAGTTGGAATGAAAAGGATGGACGATATGGGCAGGGAATATCAGAGAGTCAGCTAAGGAGTGATAATTGCAAATGCCTCTGGGGAACAAGCCATTGGAAAATCGACTATAAGTTGCAGTGATAGGTCAACTCTTATCTTATCCACAGGGACTTGACAGGTGGAAAAGTGACACTGTCACCGGAAATGCGGTGCTCTGTAAATACCTCGCACTGTCAAACATACTCTGACCCCCCACCGTCATTTTCACGAGCAAGACCCCGTGATTAGGCATTCCAGAGTCCCAGAACAGCCTCATCGCCAATTTCTCTTCCTAATTCAAATAGTTCATGCAGCTACTATCACTTTCATACGGGCTACTACGCTCTGTTGCCCGATGTTAAACCCCGCGAATGTATATGAATGCCGTTCAGGCGCAAGCCGCTCCGTCTAGACTGAGTACTGATAAGCCGGCAAAACCGTTATTGGATAGTATGCCGGGGGAACCGGCTGAAGAGAGTGAGAGAGGATATATTGCAACGTAGGTCTATCGCTAAACCCACACCGCTAACGCTTGTCCTTTGTATTGACATGAGCTGTTTGGTAAGCTTGCATGACTCTTGGGGGCCATATCCAACGGTTTCTCCTCAGGCGGGGAGTCTGGTTAGTCTGGTCTCTTGCGTTGAATGCATACCAAGTACTGCCAATCTTCCACCTGTATTGGCCCAGCGTGCGGTGATTAGATTTGCACATCTCTTAATAGTGACCTGTAAAAGTGCCTGAAAAGAGAATTCCTGGGGTTGGATATGGATTAAAAGGTCATTAATTATGTGATACTTTTATGTTAGCGCGGTTGCCTTTTTCTGACTGGATTTCTTGATAGCTACTTAGATTGAAGAAATGCCGCTTTGATTGTGTTAATTTAGTTACCTGGACCTGTAAGAAGTAAATCTTTTAGCTATATATATCACGAGATTCCATTTCAGCGTACCTTCCTAAACCGCCCATATAATTGAATTTGACGGCATTCAATATTTTGGTGTGAATGGCTCACGAGTGCAGGTTCAGCTGGTTGTGAGATGCAGAAGCTTTCCAGAAAGAGTAATGGGATGCCTCTCACTCCATAATATTGCATATTGGAAACCATGAATTACATCCAATCACCGATTTCCCCATTACACGTGAGTTGCCTTTCATGAGCGACCAGGGCTTCCATTCAGCTGTGCCATTTAGCACACCAGTTTCAACCACGATCGTAAGTACGCCGATAGAGCGTGAGGTAAAACGTTGCTGGATTGGCGGTAGTGATGTACGTAGAAATTAACCTTTTTATATATAAAGCGACATTGAATATTCATCCTACGTAAACTTAGCTGAGGACCGGTATTACTACAGCAGAATCCAAGTCACAAGGCTTTTCAAATCACATCTCAACATCGGACTAGATCACACTCTTTGGCAATAACAATGTCTCCCAAATCTCCAGACGAGATCATTGACGTGGCACCCATTACGCCCCAACCATACACCCAGTTCCATCTCGCCGCCGTAGCATTCTCCCATCCACCTAGCCCTCGGAGTATCAAACAATGCACATGCGAAGGAAATCAGCTTCCGGATAAACCCGTGCAACAGACCCAGCACATTCGCATCTATTATGCCGAACCAAGCTATTATGACCATACTTATGGATGTTTCTTAATCAAAGAGAATAGGTTCTCTGATGCACAGGGGTGGTACGCACCGAGTGACGGTCTGGTTGCAGATGACGCTGTGGCTGGCAGCGCCGTCGCGGCGATCGGATGGTGGCATAGCTCTGAAGACGGTCTAAGTTTCAACGACCCTTGGGAAGTAAGTATTGTCCCCGCGTTTCCCCCCATGTAGCATTTATGGGCTAAATTTTGTTAGACAAGGGTTTATTATGTAGACAAAAGCGGCAATATTCGAGAGGTGAGACTGCCTTTCATCGTGTTTGTTTTTAGGAAAACGATTTCTAACGACGAGAGGCCAGCGCATCAACTACAGCCACTTTGACCCTACGCCCAATGATGACTTTGATTCGGAGCTCCCAAAGCCTGAAGAGTTGGTCCCTCCAACCCCTGGGTGGAGATTTACTCCTCAAGGTGACAAGGCGCCCGTTGAGGGCACAGTCAATTCGTTTCCAATCGTCACTCCACTCCCCGTGACAAAGCTGGCAGCTGTCCGTACCGATAAGGGAGAGATTTATCTTTTTTATCAGGATAATGACTTGACTATCAAGGTCTTAGTCTCAGCACCCGGGAAAGGTTGGGTTCAGCAGGAGACGGTTGCTGTCGGCCGTGGCAAGGCCGTGGCCGGCACGTCATTAGCAGTAGCAGCAGGAGGGTGGTCTGAGGTTAGACTCTTCTACGTCACACCACAGAACACCCTGGGAGAGGTTTACGAGCATGACGGTGCACAATGGACCCAGAGTAAGTTTCTTGTCTAAAAGGTTAAGCTCTCGTGAACTTATTTGCTTCAACAGCCCAATTGCCGCTGTACAAAGTCGTGCCAACAGCGATGCTCTCGGCTGTTGCGTGGAACTATGCGACGCCTTTCTTTCAAATCCGCGTTTATGTCACCGGAGGAAAGGATGAGATTCAGGAGTATTCGTTCTCCCGCAACACCACCAGCTGGAGCCCAGCTGAGCAAGCAGATAGCGGCTCGAAGACAGACAATCTCTCAGTTGCCATCTACCCTGTATCAGCAGTTGCGGCTGTGATGGTTGGAGATGGTTGTTCGACCAAAGTATACTTTCACCCGCGACGATTTGTCGCTGAGTGGGACTCATGTACCCGAGCCACCTTCCCTACCACCATTACAACCGTGAGCGAGCGGTTCAAGGTAAGGAGGGAGATTGAGCAAGAAACTAGAGTCAAGATCGCCGAAGAGGCGGAGCGAAAGCGACGAGAAGAGGAGGAAAGGCTGCGGAAAGAAGAGGAAGAGAGGCTACTAAAGGAGGAGGAAGAGAGAAAGCGTCGAGAAGAGGAAAGAAGACAACAAGAAAAGAGAAAACAAGAGGAAGAGCAAAGACAAATTGAAGAAAGGAAGAGACTGGAAGAAGAGAGCAAGCGAAACAACCTACCTGTTCTCTCCGCTAACGACCTTCAGTTTAAAGAGATGCTTAAGGGGAAGGAGGTCGGAGATAAGGTTCAAATTCCTAAAGGAGCTGTGCTAGAGAAGATTAGGAAGTTGACTAGATGCCAGATGGGCTATGAATGGGTGAAATATGGCGATGGTTGGCGATGTGCTAGTGGTCAGCATCATCTTACCAACGAGCAGTTCGAGGCTCTTTGAAGGGTCCGCCACTTTGACTACCCCTTGGATAGTCTAGGCGCTGCGACATATGTGACCGGGAATCTCTGGGGGACTATCTTTATAGTTGGGTATTCTTGTCGATAAGCGAAATCATCATGGGAGACTGCTTTTGGTTACCTTGCTATTAAAATTATAAACGCCCTGAAGCACTTCGCTATAAAATAGCTGTTCGCATTTGGAGGTTACCAGTTTTGGGGTAAGCCCATTGTTAGACATGGGTTAGTAAATCCGCTCGACCCGCAAGGTTCTACTACCTAAATTTACTGGTATATTCCTCATGGGTTTTAGGGAGACCAACTAATAAAGAAGATAATAATTAGTCGCCTACATACGCCCTCACACTCTCACAATAGACAGAGTGATAGCAGATGAACGAATAGCGAAGACAAGCTTAGGAGATATCTCGGGATGACGGTAGCTATTGCCTTGACTGTGAGTGGCGGGGTGCCGATGCATCTTATTGCCCTGGGTATCCCAAAGCAGAACATGAGTTATATCTGACGGCCTAGGTACTTCAGCGTCTGTTGATAGATCGCTAACCCGATACTTATGTATTCCCTGTAGTATCGTCGCCATTCATATGGTGAAGCACATGTCTCTTTTCCGTTAATAAAGACACGCCCCATCACATATCGCATGGGGCTGCTCGGAAATCACGGGCATGCGGCTGTATGCGGTGTTGAACTGCTTATGGACTGGGTGTTCACACCTGCATCTTTCCTGCCGGTCATCACGTCCTTGGTTGCCATTTTCATCCAAGCGGCATGCAGGACCCTTTATATCGATTCCGGCATCTATCTTTGCACAAAGTAAGTGGATAATGGTCTACGTCGAACGCTAGTGGCCATTCCCAGATGTAGGCTCTATTTGGGGGTCATGTAGGCAGTTATCGCATTGCCAGGGGGTATTGGTCTCCGTATCCCCGTCCCAGTGCTTTCTATCTTACAACCGAGTTATCATTTCGAGACTCCGCTTCATCTAAAACCGTATTCGAGTTACCAATCACTAGGAATATATCTCCTGCCAGCATGAGCGGATCGCTTCCAGTCAACCCAAAGGAGTGGGAACTTGAGGCAAAGTTCCATGACGATAAGACGACACATTTCTCCGGCACCCCTTCTGAGGAGGTCTGGAAGCGTGGTCAAGCCCTTGGAAGGGGTGGATTTGGAGAAGTGTGGAAGGAGACATGGGACGAGACAAACGTGTCAAACCGCAGCGAGAAGCGGCCCCGGGTTCGGGCTGTGAAACGGATCCGGAAAACGGACAAGGCAACCCAGGAGCTACCGAACTTGATTAAACTGTCAACCAAGAAATACTATGGTCGAGACCATTTGCAACATTTTGTTGAGTTCTTCGGATGGTTCCAGGATCAGCACAACATTTATGTCTCCATGGAATACATCCCCAATCACGATCTACAACAGCATATCCAAGAACGCCACGGAAATGCGAATGGCTTTGATGAGTCCGAGGGCGCATTTATCGTGACAGAGATTACCAAGGCACTGAAATTCATGCATGAGAAGAATGTCATGCATCGTGACCTCAAACCGGCGGTGAGCTCCAACAAGTTACCGTAGATTATTCTTCACCATGAGCTAAACCACGGCATCTAGAATATTCTCATATATAAACCGGCGCCCTACTGGCAAATCAAGCTTGCCGACTTCGGAATTAGTAAGGATATTGAGGTTCGTAACCTGAATTCCGTCCAGAGGACTGCGAGCATGAACGACGAGTACTGATTATGCCTATATATATAGCTAGCTGGTGCCCATACTAAAGCAGGCACGGACGGATACATGGCTCCTGAAGTTGCCGATACCAATCGAAAGATTCCCTACACCAGTGCGGTCGACATATGGTCCCTCGGTGCTGTTACATTCTGTATTCAGACTGGCAAGCCACCGTTCCAAGATACCTTAGCTGTTGGTCGATATATAGACGGGAAGGGAACATTCCCATTTGATTATTTGTTAGGATTTACCGGGAAGCTAGTTGTCTTTATCATGCAACTCATGGATATTGTTCCTGCCCGAAGACCTAGTGTCAACCAAGTCCTACAGCATGCGTGGGTAAACACAAGGGGAGATGTACCCTTAGATCAAGAGTGAGGTTTCCGTTGGCTCGCTTACTTCAAAAGCTGACTATTCTTAGGGAGGAGATCTCGGGGCATGGAGATTGGAGTGAATCGGCATCGGCGGAATGGCCCCCTTCTCGAGACAGTTCAATAGGGGAACCCGAGAATTTTAACCAATCTAGCTCCCCTCCAAGTCCCAACCATATTGGAGCCGGTATTTCGCAGCCACCGCTTAGTCCAATCAAACGACCACTAAGTCCTCTTCTCAAGATCCATCACGCTGCATCAAATCCTGTCGGTATCAGAAGAGCTGGATACAACGGGACCCTGCCGCCTCGGCCATCATCCTCTCCCGCAGAAGATGCTAAGCGTGATTTAACTCCAGCTCTAATAGAGAATTCCAATCTGAACACCTACGCGGAGAGCTTCCGACATCATCATGATACCAATCATGAATCTTATCTGCCTTCGGCTCAGCCCTTAGCACAACCCATGTATCTACGCCCACCTAAGAAAGCCCCTGAACAGTCGCCTTGGCAATCGAGCCCAGGAGATTCAGGATACCACACTACGTCCAACTCATCTACTTTGCCTCATATGAAGAACGAAGCGATCCAGGCCGGAATCAAAGTACAGCCGATGCAGGCGGCGGGTTCTCCGCTATATGTCTCCGATCCATTGTCCAACAACTATACCGGAGAACAAAATCATGCCCCAACAGAGTTCATTGGCCCACTCAAACTGAACCAAGTTAGGGTATATACCGAAGAGGACCGTCTTAAGTCCTTCCCAGGGCGTAGGCCGTCTCAACCCGAGAACAATCTGATTGACTTCGATGACCCAAACCCTGATCCAGTAGGCAACAAAACACACGCACCTCAATACGGGCCTTTGCCATCGCAAAGCGATATCGGGGGAGCACCCTTATTTGGGCCCTGGCTGCCTTTCGAAAACCCATGGACATAATTCGATACTCAAACGTACCCAGCCCCGAGGCCAACTTCTTTCTTTTCGACATTCTAAGAATAATATCTCACAGAGATAGTGCGATAACAATTGGAAATCAGCTCAATCCCTCGTACCAAACCCACGTCTTCGTACCGGGTAATAATCCACCTAACTTGGCAATCTACGGGAATAAGTGCAGATTCAAATTAGGTAGGATCTCATTATGCAAGATTGGACGATATGAAGCATGGACTTAGGGCTGATATGGTCAAATTGAATATACGGAATATGCGGTACCGAGTATGAATTGTGAGTGAGTGAAGGAGAGGAAAGGTTGCAATAACACATTTAACGAGTTACGACATGATCATTTGGATGACCGCGTTTCCTGTGGTAATTCTTCGTTCGGTGTGATTATAACACAGAGATCTTTCCGTCGTCCTATACAGTGATCCCCAACAGTCACGACAGGGTTCTATATTTTAGCTAAACTATTATTACCCAGAAAACTACACTTTTCGCCCATTAAAAATAATAGATTGGAGACTATTTTATGATAATTCGGCTATTTTTGTTACATGATGTAACCTTTGTATATTTCTTACTTTTAGATCTACTTGTCGCTATGGTCGTATACTGAGTCTATTCAGCCTAGAAGAAGCCCTGGGCAGAACATTTATACGTTTACACGCATTCATGCCAGGTTTGTGCAGGCGGGCAGTGCCCCGCGTGAAGATTGCGTCAGGCATCAGCATTCTTTTACCTAGTCGTCTAGCCTATAAACCACGATAGACGAAATTATACAAGAGCCCGGAAACTACGTGCCCCTTAAATGACGAGCTCATCAACACGAAGTAGGATATCCTGGATGAACCTTACCCCCGCCTTCGCCATCCGCTCCTTGGAATTAGCCTCATCGACGTCGGCAATTCCGTGACCATCCTTCCCATCCAAACAGGTTAAACACTTCAGGACGATATCGGAGTACCTATCGCCGGCACGCTCGGGGAGAGCAGTCTTAGCTTCCTCTTCGAAATAGTCCTTGAGATAGAACGACGTATTATACGCAGACTCGAGGTTTTGCCTCTTCAGCCAGTCATGGTACCGGTCACGGCTCGGCCCAGGCTGCGGCTCTTGCGGGGTTTTGTAGGCTACAAAAGATTCCCACAGGCCAATTTCGAGAAGGCACACCCCTAAACTGTATATGTCATGTTCCATGCTGTACTTCTCTTCGGGAAGTAGGCCTTGTCGCGACGGGTGCCGATACAAATCGCGGTGCAATTCGGCATCACCTCTCTGAGCGGTGGCGCCGTCGACGGCCCTAAATCCCTCAAAACCGACAAGGAACGTCAGATTTTTCTTAGTTTCCACGTCGTGAAAGAGAAGAATAGTCTCTGGACGAATGTTTTTATGGACGAAGGCGAAAGTGTGCATATAGCTTATCGACTTAGTCAGTTCCTTAGCAATTGAAAGCCGCTGACTCAGCGAAGGGGTACCTTGAGAAAGCAGGGCGCCACGAAGACTGCAGAACGTGTCTTTGCCGTGAGGGGTATTTAGAATGAAATCGAACGAGGGCTTGTTGCCGCTGACTTTCATCACTCCTTGGCAGTCCAATAGCCCAAATGTCAGAGGATCGACTCTCCTCAGCTTACTGGCAAGCAATCGGACACTTCTTGTGAGCTCGTCGCGATCAGCTTGCTCGTCGCACTGGATCGAGTCTATGATGAGCCACTTGGGAGTACGTTGGGGAAGTCGGGCAAGTACTGCGGTCGAGTATGGGATCGGGCGTTTGTCGAACTTCTTCTCCGGGAAAAATATGCCACTATCACCGTCACGCTGTGAAGTCACATCAAGCAGCCCCTTAGCTAGATCGAAAGCGTTTTTCTCTTTAGGTGCGCCGGCAAGTTCTTTGACTTTTGTTGCTGCGTCGTTGAGCCGTGGTTTAACCGAAACCTCACTGTCCTCTGCTATCCGGAGTATCAGAAACCATGACGGATCAAAGCGGCGCTGCCAGTCCTCCAGATCCCTCACAGCCTTGTCGATGGTCTCTTTCAACAAAAGATACTTGGCCCTTTTGATAGTGACCTGTTCTACGCCAGGTTTTTGTTTGATTACATCGTCGATAGCGGTCACCGCATCTGACAACTTCCTAGAGAGAACCTTCGCACTATCGTCTACGTGTTTCCGGTGCTTGCTATCCAGCGGCAGGACTTTGTCCATCACCTCGACTTGAAGTTTTGTTTTGATCCAGACATATTCGATGGTAACGCAATGTTCCGAAAGTTCTTTGTCTGCTTCCTTCCATGACTGATACGCGTTCATGAAGAATTCACCAGCCCTAGAGAAAATGACATTAGTAAGTTCTAGATTCGAGATGATCTATGTCGCGTATGATACTTACCTCCAGCACGTTTCAATTCCCGATATGATGGTGAAGGGGTCCATAGCTTTATTGCCTTGATATCGGACTTGCGATGAAAGATAAAGGGATAATAACACAGCAAATGTAAAGAATGTTAGACAACCTCAGTCCCTGTAGGATATGCTATCTGCGATGGTAAATTGGCCGTCGCTTTTCTGTGAAGATATTTCAACCAGATATTCTCTTAAGTGACAGTGGGCAGCGGACGAACTCGAGCACTACATAGGGAGTCGCCGTGGATGTAGTGGCATATGATTACGCTACAGCCACTATGCAACAGCGTTGCATGCTGGTGGCTAGCTGAAAACAATGTCGTGCTCATGCACAGTAATATATACAGAGTCCTAGGGAGTTCGACACTTTGCTCCATTGCTACGTTCTAGCAGATACATAGTAGATAATGCACCGATATGGTCAGTATCACTGCCTAATTCAGTTAGCCGGCTGCGAGTCATCCCGTCCTCGAAGCTCATCGGCACTCCAAGATAGGATACAACGTTCGCATGACCGGACAGCCATTTGCATATTCTCATGCAATGCAAGCTTGGGTCACAAATTTCTACCCAGGTATATCCTAATCAAGCTAATAATAATATCACACCACATCAACCGTGGGACTTTCTAGCTCCTCAAAGGTCAATAGCCAATTAGGATTTTTAGCCCCCAACTTTGCTAAGCAATTAACAAGAACTGCTCACACCCTCCTACACTACATCAGCCGAGCGTGCCGTCAGCGTGGAGGAGTGGAGGCAATAAGCAATTCACTCACCCCTCCGTCCAGTTACCACTTTGATGAGGCTCTGCAATCTACTTAGGTATTATATCGCTTTATCCAGAAATAGCATAACTACTCAGTCATTGAACTGGAGAGACTGCTCGTAAGGATGTTAACCGTGCGGCCGCTGACACCGTGTTCACACTGTCTTATATGCATTCTTTGGTTTCTTCTAGTATCGATCCCCGCTATTGTAGCGAACTGTTTAGCGACGTGCACTGCGGGAATATTATTTCTCAGCTGGCCTATAGTCGTGTAATACCTCACCAATAATACTCATTGTCACGAATTCCCACTAAAGAATTTATATCATCGATTGGTAGGGGAATCCGATTGGCCAAATCTCGATCGTAGTTGGTTCTCTGTAGCCAAGGTCCATTATGTGGCACCGCTAATTTGTTACCAAACCTCGCGCGGTGACCCCTTGGGACACCAGGTGGCAATAGAATGATCTTGGGTACACTATTCAAATATCTCGTCTATATAAATACTTTCTCCTTGGTCGTTTTTCTATAGTCCTAATAGTGGACATCTCTAGCCCCATCGCTGGACATATCGCGAATCCCACGGTTGACTTAGTCCACTCTCACAGTTAACACACTGTATCAAATAGCTCGTGCAAGTCCCTTGAGTACTTTCCCAGCTTACAAGCTACAACGGATCACTAAAGTTACCATAGATAAACTGCTGCCATAATTCCAAGCGGGTTTAAACAACATGGAGCTAAGTTATTATACTCCGTAGCATTGGCGTAATAGTCCTCATATGCATAGACGGAGATGATCATTATTTAGTAGTACGCTTATACCTAACTATATATAGCTTTATATATATGTGTGTGTTAAGTTTGTTTTAATATGGCTGCTTGCTTATATTTAACAATTATATTTCGTTGTTCGGAATTTCACTTCGTAGAGCCGCAACAAACTGTACAGAAACACCTTCAGCCTACATGCTAAATTAAGATAGTTCCAATCTAACAGTCAGGTTATATGGATAGCGGGCTGCTTGGTACGTTGTTGATCTTCAAACTGGAGCCTTTACTTCAGCCGACGGGCGGGGCTACAGCGGTAAACCTGTGATTTAAAGAACGGGACATCGCGGTCTGTCATGATACGAATGCTTTGGGTCTCACTTCGAGCCCATAATCCTACCCCCGGCCAAGAGACCGCGAAAATCATTCACGACATACCTATACTTCAAGGTTCATACCTGATTGTAGCAGGGTTCTATCAAGGGATACATCGTGGGCAAATTAACAAACCGGACCTTGAATAGCGTAGAAGGTATCATGCGTCACTATCAGTTACCTTAAATAGAGCAGATGATAAGTCCGAGCGCTCGTTTTTTCCCTTGTATCTATCGTACGATGGTCGCAGGCAGGGCAAGGAGTGATGTTAGGCTGGACCGGTATTCACTCTGAAACGTGGATATCTTATCAATCAGATCTTGACGAGGCCAGTGCTGGGGTCATATCTCCCTTCCTTGCAATGCTGCTAACCCTATAATCGGATATGGCATCATTCTACCTGCGCCTGAATTTACGCATAGCCAGAAGAGTGTAATGGTCATCTATGTGCATTGGCTAAGTGTGATACGCAGCACTTGTATCCATGAGGCGAATTCCATGACCAAGAGAGAAGTTGATTTGTAAGGTAGTCCGCCCATGATATGTGCTCGGGACTCTTCACCAGAATCCACAAAGCGACTGATCATCTGTAACATTCTCGACAGCCAAAATAGTACTTTTGCCTCATTTGGGCGGCCCTCCAAGTGGCGGGGGCAAAGGCCTAAAACACGCACGTTGAAATTTATGTGGTCCTCAGTATCACGAAACTCCTCGAACCAGAACGAATCGCATCTACGTGATACCCTAATGCTGTACCCGTTTCTGAACACAGAAACATCCCAAATCCGTTGTCAAACTGTCAGGATCTAGTTGAAAATCCGACTATATGATAAGCGAAGACTACAGTTGCTGCACAATGTTGTATGTATCGTATAGCCACTGTATCAATCAGGCGATAAAGCATTAAGGCTAGTCTGTTGAATAGAATCGACCTTGATCAGATTAGTTAGTAGCTATCGAGGATCAACAGCTTGTCTCTATTATACTACATTCAACAAAAAATCCAATGCGAGGCTTCAGCCCGTACCTTGCCCGCGTTTGCCTTATCAGCCGAGACAGCTATACGAGGTGAAGATTGGCAACTAGAAGCGATGGTATTCGGACATATAGACTATAGACCTCCCACCTGGCCGAATGAAAGACAAGACCTTTATAACCCCCTTAACGCCCTAGAAGATTATGGCAATTTGAATATTTTTTTTTTCAAGCCCTTGGTCACAAGCCCTTGTTACAGGTCATATCATGATGCGGACGTCGACAAGCAACGATATCTACTAATTGCCACCTTCACACATTGTAGATTGCGCGCCACCGCTTTATTCAATGTCAGGATTCCCACATTTGCTGTTACAGGGTTCGAAGCACAGGATATCTTGAAAACAACTGCTCTTGTCCAGAGGGGCCTAAGATATCCCCGTTGACCGGTCCTCCCTATATACACAGTGCCTTGCTCGGAAGAGAGCAGTCATTATTAGATTACAATATCCAGTTTCAACTAATACATTCAAGTACAGCTATCAATACACGCGATCATATTTCAACCCATCGAGCATGACCCTTAAGATATTTGCCCTTCTCATATTCCTCTTGGTCCCCGACAGGCAGCTCGTCGCGGCCCAGAAACCACGTGACAGTGGCATGCAACTGCAGGCCGTTGTTGATGCTTCGCACGCCGTACCACCATCCCTCGGGGACCAGCAGGCCGTCTCCGGGTATCAGGGTAGCGACGAGGATATCCCCGGACGCGGACAGCTCGTCCTCGAAGTCGCGGGTCCACGTCTTGCTGGAGAGCGAGAGGTTCGACAATCCGAGCGGGAAACGTAGGGTGCTGCGCTCCCACGTCTGGGGCACTCGCCCGTGGAACTCCAGCGGCAGGCCGTTGAGCGAATTCACACGGGGTGGGATCAGCGTCACGACGCTGTACCCGGCCAGCTGTCCGACCACGACGGTGCTGTGTTTGTACCGGCGCACATCGCTGCGCAGCGGCCGCACCCCGACGCGGATGCTGCATGATTTAGTCTTGTAGGTAGACTGCCCGATATCTCGGATGATGCGCGGGAATGGAAATTCCTCCGTCAATGCTTCGTTCAGGACCACTAGGCCGTTCAGCCCGTCGATGCACGCGGGGTGATATTGGTCATGGGCTGTACTGCCCTCCGGCCGGGATACAGTGCCGGTGGCTTTTCTTTGATCGCGGTTGTACTGGTGCACGGCGCGGAAGAACACCAGCGGTGCCTTAATGGGTATCCACTGCTGCGGCGTGGTGTGGTGCATTGCTCGTAACTCGGCGATGGTCTTGCCGAGAGAATAGTCCCTGAACTGCGACTGCCGCAGCCAATCGCCAAACATGAGCAGGGGCGGATAGTCACCCTCTAACACGGTTCGCGAGATTTTGCACTCGGCCTCGAAGTCGTCAAACACAGTCCTCAACTTGGCGGATTCCGAGTCAGGATTTAAGTTCCCTTGAGTGCGGCCCGTGACAGCACTCGCCAATATAGCTTTCAGAACGTCAAAACCAGGCTCCGAGTGTTTTCTCCGCGATGTCTGCGGAGTGTTGAAGGAACCCTCGCGGTCGGCCACGTGATCGATCCAGCTCTGTCCATCCAGAAAGCCGGGCAGGTTCCTGATAAGCATAGGATGCCCGCGGCTGAGCTTCCCCGTGTACGTCTTCACCAGCTTGTAGGGGGTGGCCCTGTAGGCGTTGAATGGACATAGCCGCGGGACCCGACGTTTGCGCCGCCGGGGTTTTGGATTCTGATATGGTTGTCGTGCAGGTTCCGCCGCTGAAAAAGCCACCCTTACCGCCTGTGGCGTCTCGACGCTGGATGTTGTAGTCACGATGTTGCGAGGGAAATTGAGACACTGGGGGCGTCTAGAGCCGATGCGACAGCCCAAAGACGAGATGGCCCCGATCCCTAGGGGCATGCTCATCTCCAACCCCGGTGCCACGTCTTTTTCTTAACGGCCCTTGGAAAGTGAGGATGAAGATTGTGTCCTCTGAGCGTGAAAAGTGGGGGCTGCGTGGCTGGGTCGTTAGTGTGTCGCATCCTCTGTGGCGGCCACAGCTGGTGAGCGGCTGTTGACAGATGGCATTTATAAGTACAGTGTGGGAAGGTACGATGGAACAGTGCATATAAGGACCCCCGCACGGATGGCTTGATGTCAATTGCTCCGTTCCCTCTACTAACTACTTTAACTACTTACCTACATCAAATATCCACATTGCTACAACAACACCCTTGGCAGGGAGTCTCCCTCAGCAATATAGGCGTAAGTAAAATCATGTTGATTTTTTATTTTTCTCCCCCCCCTCTAGAAGAGTAGCTTGTTTTTACGAACTTTTGGCTATTATAGCTAAGTATTACTTAAAATATCGAAGAATTATATAATAATATATTAATTTTTAATTTTTTTCTTTTTTTTTTAAAAAAAAAAAGCATAAAAATAAAGTAGCCGAAAGTGGTCGAAAATATATACTTTTTTTTATATTTTTTTTTTCTTATTCTTTTTTTTTTTTTTTGCTTATTTTAGTTCTATATAAAGCGGCTGGAGTAAAATAATATTACGTAAAATTATATCGGTTGTTTATTTTTATTTTTTATTTTTTTTTATTTTTTTTAAAAAATATAGCCTGCTTTTACGAACTTTTAACTAATAGTAATTGTCACAGACCTACACACCGGTTTGTGTGGTCTATGTGTGGCTAGGTGTGCAGGTGGGGCTGGTGGCTGTGGCTACAGCTTCATTCACTGGCACAATCGTATTCACTAAAGGCTGTAGTGAATACCTTCGCCTATACACAAATGTATATATATTTGGCTACGCCCACTTGTATTTTAGACTTTCCTTTCTTTCTTTTTTTAAGTAGAATATTAGTTCCTAATACTAGGTAAATTAGGTGTGTGTACCTTTTGCTTGTGTTATACTTATCACAGTAATTAAATATTTAAAAAAATAATAAAAAATTATATAAATTTACGTTATTAGTTAGTTAGTTTGTTTGTTTATTTTTTTTTAATATTAAATAATTATATAAATTTATATCGGCTATTTTTTTTGTTATATATATTATTTTAGCTAAACTAGCTAGGTTAAAGTATAAATATTATATGCTTTTTATATAAATATTTTTTTTATTTAAAAAAAGTAGCTATTATATAAATATATATTATAATATTACGAAGTTTATACCGAGGCCTATATTTAATACTAAAATAGTTTAGTAGTATAAATTAAAAACTAGCTATAACTAATATTTAATTTAATATATTTATAGCGTAAAAAGTATACTTTTTTAAGCTATATTATTTATGTTATATTTGTTTATTTTTTATAGTTTTAGCTATATAATAAAGTTTTTAATTTTTTTTTAGTTTTTGCTTTTTTGTTTTTTTGTTTTTATTCTTTTTGTTTTTTTTGTTTTTTTTATTTTTGTTTTTTTTATTTTTTTTGTTTTTTTTATTTTTTTTGTTTTTTTTATTTTTATTTCTTTTGTTTTTTTTGTTTTTTTTGTTTTTATTTTTTTTTTGTTTTTATTTTTTTTTTGTTTTTGTTTTTATTTTTGTTTTTTTCGGGTTTGTTATTATTGTTTAACTAGTTAATATTTAATTAATTATTGCTTAATAAAATATTTTTATTGTTTATTAAACTATTTTATATAATATTGTTTATAATAAAAATAGTATTTACGTTTTTTAATTTAAATTTAAATATTTTAAAGCTTTAAATATTACTATAGTTTTATGCTTTAAATATTTTTAGTATAGTAGGTTTAAAAAATTATTAAAAACTATAAATATATATAACAACTAATTATAAAATATTTTTTTTTAGATATTTTTTTAGGGGTTTTTAAACTAATAAATAAAGCTTTAAGTTATTCGATTATAAAACTAGTATAGTTTTATAAATATAAACTTTTTTGTTTAAATATAAAATAATATAATTAATATATTAATACTATATTTATAAAAGTATAAAATATAGCTATCGGTTTAAATAATATTAAGGTATAAAACTAGTTAATTAATTTATTAAAGTAGTAAAATTTTGTTTTATGCTATTATAGTTAATTTATTAACTATATATAAATAGGCGTAAACTAAATATATTATTTTTGTTTTAAATTTTAGTTCTAAGTATTAATTTTTTTTTGTTTATTTAAACGTTAAATATAAAACTTTTAATTATTTTAAAAAATAAAATTATAAAAAATAAAATATACTTTGGTTATTAATTAATAAATATTATATATAAAATATATTTTTTATACTTTTAACAATATATTTATTTTTATAAAAGTTGTAAGCTTGTTAGCTTAGCTTATTATTATTGTTAAAAATAGTAAATTGTTACTAATGATTATTTAGCTAAAAGCTATTGTAGCTTTTATAGCTTTTAAATTATTTTATAAAAAAAACTTTTTAAATAATAGCTTAAACGCTTTATAAAATTTAATATATAACTTTGCTTATTAATTTAGTAAATAATTTTTAATAAAAAAAACCTACGGATTAGCTTTAGTAAAATAAAGTAATAAATATTTAACATATATTGTTTTTTTCCTAAAAATAAATTTATACGTTTAATATATTTTTTAATATTTTTTTTAATAACTATTTTTATAAATTATTTTATAAGTCTTAAAATTTATTATTAACTTAAATATAAGTCGCTAGTAAATAAAATATTTTATTTTTTTAAAGCTATAACTATTATAATACTATATTATTTTATAATTTAAAAAGTTTTTGTTTTTATATTTTAAATATTTTATTTAGCCGCTATATAAATTTTATAAAAAAACTAATTTTTTGTTAGTTTATGAAGATAATATAATTAGTAAGTAATATTAAAGCTTTTATTATTATATTTTTAATATATATATAAGCTTATTTATAAATAACGTATTAAATATTGTTTATATTAACGTATTTTTTTAAATATAAAAAATATTTAATATAGCGAGCTATTTTTTTTGTAGTAAAATTATATAATATAATAGTTAATAAAAGTGCGTAGATTATAGTATAAAGTTATATAATAAATTTAAACTTTATAAAAATAACGTTATATATAATGTTTAACTTTAGTTAATTTAAGTTATATATAATAAAATTTTTATAATTAATTAAA
>MU383192.1:0-112757 GCA_022495125.1 Xylaria acuta | reverse complement strand
ACATATTATTTAAATATTTATTTATTAAGTTTATTTTATTAACGTTATTTTTTTAGGATATTTTTTTTAAATAAAAGTTTATTTTATTTAAAGTTATTTTTTTAAAAAAAAAAATTATTTTTAATTAGGTTTTAAAAACTAAACTTAGCTATAATAGCAACAATTTATATTTTATAATCGGCAGTTGCTTTATTTTTTAAAAAATAGTTTTAAATAATATATTTTTATTAATAATAAATAAAATATTTGCTTTTTAGTATTAATTTTTATATTTTATTAAAAGTAGGCTTAAAATATTCGGTTTTTTTAAACAAAAAAGTAAAAATATTCGTACTATTATAACGGGGTATTTATATATTGCTATAACTATTATTAAATAGATTTAGTTTTTATATATTTTTCGCTTTATAAATAATATTATATTTTTAATTGTTAATATAAAAACTATAAGCTATTTATATATAATATTTAACAAATTTATTAAAAATAACGGATTTTTTAATATATTTAAAAAAAACTTTAGTTTTTAAACATATAAATAATTTATTTTTAAAAGATTTTTTTTATTTATTTTTATTAAAGTATATTTTATTTATAAATTAAATAAAATTAGCTTTAAATTTAAAAAATTATATAAGCTTATACGTTTTAAACTTTAGTTTGCGCTATTTAGTTTTTGCTTTTTTTAATATATTTATATTAAAATAGTTTTTTTTTTAAATATTAAAATAATTCGTTAAAAGTTATTAGTACGTTAGGGTATATATTAATAAAATAAAATAATAGCTATTCGGTAACTTTATTATTTAAGTACGATTTAATATTTATTATTTTTATTTTATTTCAAACAAACTAATTTTAGTTAGTTAATAATCGGTTTTTTATTTTTTAAAGCTAAATTTTAAATTTAATATTGTTTTTTTTTATTATTATAAAAAATAAATATAGTTATTTTTATAAACTTATAAGTTTTGCTTTTAGTATAAATTAAAGTAAAAGTATTATTTTAATAACTTAAAAAGTTTATTATATATTAATTAAACTTTTTTAATTATTTTTAAATATAGTTATAATTTTTAGTAATATTTTTAAGTTTTTTTAAAAATTTATTTATAATAAATTTGTTATTTAAATAAAAACTATTTAATCTAGTTTTAATAATTATATTAATTAATATTTTTTTTATTATAACTTTTTTAAAATTTTTAGTTTATTTAATAAAAAAGTCGACTTAACTATTAATATATATAAATAAAAAATATAGGTTTATAGCGTATTAACGGTAAGCTATTATAAATAAAAATTTAGCTTTAAACTTTTAAAATATAATTTTAAAAAATTTTGCTATAATAATATTAAAATTTTTTTTATTTATAAGTTTATTAGTTTTAAAAAATACTTGTTTGCTATTTTTAATAATAAATATAAAAAAAAAAATAAGATAATTTTTTTTTACGGATATAATAATATAGTTTTTTATAAAAATATTTATAGTTATAAAAAAAGCTTTATTATTTTTTTCGAACTTTGTAGCTTTAAAGTTAAAAAAGTTAATTTAGTTTTAAAATATACAAATAAAATTAACTAAACTTAGTTTTTTATTATCGTTATAGCTTTTTATAATAATATTGTTATAATATAGTCTTTTTAGCTTAAAAATAAATTATTATTTTAGTTTTATATTATTATTAAAGATTTAATTTTTACGTATTATAAAATTTTAAAAATTAGCAAGGTTAAAATATATTTACTTGCGAGCTTTTACTTTATTTTTAGCACGTTTTTTTTAGATCGAAATATTTTAGCGTTTATTTTTATTAATATAGTTTTTTTTTTATGTTAGTAAAAAATATTAAAAAGTAGTTTTAATACTTTATTAAATTAACAGGTAATTTATAAATTATTGTATTAGTTATATAATTAAAAATAAAGCTTTTATAATATATAGTATATTGTACGAAAAATTTACAAAAAAAAAAAAAAAAGAAAAAAAAAAAAAAGCTAGCTATACAAAATCTACCTAAGTATATGTATAGTATGTGTGGGGTAGGGCTGCCCTAGTGGGGCTGTAGGTGCAGTGGCTAGTATGTGGGCGCAGCCACCGGTCAAGCCATACAGGCCACTAATCCGTAACTATAAATAAGCTTTTAACAAGTTATTAATTTATTTAAAGGTTTTTTTTTTTAGTATTATTATTACTATTTAATTCGTATAATATAATATTATAAAAAGTTTTTTTAATAATATTTTTATTAATATTTATTAGCTAAAATAAAATATTTAATAGCTATTAAGCTTTTTTAAAAGCCTTTTTTTTATTAGCTATAAAGCTTTCGATTACTTTTTATATTAATAATAAATTATATAATAATTAATAAGCTTTTATAAAAGCTTTTTTTTTTAGTAATAAATTTATTATTAATGTTTAATAGCTAAAATTAAATATTATAAATTTTTATAAAACTTTTTAATAGCTTAGCTTTTTTAGCTTTATTAATTGTTTTTTTATTAACTATTATAGTTTTATATAATTTAGCTGTATTAAAACAAGCTATTTAGTTAATATTTAAAAAATTTACTAATAATAACTTAAAACAAACTTAATAAATATTTTTACTAAAGTTTTTAGTTAAATTAAAGGTTATTAAACAAAGCTATATAATTGTTAAACTAAATAATATAGCTACTAAAAATTTTAATAAAATAAATAAGCTAAATTTAAATTTAAAAATAATATAAAAATAAGTTTTTTTTAAAAAAATTATTTAGGCCGTTAGCTATATATTTATCTTTATTTATATTATTTTTTTGTTTTATTTTTTTAATTTTTTTATAACGTTTATAAACAATAAACTAACAAGTTTATTATTTTTTTATTTATTAGCTATATTTTTATTTAGTTCGTTAATATATTAAAAAAATAATTTTATTAATAGCTTTTTTATAAACTTTTAACGTTATAGTAAAAAAATTGTTTTAAAACTTATTTATATTGCTATTAAAAAATTTATTTTTATTAAATATTATATTTTTAATAATAATAAAATTTTTTTTTTAAAAAAAGCTAAATATAATATATATTAATAAATTAACAGCTTATTAAATAGTTTATTTAAGCTTTTAAATTAAACTTTTAGTGTTTTTTTTTAGCAGTAATAGTTATAACAAAGGCTAAATATTTAAAAGCTATTAAATATTTTATATATAAAGTTTTATTTAATAAAATTAATTTTTATAGTTTATTAAAATAAATATAAAACTTTTTATAAAAAGTTTATTAACGGTTAACTTAACAAAGTATATAGTTATATAAATATATTGCTATTTTTATAATTTTTAGCTATAAAAAAATTGATAAGGGAACACTGGTTTAATAAAAACGTCTTGATTGATTCATCTGGCTAAGCTACTCATCTATCTATAAACGTTGTTTATATAGACGCTGTTAGCTAGAGGCTGTCAGCTGACGTCATTAGCTGACGTCATCAGCTGAGCTACGTCATTGACCCTGTTAAAAATAAAAAGTTTATAGATGTTTTATATAGCGTTTAGTTAAATTTTAATAATATTATTTATTTATTTAGTAGTTTTATTTAAGTTTTAAATATATTATCATAAAACTTTAAAGTATATTTTATAAGTTTATTTAATAGCTATAGCTAATTAAATAATTTTTTATTATTGTTAACAAGCTTATTATTATATTTAATTATTTTAATAGTAGTTTTATAATATAAATAAAAATAGTAAATATAATTTTTAAAAGCTATTTAAAATATACTAATATATTTATTATTTACATAATAGTTTTAAATATAGTTTAAATAATAATTAGTTATAAACGTTTATTTTTTATATTAAAATTATTAAATTCGTAAAAATTAATTGTTAAATAAAATTTTATTTTTATAACTTTAAAGCAAGCTTTTTAAACTATTTTATAATATATTTTTAATTCGTTATAAAATATATAGCTATTTATATAAATTTTATTATTTAAATATAAAATAATCGTTATTTTTTTAGTGTAAAAAAAAAGTTTTTTAAATAGTTTTAAATTAATATAGCTAAGCTTTTAATATTATTTATATATATTTGTACGTAATTTTAGTTAATTTATATAAAAATTTAATAAGTTTTTTTATATATTAAATTTTTTTTAAGCGAATTAAAAAATATTTTATAATATATTAGCTATATATATAAATTAATAAATATAAAAGCTTTTTTTAGCAATGTTTTAAAAAATTAAATTTAAGTTTATTTTTTTAGTATATTTTTATACTGTTTAATATTTATAAAAATATTAAATTAATAGCTATATTAAAATATAAAATAACGTTATATAGCTTATATATTTTAATATTAATTCTTTTATAACTTAATATTAAAATTGTGCTATTTTTAACGACTATTATATTTATAAAGTTAGCTAGCTTTAAGTTTAAAAACTTATTTATTTAATTAAATATATATAAGCTTAAACCTAAGTTTATAATAGTATAGTTTTTTAATATATATGTTTTAACGAGCTTTTTATTAGTTATAAAAAAACTTTTTATTTAAGTTATAAAAAGCTTTAATAATGAATTTTTTTATTAGTTATTTTATATAGTTTTAAACTTTATTTATTTATTTTATTTTTATTTGTACGTTTTTTTTACTGTTTATATAACGTTTTTTTATAGCTATTTAAAGTTTAGCTATTTGTTCGTTAGTTTTATTATATTTTTAGCGTTTTAAAAAAAACTTTAAAAATATAAACTAGCAGCTTATAATTAAATACTAGCTATAATATACTATATAATTTGCTATATTTAAATTTTTTAGTTTTAATTTAGTTTATATATTAGTTTAAAAATACTTTATAAAAATATTTCGTTAGCTTTTTTTTAAATTTTAAAGTTAATAGCTATAATTATTAGCAAGTTTATAGTTGTAAGCTTATTTTTTTATTAAAATAAATATAGTAAATTTTTTTTAAGTATTATTAAAATGTTTATTTATATTTTTTAAAAATTTAAAAGCAGTAAATGCTTTTTTTTTATAAGTTTGCTAGTATAGCATATAACGTTTAATATAATAGCTTTTTAACATAGTTTGTTTATAATAATAAAATAATTTAATATATTATTTATAATAGCGTTAATATATTTACTTTTAAAAATAATAATTTAAAAAAAAACAATATTTTATAAAGTTTTTTTTAAGTTAATAATAAGCTTAAATAATTTAATATTATTAATAGTATTTATATATATTTTAATAACTTTATTTAGCTATTTATTTATTTAATATAGTAAGTTTTTTATTAGCTTTTTAATTATAACGTTTATAAACGCTTTATATTTATTTTTATATTTAAACTTAAATATTTATTATATTAAATTATTTAGCTTTTTTAGTTTATTATATTATTAATCGATTATTTTATTAATATTTATATATATTAGTTAATAGTTAATATAAATAGTTTTATATATTTATTTAATAAGCTTAATAATTTTAAATTAATAAATAATATATTATTTTAAAGCTATATTATAAAGTTATTTAGCAATAATATATTAGCTTTTTTTAATAATAATAAATAAATTTATAAATATAGCTTTAAAAAGCTTAACGTTTGCTAATATAAAATAGTTACTTATTATTAGCGCACTTAGCTATATAAACTAAAAAGCTTGTTTATTTTTAAGCTTAATATATTTTTATAAATTTTTATTATAAGCTTTAACAATAAAGTTTTATTTTTATAGTATAAAGTTTTTAAAATAGTTTAATATAATAATAGTTAATTTTTATATAGTAATAATTTTATTTAAGTTTTATTATAAGTTCGGTTAAATTTATAAAATATAAAAATTAATTAAACTTTTAATTGTTAAATTTATAATATATAATAAAGCGTATTTTTTATATATATATTGTTTACTTTACTATATTTTTATAAAGTTTTTATTATATAGTAATTTTTATGTAGAGCTTATAAGCTACTTACTCTAGCTACTACACTACGCTACTTAGCTTATATAATTAATTGAGCGATCTTTTTAATAGTGCGTGATAAGCGCGTAGTGTTAGATTTATAATGTGTGATAAAGCGTGTCCTTGCTCTATGTATTGCTCGCGCTACTGTGTTTCTATAAGGCTTTTATTGTACAAAGAGTTTCATGTAGAGCTTATGAGCCACCTACTCCAGCCACCACACTACGCCACTTAGCTTATATAATCAATTGAGCGATCTCCTCAATAGTGCGGGAGAAGCGCGTAGTGCGCTGCCAAATCCAACACTAAGTGGTTAAAAGCGAGCTGGCCAGGTACCCCTGGTGAGAGCTAATAATAGTCAACATGGTGGAATCATTGTACCCACACCCAATTCATATGAGGGATAAATGCCCACGCGATAGAACAGAACAACACTAGAGAGACTGAGACTAATGCACATTACAAGCTTCCCACACATACTTGACAAGCTCGCATACTTAGGCTCGCAACCATTAAATCTGACTATGGGTGGCTCCACATTGTAATATACGCCAGAACTTTAGCCAATTTGTTGGTTATGTTAAACGGCTTAAGGTAGGAAAATATTATCTCGGATAACCTACGTCTGCGCTAAACAATGGATATCTTCTAAAAACATAGCTTGTTACATAATCTAACGTGAAGGGCAGCTATTTCCTGATTACATATCCGACTTTCCATGTTGTTTTGGTGAGCTATGGCGAATTCGGGCCAATTAGGGAGCGACTATTAGCGACAAGCTTATGCCGGGTATAGCCGTGTGTATGCGACAGAAGCCGATTGTAGGGCGTCCTGGCCTAAACCAGACGTACTACCTCGTTGCGCTTCCGAACTCATACCTGGGTACTTCAGTATTTAAGCAGTAGCAGTACGGGTGTACATGGATGCGTCTTATAATCGAACCTAGAGTCCCCATGCCGGCCACTTTCATTGCACACCTGTTAATTAAGCCATCAGTAACATACCTTAACACAGTCTAAATTCTGCAACGGAAAAACGAAGCTGTACGCAATGCATTCAAGTGCAGTAGATTTTGTCAATAGCGCAGCTTAAGTAGAACTACTATACTATGTATCATTATGCACCTACACCATTTATGCATACTTACATACATGTACCCATGTAGCTTTATTAAATATTAGCGCTAGCAGCAAAACAGCTGGGCCGGCGGCGACATAAGTGGCAACTTTGAAGATTTCTACTGATTTTATCAGCGTTGCAGCAGGCAACACAGTCGCTGGTTATAGTTAGAGGCTCAAAGCCCTCGCTAACAATATGGCTGGCATCTGTAATTGACGAACTGACGCAAGAACTAAAGGTCGAGATGTAGGAGATAAAGGACGGGCTCGATACGAGAGATAAAGCAGTTATTGCTGCTGCAACAGGCTATTCGACCTACTGACTTATACGGCAAACCCTCCTCCGCCACCACAGAGACCAACCACTACACCAACAGAGATCACTACACCTACAGAAACGACCACAAAGACACCCACGCCTGCAGAGACGACCGCAGAGACGACCGCAGAGACCCCTACGCTTATAGAGACAGACTACCACGCCCACAAAGAAAGGCCTCTGTAGAGAGAGTCCTCTGTAGAGTGAGTCCCTTATACTAATAACGGAAACTTCCTTCCGCAAAGCCCTTTAATTTAAGCCCAGAAAACCTCGACGGCCACAAAGACCTCGACTGACTACCGTTAGCGACCTTTACGACGATTTTAACGCCTCTTGGACGAGGCGTTTGAAAAGCCTGACTGACTGACTGGCTGACGGAAGGGAAGAAAGGACTCTAGAGACGTTGATTGTAAAGACGGCACAGCTACGATAATGGCTGGCCAGTGACGAAAAACACCTAAAATTATTGTGATAGCAAAATTATCGTCATGACCAAGGACAGTCATCTGGAGAAGGGGAATGAATAATGTGAATGTAGCTTCTAGAAGGAAATGGCTAGAAATGGGCTAGCTATTCACTACGGACACGTTCGTTAACTGGGTAGATAGATTACTTTCCTTAGTTACCATGACAAATCCCACTGTAATTGGGTGTATAAGTACATACATAGCCCATCCAGACAGACCTGGCCCCCAAGCCAAAGTCTTCCCTGAATACAACCCATATTTAAGTACCGATCTAAGGGCCTTAGTAATCACTACTGTAGGCCCTGGATCACACTCTGTGGTGGGATTAAAAAAGGCACACCTACTTAGAGCAAGCAAACAAGCAGGCATAAAAACCTTTTATATATATATCAACAACATAACAACCAAGACAAGACATTAACAACAGCAAAAACCAAGATAAATTAATGGAAAACACAATCTCCCAAACTTTAAGCCGCAGAGAATGAGCCTATAATTTGGTGGGTATATAGCTGGGTAGGTGGGTTATATGTATTCACTTCTTTACACGACTATTAAAAAAAGGCATGGATACCGAGATACTATCTAAGCCGGGCTTTAGATAGTCAAACAATAAGCAACAACTCTTACTGGAGCAACCCATTTACTGTTCGTTTGATATTACTTGAATATCTTTTGTATACACCGTTATCCACTTATCCGACAACTCGCGCAACCTGGCTTCAGTCCTCCCATACGCGGCAGAAGCATAATGAATCAGCACCAGAGACACCCCAACCCGTACGCGTGCGTCCTCGAAACCTACCTCCAGTGCTTCTTCTCCTTCTGCCCGTGTCCGTGCCCGTCCTGCCATGCCACGAACCTGATGGCCACTTCCCGCATCGCTATGACCCTGGGTCAGGGTCAGGGTTAGGGTCTTGCTTCTATTAGAACTAGACGCCAACTGTATAGCAAGCCGAGAAGTATCCGCAGCCGTCGCCACGGATGATTGAGCCAGTTTTACGAGAGATGACGCTGAAGATGCGAATGGACTTGTCCAGGTATTGGTGTCCATATCGAGACCCTTGTCAAGCTTGCCCATGTCTGCCATTGCCTGGCTCCCGTTTCGAAGGTGGCGTTCGAACGTTTTCAGCAGCTCTATAACGCGTGCGGAGCTCAACTACTCGCGTCTGTACCAAGTGAGCAACTTGCGCGTATCCATCAGGCGTTGGGAGTTCGCGCTATAAGTGCTGAGAAGACCGGCGAGACCGGCCGCATGTGCCCCCAGCCCCAGCGCTGCACGCAACATGTTCTTATACCGTAGCCCCGAGAGGGAGCCGTCGTACATTCCCGTAATCGTCATGATGACCCTCGCTACGTCCGAGACGGTCAGACGCGTTGTCGCTTCCTTTGTTGTCGACTCTCGGCTCTGGGCCGTAACCTTGTCGTCGCCGTTGTGTGAACCGCCTGAACCATGCTCGCGCAACAACAAGGCGCCCATCAACATCTGTTGCCCCCAAGGGTTCAAGTAAGTGAACAGGCTAGACGGCATAACATCTGGTGAGGTCAGAAAACGAGCGGCGTAGAGAGATCGGACTGGATCTGAGCAGGAGACAAGGGTGGGGGTAGGACCAGTGGTGTGGGTGTTGGCATCAGCTTGAGCTGGAAAGTCGGACATGGTCAAGGTAGAGCTCACAATCTCGTAAGCATTCGATAGGACCCAGATACCGCAATCAAACCCGTTACTCTGTTGAGGACAGTCGCACATGACGAGCCCCTGATCCAGACCATGTTGCCAATCGGGACGTAACGAGAATGTATGTTGGTAAAGCAGACTGAGGAACAACCAGAGCTGCAAGCTGGCCGTGCGGATAAGTTCCAAGTTCTACAACGTTCGCATCGAGTTATAGCAGAAGAGCTAGAATCGGGTCATGTTCCAGTAGAAAAGGATCCAATAATCGGGCCAATAGACAAGCATGAGTAAGTGGCCGGGAAAACGGGAATACCGCGAATAGTAGCGTCGAGCGACCTTGGCCATAACTTCGGAGCTCGAGCATTCGATAACACAAAAAGAGAGTAGCAAAAAAACGGCAGCAAATAAATCCTCAACACCGGGACGACTTACGAGTTGATGGATGCCTAAGTTTACGGCATCGTCATTCAACCACTCCCTAGGCTTCAAAAACCCCAAAGCTCGATCGATACGCCCCAGATTGAGCCACTCACTCGAACAAGACCGGACAGGGGCAGCGGCATCAGTACGGCTGGTGTCGTTATCCTGCGCTCCCACGGCGACGTCTGGCATGGGCAAGTAATATAACGACGTAAGATGCCCAGCGTCCACCTCCCGCCGCACCAGCCGTTCTCCATCATCATAATTGTTGCCACGAGTACCGTTTGCAACCAAGAGGCTTCGTTTCCGTCCCGCGGCTCTAGATGATAGTAATAATACCGGGCCATCAGGACCCTCGACATGCTCTAGAATTATATAGGGGCTAGGGCTAGGGCTGGGATCGGGGCCGGGGGAGAAGTCAGCCATATCGTCGTCGTCATCGTCATCGTCGTGCTCCCAAATGCCATCATCAAAGATGGGGCTCCTGCCGGAACGAAAAAGTAGGGAGTGAAGCGTTTCGTCGTCTCAGCCTCGATCAGTAACGGCTAGGGAAACGGCAGGAGACGGGAGTACAGGGGACGGAGGCACAGAAAAAGCATAAATAGATGGTATATCCTGCAACGGCTCTTGCTCTTGTCCCGGTACATGACCGCACCGTCCTGTTTCGGGCTCCGCGCCGTCGGCGGCGCCGTCCAGTCCCTCACCTCTTCCTCGACCACGGGGTTAGTTGTTTCCTCGATGACCCACGACTGACTGCGGCTAGAAAACCTCGACGGCCTCTTTAACATATCTAGGTTAGTAGACAAAAAGATCCCCGGGGGGAACAGGGGGCAGAATAGCAATCAACACCATCAAGCCGGGCTTTTTCCAACCTCCGCAGGAAGTCTGCTACCATATTGGGCGAGACATAACTTCCCGGGGCCGGTCTACGGCGGGACGTGTTGGATTTGGGGCTATCGCCACTGGGAAAATGGAGCTTTTTACGTACCCCTGGTAGGGGGTATTACACGTAACTAATTAGGATTATGGTAAAACTATTAAATATATACCTATTTTATATAAAAGATTAATATAGATCTAATGCTATAATGTGTATACGTTTAAGAGCGCCTGTGACAGCCGTTGGCAAGCTCTACACCCAAGCGCAAAATCTGACAGGACGCTCCTAACCGTAGCTCGGGCGTTGCCGGGTCGACATAGCGTGCCAGGGCGGCGGACAAGCACTGCATCGAGTTTCTCAAATGTTGCATTTCCGGGCCGAGCAAAAAAGGCCTGTTAAGGTGGAGAAGCCCAATAGGGGGCAAACCCTCTCATAGATGCGACGGGCGACGCGGGCGGACGGGTTGAGGACTGAGGCTGAGACCGAGACCGAGACTGCGGTTGAGGAGGGACGGGTCACGATCTGTGCGGGCGCCGGTGCGGGTGTGAAGAAGCCGGGGAGGTGGGCAAGACGGTCGAGACAGCGACGGAGAGGATTGCGATGCCAGTCATAGTTCGAGAGGAGGTGGTCGAGGTGGTCCTGGTCCTGGTCCTGGTCCAGTGTTTTTTGGGTGCGCGTGTCGAACTCGATCATCTGTTCGAAAACCCATGCGTTGAAGGGGCGAACACCGAGAGCGGCAGGAGGAGCGGCGGGAGCAGCGGCGGGCTGTTGGGTGTCGGCAAAGAAGGCCTTCTCGAGGAGATGCTATCGATCGACGAGAGCGGCTTCGTGACTGTGGTCTGCCGCGGCGACGACAGCGAAATGGGTGAGGAGCGACTGTAGCTCTGTGTCGAGGTCGGCGGGTGCGGCGGGTACAGCACAAGCATGGGACGCCGATAGGCTTGGGATTAGCGACATGGTGGTGGTAGGAGTGGTAGTGGTGTAGGTGGTAGCAGTGTTGGTGTTGGTGTTAGTTAGTACGATGGCGATGGCGATGTTGACGTCGATAGCGATGGCGATGTCGGTGGCGATGTCGATGCTGATGAAGTGCACGGAACGTGGGAATGTGGCGGCTGTGAACGAACAGTAGATGCGGTTTCGGGGGCCAGAGAACAGAGCTTCAGCGTTGCAGGGTCACAGAGTCACAGGATTAGAATAAGGGCCAGGTCGGCGTTGGGGGTCGACGTTGGGGGTCGGCGGCGACGTGATATGTGATGCGATGGGGAGTAGTAGGCGGAAGATGTGGAGGGTGGAGGGGAAAGATGTGATGCGAGACGAAAGGACCAGAGTCGAGGAGATAAGAGATAACCTTGAAGGGTTGCTAAATCACGGAGGGGTAAGTCGTATCAGATTTGGGGCTATTGATCGAGCTTCTCACGTATGTCTGTATTGATCTCTGTATTCCCCGTGGTAGTTGCCGAGATATACGAACTGCTACCAGATAGGTGACAGACTGAGCGTGGATGTCTCCTTGAGCGGAAGTGCTTGCCAAGACATGCCAGTGGTTGCTGGACGCAAATGGTTGCTCAGGCGCCGACGGTGGCCGAGGCGTACGACAGGTCCGCCAAGATATATAAACTGCTCGATGGATGGCTGAGCGCAAGTGGTTGCTGAGACTCAGCCTCTTCATCGAGAACTGAGCAAAGGTGGGCTGTCCAAGTAGAGCGGAAGTGGTTGCTGGGCGTAGATGACTAGCGAAGGAGAGGAGGCAGCTGTGGAAATGTGTCGCGTGCTAGATACCAAGCAGCGAAACATAGATGGCTACCCAGAGGTAAATAATTGCTTGGTGGTTGTGGAGGTTCAGACTGTGGACTTGGTGTGCATAGAAGCTGACATACTACACTGCGCCGAGGTGTGCACGGTGACAACCGGTTGTCGTTTGTTTTGGATTCTGCAAATGATAGTTTTGGGGGGGGTGGCCATCTGGGAATCATGAGCCGCTTTCCCCCTTGGCCAACGATAGGCAGGTGAGCTTAGACTCGGCGAAAGGCTTCTGATGGTTGAAGATGAAGATATTTTAGTTGGCTTTGCACGAGTTGTATGTGACTGTTAAGTTATCCTCTTGCCCTGAGATGTCCCACGGGGTGCCCAACGTCTTACGCTCTGTCGTTGGACAAAAGTATCAGGTATAGAATCTCTGCCCCAGACCGTTGACGAAAGCGTAAGACGATTGAGGAGCGTAGCTGGATTGGATTTTGGTTGCCGCGTTTGACGTCGCGGGCCGTCCGTATCATAGGCGAGATCAAGCTTGCTGAATCGCAATGATGGTGTTGTATTCGGCTGCATGTTGCTCAAGGTCTAATCCTTTTCAGGGAGGTCGGCATGTGGGATCAGATTGTGATAAGTCGATCGTAGAGGCCATAGATGATGAGACAGTAGCCTACGCGGCCGGCTTAGTAAGAGTCACAGCGCGAGGATGGGGTGTCGATGTAAGTGATCTTACCCATGGCTAGAGACATAATAGGAGTGAGTTTATTGTGGAATGAAGAGCGACAATGATTAAAAGGCCTCCTGTTGGATACCACGGTAAAAGTTGAATTAATAATCAATAATGATTACCTCTTCAGCGATAAGGAGGTAGTAGTAGTAGTAGTAGTAGTAGTAGTAATGCTGGTGTTAAGGGTCGACCGAGTTCATGCTCGAGAGCTTGCACAGTTGGACTAACTGTTAATCATGTCCTAATAAAACGCCGAAGGCTAATTATGACTCAACACATATGAATACGGATCATTGGGCGGAATACAAGTGTCGACAAAAGCAGTGTCGATGCAAGTGAAAGGAGGAAGGGTTTACAGCTGCAATCGCGAGGATGGCAAAAATATCGAAGTTTCGGAAGCCGGCGAATCCCTGAGGGACTTTATACAATTCATGGCGTAAGCTCACGAGTATGCAGAGGACGCCCAAGCTATTAATGTTTGGGAAAGAGATGGTCTTCTTTAGAAGTCAGGTTGATTGCTAAGCGGCGATGAACGAAAAAAACGAGAATAGAGCAGCGAAACATCACTCATGGGTGGCTGGAGTGAGCCTTGCTCCAAACTCCAACTGCAGGCGAGGAGCGCCCTGGCCAGGAGGTGACAAAAGCCGTTACGCTCCCTGTGCTGCAGTTGAGGCTTGGAGAAGACGTCGTGGTAAATATAAATATCAGTGGATGCGTTTGCTCGTGTTTTAGAAATGCTTATCAGCTTCCATGTGAGGTGGAAGTTTTACCAGCCAGATCTCATGTGAGAACGACAAGATTGGGAGATCGAGTGAGCGAGAGGTAGAGGGAAGTGAAAGGAGAAATCGGAGAAAATGGCCTGGTAGACAGCTTCTATTACCCTTTATGACTGGGAATCTCACATGACAGTTTCGTTGCTCACTTTCTATCTGTGGGCGTAGTAGTCTTACCTACAATCAATCCTACAGCGTACTAATGTATGTCTGTCTAGAATTCAAGAAAAAATGTAGTATTAATATGTTATTTTCTTAAGCTATCGAGCGCAATGCATAACATACATAACTTAGGTGTAGTAGTCTTACGTAAAATCAATTCTACGGTGTACTAATATATGTCTGTTTGGAATTCAAGACAAAATGTAGCATTGACTTGTTATTTGCTTAGGCTATCGAGCACAATATGTAACTTGGGCGTAAACGTTTAGCAGCTATTCGCGAGGGTTATTCACACTTGTTCTACTCGGAAATCTAGAATGTACATTCTAAATGGGATGAAGACGTGCAAGGCCGATCGATTTCCGAGAGCAGTTCGCGATGGCAGGCATGGAAACTTAGCTTATCGGGTATGAGACATTGTTTTTTTCTTGTATCGTTCGCTGTCGAGTATCCGCGACAGAGGTAACTATATAGAGGTTAGACCAACGATGTTCATGCACCATGGCTCTATGAATTCCCCTGGTTCGCATGATGAACGGGGGCACAGCAGACGACCGAACATGTTCATACTGGGTGATATATCGTCATCTGACATGCGATGCGTTGGGCACATAAGCATGTTTGTTCGTTCGATTGTGTTTGAGGCACGTCTTGCACCGAAGCGGTTTTCTGTAATCAACGGACCTCTGGCCTGCTCTCTCATTTTCAAAAATCGAAGTTGGAACTCGATCTTTCTACCTAATAAATAAGCATTGCACTCGAACCGCAAGCCTACCACCTACAGCATTCCCCTCAGTCATAAGGAAGGCCCAGTACGGGATGGGCAATTGACAAGGAACAAAAGGCAATGAGAAGGTGGTGGACGCCTGTTTATGACTGTTCGTACCTCTACGTATGCATACACCATTTGAGCTCGTCATGGCCACTGATGAACAAACACTCCTGGAATGATTTACTAGTGCGAATTCAGGCCCAGTCCGAGTGCGGGCTCTCTTAAGCAAAGCATAACTTTACGTAGTTCCAGTCCCTGCTCCAAAAGATCGCCAACTGAGTTGTCTCCCGCCTCTGGCCACTCGTTCGGAACAACATGCCGACTGCGCCAGGATGTTATCCAGGAACAAGGAAACAGGAAACAGGAAACCTTGCTGTTGGCCGGTGCATGCAGAGCTGGGCACGGAACTTAGGACATTACCTACACCAACCAGCAGGAGTAAGACTCGGAATGCTGCCCTCCCGCATAAGCCACCACTCCTAGCTGTCATCTCGACTCGGAAGAGACGGGATTAATAATATAAAGCAGGCTATAGGGGAGATTTCAACCACTGTCACTCGGTGTCTCTACCATCCCAACAAGATTACAGAGAGCGTTCGCGATGAGATTCTCCGGTATGATGCACGTAAGAAAACCAGCAGAAGCCGACCTTATCGTCGCATGTATGAACAACGCGGGATCGCTCTATATTTCTACGAAGTTGTCACGCTCTACGTCCTCTAGTTTGCCACCACATACTTTAGGTACCATAAAATAACCTTACCTTACCTTATATTGAGCAGCAGTCGTTGCAACACAGCCACAACATAAAACTACCTACCCGGGTACCTGGGCAGGTATTACTACGGCAAGCCCCTGCATTGCGGAACAAGAATCGCCACGGATTTCATGCCGGCGAGCTCATTAACAACTGTTCTTCAAAGTGAGTAACATAATACTATGAAGCCGCAGCTGCGAGGAGCTGGGAAGGGGCGTAGGGAACCAACAGACGGCAGCAGGGATTAGGATACTTGCTGCTATGTACCTTTGGAGTGGACGTTAATAAACGTTGTTCATCACTATCTAAGCCAGTAAGCATTCAAGCTATTAATAACGGTTCAATTAGCATTAATCTATCTATCTATTGAATCGAAGCACACATGAACCAATCCTCCATGCGCTTCTTGTAGGTAGACTTGATCCAGGCTCGGATGGCTTCGAGGGATGCGAGTAAGGCATACACCTGCACCAGAGACGTGGTCGAGCCCATGCGCACCGGACCGTAGAGCGTGATCCCCCCCCCGGCAAAGCAAGCGAAGTATATGTCCCAATCGTGGCCCACGACCTGGATCAGGGGCACCGATGTCAGTCGTTGGGACGGCTGCGCGTCGGCGTCCCTGGTCAAGGCGATCAAGAGCTGGCGGAGATAGGTCATCCGCTTATGCCAGGCAGCGATCCAGATACCGAGTTGAAGCAGGGGCTCGTCTGGCGAGAGGGCCTTTTTGGTCTCGACGGACAAGGCGATGGGGCTGTCGGCAACGGCTTTGTAGGCCGTCTGGTTGACGTGATATGGCGCTTTGTAATGGGACCAGATATGCAGGTTGATCTCCTCGATCCTCTCCTTTAAGCCTACGCCCGCGTCCGCGCCCGTGCCCACGCCCGTCTCGAATACGTCCATGACCACCACGTAGTCGACTCTCTTGGCGTCGCTACGACTGTGGTTTGTGGCTAGATTCACCTTGACGCTCCCTCGAGAGCACACGGACGCGCCGTCACCCACACTCGCGCCCGCGCCCGCGCCCGTGGCAGCACTGATCTGGCTCCCTTCTATCGAGAGGGCATAGGTTTCCGAGGCGACGGCATCGTCATCGCTGCTGCCGACCCCGACCGGGTCTCTTCCGGCCTGGCGTATGACTGGTATGGAGTCGGCCTGGATGGTGGCGTGCATGGCTGGCTCGAGCCGCGTCCCGACGGCAGGACATGGTTCTGTCGGCAAGGGCCGTCGCCTGTCCCTGAAGACATGACACAGCAGCGGCGTGTGCACGAGGTTGTTCCATGCGCCCTCGTGGCTTGAGAGCTCCTTGCAGTCCTCGGCCTGTTGTTGGACACGACGCAGCATTTCAAAGTCGGCTCGGAGTCTCGCCTGTGCAGCGACGTCGGCAGCCGGGCTGCGAAATCGTCGCTCGTAGGCCGCTTCGGCGAGATCATCTTCTGGTTCACTCTCGCGGTCTATGCTTTCTATGTCGCCGCGTACCTCGGCGGGTATGACATCTCGTAGCAGCATGGCTCTCTTGATCTGAGAGTGCAGGTCCTGGACGTCTCCGAGGCACGGGTCGTTTTGGAATGCCTCCTTTGTCATCGGCTGTCGGTATACGGGAGTCTCGAGGTGTCGGAGCTGGTCGGGGACCTTCACGGGGCTCGCGGTACGTTTAGTCGGAGACGGAGGAAGCACGAAGCGAAAGTCGGGACGAGACGGACGAGACGGACGAGGCGGTCGTGGAGTGGGTTGTTGGTCGGCTGCGTTGGCTGCGTCGGCTGTGTTGTCTTTGTACCGAGACTCGGCGGCAGTGTGCATATTGTTATTGTTATTGTTATTATATATGTTGCCTTCGATTTCGGCATCGCGCTCCATCTCGTCATTGCGCCTCTTTCGCTGCTGCTGCTGCTGAGGGAGAGACTGTGCTCCGGCTCTGACGCCGATCGAGATGGGAGGAGTGAGACGGCCAGACATGTGGCCAGACTTGTCGGAGCACTCGCGATGCGTCAGCTTGCGGCGCTTGGTGCGAGGTTCTGGTTCTGGTTCTTCTTCTTCTTCTTCTTCTTCCTCTTCCCAATGCGATTGAGATGGAGGGTTGTGATGGATGTCGCTTATGGAATCAACCCATCGAATGACTCTGTCATGCAATGAGGGAGGCGATCCAGAAAGACAAGAGGGCATGGAACACGAAGGCTCCATTGTTCGCGTTTACTCGAAGCAAGGGAAGAGACAAGCGGTTAAGCGGTTAAGCGGTTGGGAGGGAAAAAGCGGTGGAGAATGGTGGAGGAGAGAGTGTTGGCCGCGACGGATCGCCGGTGGAGTGATCTATCACATGTAAGTTACCTACCTATTTAACATTGCGTAAGTAAGTAATTTAGGTACATTAGGCGGATGTTTACGTGCTTCCCCGGCAACCACCTGTGCCTGTGGGCAGTTAGGTGGGTTAAGACAGCGCTATACCCAATCAGCTCTAGTCTAGAGATGGATGGATACAGTACAACATGAAGTGCCAAGAAACTGTTCTAGCCTATAAAGGTTAGTAGGTACACAAGTCCATGCAGGTGTTGCCTTGTCCTCCCTCCGTGTCATGCTAAGTAGGTACTTACACAAGGTACCTTCACATGCCATTCACAATTGATTTACTTACCTACCTCTATACCTACAGTACACATAAGCAGAAGCGGAGAGTATCAGGTTAGCACTATTTACCTACCCACCCACCACATCGGATGGATGGATAGATAAGTAAATTGTCTGCTGTTTTGCCTTGCCTTGCCTTGCCTTGCATTGCCGGAGCCGAATGTAGAGTGAAGTGTACAAGTTGACCAGACGAGTATGAAGGAATGGGTGAACACCGGACGGAAAAAAAAGGGGGGGGAAAGGAGATCATAAACAGGGCGTGGGAATTCGTATATGTACAGCTGGCTAGCTACCTTGTATTAGTATTAGTAGTAGTTGTTGTTGTAAGACTAGCAGTACATCATAGTGTTACAATAACACCTCTGGTTCCTCGTCAACATGATCCCATATGTCAACAACACAGGATGAATGCGTATGGCTTCGCTGGCCGGCTACCGTGTAGTAGTAGTGGTGGTGGTGGTATTACATCATGATATCGCAACAACAATAACGCCTTTGGTTCCCTGGTATCGCGGCGACAACGATCCAGATATGTCGCGACACAAGCTGAATAGCAGCAGCAACAATCATCTGTGACGTGGTCAATGTGCGTGCTCTTACACGAGTGTTTGCGTGCGTACTTGCTTGCTTACTTACTTGCTTGTTGCGGTACGCAGCCTGTTTCGACGCCATCCAATGCAATCAATCCAGTCCCCATAATCAATCGCAAGCCACCAGCAACTGGCGATAGCCAGCTATGTACATAGAACCAGACAGAATCTCATTTCTCATGTCACCACCACCCTCATCAAAAGAGCCCGTGGTTGACAACATCGACATCATCTCAGCAAACCAAGAATCACATGGCCGTGTGCTCCATCAAACGTCGTGAGTGTCGTAGATGCCGGTGTAGCGCATTTCGGGCTTCGAGGCGCGGCCGGCATGGTCCCCATCTCCATCATCTTGATGTTTTTGAGCGTTGTTGGGCGGGTGTGGGCTTGCGGCATCATGCTTGCTGTCGCCGTCATCTCGGCGCTCATCTTCGGCAACGCCGTCGGATGTGCTTCCTACGTCATTCTCAGCACCGTCCGTGTCCGTGTCCATGTTGTCTTGTTCGATGCCGTCGATGATGTCGTCGGCTTCGGCTCCAGCACCAGCACCAGTACTCGCACTCGCACTCGCACTCGCACTGACTCGGGCTCGGGCTCGGGCTCGAGCTTCCAGGTGCTTCCGAACCCAGAACTCGTGGACGAGGGCGACGGACATGTTTGCAGCAGGCTCCCAGGTCGGCTCGTACTCGACATCGCCGACCGCTGACCAGTGCACGAGATATTCCCAGTTCCGGGGGTCCTCACAGGCGCCGCAAGGAGGGTGCAGCTCGCGGGCTCGGGACAGGTGGTCGACCTTCCATTCGTGGTCGGGATCGTCGTCAGGATGGTCATCGGGGTCTGTCTTGTTCTTGTTCTTGTTCTTGTTCTTGGTGCGCGGGGTGCTGTAAGTGGTCATTCTCCTTTTCCCGTTCTGAACCTTGGCGGGACGGCCGGAACCTGGCCGACCTGGCCTGCGCGAGGTGGTCGAGGTGGTCGAGGTGGTCTGCTGCTTCGCCGCCGACGCGTCCGAGGCGGAGGCTGTTGGTGTTGGTATTGGCCTGAGACGCGCCATGGCTTGTCTTGTGTCGCGGGTGTTGGGTGTTGGGTGCGGAAGGGCAAAAGACGAAAAGACGAAAGACGAACACAGTCAGACAGACGGGTAGTGTGTGGACGGTGTGGACGGTGTGGAATGTGGAATCGATCTCGAGAACAATGGCGCGAGCGCTATCGAAGATGAAGATAGAAGATGGATGCGCCAAGTTTGGAGGAATGGGGAAATATGGGCAGGCACGGGAGGTAGCTATGACGTACTGTAGACTAGACTAGACTAGACGGTTCCGCGTGCCTGGTGCCTGGGTAGCCTAGCGCCGCGCTACATGATGATCATCCTCATCCTGAGGACCCATAGGTACTTAATACCTAGGTATACAGAGGTTTGTACACATGCCACAGTGAGATTAGGAAGGCACAGTTGGCGTATTTTTATGTACAAGTACTTAGTTATTTCCACACCCTAGGCCCACATAGTTTTCTCCATCCCCAGTACAATACCTTTTTGGCCCGTACACTTGCATCACCACAACATACTCGTGTACCCCCTAGTAAAAAGTAGGGTGGATCAGTACACGCGCTAGACAAGGCTGCTAACAGGGGGCTTTTCTGTGCAAGTACCTAAGGGCGAGATACGTTTTGCGCGGGTATAAGGTTAGCGTGCCATTGTAGTAGGTATAGTTCCAAGGCCCCTGTGAGAACAGTTAGGTACTTCCCCACTTCACCTTTTACTAGGCCCCAACCTTAGTACAACATACAACATGCACTTACACCTACACCTACACTTACACCAGACTTACACATCCCACCCTCGATTCACTCACCATTAAGTAACAATTCTCAATTCCCCTCGCCTAATTATTTCAATCATTACCACGCTTTTTCTTTTCTTCTATATGTACGTACCCATCCCGCACTCTGCCACCTCTCCACCCAACCATCCAGAACCGCCAGCGGCGCAGTGAGCACGCCCATCATGCTCAGGACATGATACGCGGTCCACGCCATCATGGCACCCTCCATTTCCAATCCCTCGTCCTATCCCGATCTGGGAGACCGCAGCCCCGGGAAATGCGGATGCCAATCCCCTCCCAGCGTCGACGTCCACCACTCGCCCTCCAACGACGCCATGTTGTCGCAGAACCGATCGAGCGTGTCGGCGATCGAGGACGCCGCTTCGATTGCGACGTCGATGGTGTTGAGGATGTGGTGGTGTTGGTTGTGAGAAAATGATGCCATTCCGTCTTGGTCTTGGTCTTGGTCTTGTCGTCGCTGCTGCCGAGAGGCCGCCTCCCTAAAAGCACGCTCTTGATGGCGTACGTAGCCGACGCAATGTCGCGCACATCTTCTGGGAGAGGCCGGAGAGGCGGGGCCGAAGATGTTTCCGACGACGATGAAGACGGGCGTGAGAGGAAGCCGAAGAATCCGTCATCACCTTCATCTTCACCTTCATCATCATCATCATCATTAAACACTGCCCGGAAACCCCACCCGCGCATCTTCTCCCTCGCCCACGACTTCATCTCCTCAACGCGGTCTCGGTCTCGGTCTCGGTCTCTCTCTTCCGCGAGCGCGCGCGACGCCTCCTGCCATGCCATGCCGGCAACGAGGAGCTCGGCCATCTCGACGAGTTCCGCCAGTTCCGTTTTATTATTATTATTATTGGTTGTTCTATGGAACCCATCTCCACCTCCTTCCCCCTGCTGCTGCTGCTGCTGCCACCCCCCAAAAGCATCCCGACACTTTCCCTCAACCGCCTCGTGTCCGCCTCGTAACCCCGAACCGTCACCGCCCACGGTGGCTCGACCATCCACCGTGCCCCCTGCCCCTGCGTGAACCCGTTATCTTCCTCCACCCGCGCCGAGGCGCACAGGGCGTATCGCAGTTCCTGCTAGATGATGTTGTTGGCCTCCACCTGCTGCTTGGGCGAGAGGGTCCCCGTTTTTCCCCTTCTCCTTTTATTGTTGTTATTATTGTTGCCTCCTCCCCCTCCTCCTCTTCCCATTTCGTTTCTCTTCGTCGCCGTCCCTCCACCCCCTCCCGGCCCTTCTGTAGTAGATATGGGTGGTGGTGGTGACGATTGCACCACGCGTGGATCCCATGCCCCGAACAGCTCGTGCGTCTTGTACTGCACCATCCGCATCGCGAAACTCAGCCTCTCCTCCAGATGGGGCAGGCTCCTCCGGCTCAGCACCATCCACGTCCTGAGCTGGCGCGCGAGGTCGGGGAGCGCGCGCCGGGCCTCGAGCGCCTGGGCGGCTTGTCTCTGCGCTGGGGTGGCGCCTTCGGCGGTGCTAAGGCGCAGACGCCTTCGAGGCGGTGGCGGAGGGATCGCGAAATGGTGATTGTTTCTGTTTTCCCTTCCTGTTGTCGTCGATCCTTCTTCCCCGTTGTTCCAAATAAGGCGTCTTCAATGTCTTCCTGCTGTGGTCGTTGTCGTCGTCGCTGTTGTGCATGACGATATTTCTCGTAATACTTCTCCATAGCCTCCGACTTCACTGCCAATCCTCTGCATAGAATGTCTACACTCTCAGGACCACCTCCTCCACCCACCATCTCTTCTTCAAATTCACCTTCGTCATTGGGGAAGAAAAAAGGATCACGAAGAGGTGGCGAGGCGACGACGAGCATCTCATCGAAAAGTGATAGAATAGGGGTAAAGGTTTCGATAAATGACAATGTCATGTTTTTAAGCATTATGTCTGAAGGAATGGTGATGAAAGTCGGACCTATCTGTTGGTTTTTCTGCTGCTGACTTTCTGGCGTTGCTCTCTGTATAAAAGAGGATGATGACGAGGATGATGGCGGCAACTTCTCTAAGACTATTTGTGTAGAACCCGTAGCACTTGAACCTGCCTTCCGCCGGCGGCTGCTACTATTATCATCATTGGTACCACCACCACCACCACCGAGGCCATGAGAAAGGCTCATCCTAATCATGGCCGTCCAAACCACGATACCGGCACCCAGCACAAAAGCCGTAAGCGCCCATATCCAGAGCGAAACGTTATCGCGACCCTCGTACGGGGTGCGCGGTATGCGAATCGGGAATGGCGCGCCGAGGCACGTGTCGTCGTCATCGTTGTCGTTATCATCACCGTCGGGGCTATCATCACCATCATGATCGGGGTTATCATCATGGTGGCGGCCAATCCCGCCGCCACCGCTGCTCTGCCGAAAGGTCGTACGACCCGGTCCGATGACGATGTGGAGAGGGTCGTCGAGGGAGCTCTTACGAAAACCGGGATGGAATTGGACGAAGATGGCGTCGTCGGTTACCTCTTGGTCGGCTTCTTCTTCTTCTTTTTCTTCTATCTGTATCTGGTCTTTGTTGTTCTTGCGGGCTCTCGATCTTCGAGTTTGGAACTGGAGCTGGAGTGGGAGGTAGAGTGCGTGATACAATACTGTACGGCGAGACCACCACAGTCAATTCTCTGTGCCAAATCACTAAATCCAACAACTATTGCTTGAATATTGTACCTTTCGATCTTTTCAATCAGTTTTATTCTTGGGCTATTGCTCGCCCGATCCCTTCGCTTTAACCCTTTAACCTTTTAACCTAACGCCTTGCTGTCTATCGCATGTTGTTTCCCCGCGCCGCGTTGATAAGATACCTATGCCTAAGCCAACCTAGTGGCCTCGAGCGGTGCCTCGTCGAGGAATTCCAAATGCGAATACCGTCTCCTCGTGGTATAGCTTGAATGTAGTCTCGCGGAGATACGAGTTTGACTTCGCAGGCGTCACCCCCGAGCCCCTCATGAATCTCAGTACAGCCTTGAACTGGGGAACATCGTTGCCATTTTGATTGATAGGCACTGCGTAGTTTTGGTTCGCCTCGCGATCAAACAAGCAATGGATACCGACGACATTCGTGTTGCTGGGATCAAAGAGTGGGCTGCCAGAGCTACCTGAACCAGATATTCAGTCAGATATACGTGACGTCTAACATGGGAAGAGAGGAAGAGAGTGAGATGTCTCGAGAGATATTTTAGGCGCCTACCTACCTGCAGCTGTGTTGACCTTGTGCTCGATCATAACAACGGTCCTGGCTTTCTTAATAGATACCGAACCTTGGCATTCAATAAGCTGAAAGCCCTGGGACGCAACGGGCAAGTCAGAGGGGAACCCAATGACCTTCCCTCTGTAGCGGTGCGGATTCGCCGGCAGATCGACGAACGGGAGGGGACGGATCCCTAGGTCAGAGCCTTCTGCAATAGTTACTATGCAGAAATCATTCTCGCGCTGGTGGCACTTCATCCACTTCGCGTGCACAGCAATGGCAATACATGCGATACCTCCAACATTTGCCCCCGAACGCTCATCTGGATATAGAAATGCCCTCTTAGCAGGGCCAAGTTTCGGGTGAAACGTCAGATGAGCGGCCGTCGTCGCTAAGGAGTCGCCAATATAAAACGCAGTTCCCTCCATCGTCCAGACTGCATTGTTAGGACCTTGAAAGGTTGTGATGAGTTTCAAGATTCCTAGCCTACGTCAGCGAGTGAGATAAAAAGGGATGAGTGAGGCGTACCCGAATACTTGTTTCCCGGCTGGGTGAGTTTGTCTTTGACTACAACCCGCGGCTCCCGGGTCACGACGCCTTCGTGTTGAATGCTGGGTGTCTCTTTATGCAGCTTCCAAGCCCCGATTTGCATGCCAGGGTAGAAGCTGGGAGGAAGTCGCGCGTCGGGAAGGGAGCAAAGAGGGTCTTCGTCCACCAGACGGAGGCAGTCTCGCCACTCTGCGCCAGGGTCATCGCTCGTGGCCATCTTTTGTGCGCTTCAAATGGGAAGATAGAGCACAATGAAGAAATAGGTTGCAGGTAGAAGGAAGTAAAGAGAAAGCGTGGATTCGACCGAGGGGGGGCTGGATTTTGTATTAAGAAGCCACCATACTCGGTCGGTATCGGCGCGTTCCTCTTCTGCTTCTATCCAGATATTCATCTCACTGCGCAAAATTTGGGCCATACCTTACTGTTGTTGATGTATAGATTTGATTGGGTATGATACTGCAATTGAGGACTTGTTGTGCAGGGTATGATGTTGCAATTGAGCACTTGTTGTGCAGGGTATGATACTGCAATTGAGGACTCCTTGTGCGCACGATGACGATCACCCCTCCCGCGAGGCTTACATGGCAGTCGCAATTCTATTCATTGTGCCGTATCGTATTGTAGCAGATGGCATGCATGAGGCAAGGTTCTCATCGGACGCTGGACTGCGCCCTACCTGTAATATTGGGCCAGGCGTCAAAATCATTGGACGCATTTCAACAGCATCAGGCACACCTGTAAGAACCTTGGAACTTCTGGGAATGCCACCCATGTCATAAAAGTCGGTGTCCCCAGCTGCAGTATGTAGAGACACTACGCTCCCCTGTCAGTACACGGCCAGCCAACCAAGCGAGAGTGCTCGTGGGAATCGTGACTCCCATTCAGCCTGCCATTCTGCTCCCTTCCCCTGTGTCGCATAAGAGGGCTTCACTTCAGCGCCGCCCCTTTCCAGAAACCATTCTCTCCCGTTAACTTCCGTGAGCCCAGCTCACGACACCATTTCTTGACGCGATCGTCATTACCGGCCCATCATGCAAGCTAACTCAAGTCACCAGTTCAGGGGATACGCCCCCAACTGCCCCTATTTTCAGAAGCAATCGCCCGTCATCAACGATTCCTTCTTGCCCATGTGCCGGATTACAGAAACCTTTGAGGAGTGAGTGAGCTGCAGAACTGCCTGAGCGTTGCTAAATCATATCCTAGTGGCCAAATCTTCATTGCCGACTCCTTCGAGCATGGTGAATGGATTGATATCACGGAAGCAAGGCCGTGTGGGCATGGCTGCTTTTGCAATGCGCTGTGTGGCGCCGTGCAAGAGCGCGCTGGTGCTTTTGCCTTTACGGTTAAGAAGACGCTAACGAACATGGAAATATTTCTCCACGACGAGCGTTTGCGCGATGTCGTGACGGAAACGCTAAATGAAACCGATCGGGGATTGTTATCTCGAGGGGCCCTGGGTTTCGTGCTGCTCAAATATCGGTCACACTTAACTACGAGATTACGGCAAATGCAGCAAGACCACAACGATAGCCCCCAGTCCGATTACAAAGTGGCAGTCCTTTCTCTTTTAGTCAACGGAGTCCTAAATGACCCCCGGGTATTCAAGAGTTACGGCTTTTTATGGCTGCACGAGCAAGGCTACCTGGAGCTCGAGGAGTGGGAATGGTTTTACGGTTATCAGGCAGTTTCTCGACGAAGACAGCCGTCAACGAATACGGTTGGTGATCTCGACGAGTCCACCGCGCGCGTTTTTGCGGCGTTGGCCAATGAACCTAGCAGCAGCAGCAGCAACAATGATGACGAGAACCAGTCTAGCCCCTACGCCAGCAACCATGAGCTGTTCACACTCAATTTTCAACGGCCAAGCGAGCTAGTGAATGACACTACGATCCCCGACCGAGGAGAAAACTATGACCTCTATGGACAGGATTCGAGGAGCCAGATCTCCTGGCTGACAACCGGGCTAATTGGGCCGGAGGCGGAGGTCGGTCGAAGCAATGCACTGTACCAAGCGATAGCAAGACAAGACTTTGTCCGAGTTCAAAATCCGTTGCAGAGTTCTGATGGAGTCTATGAGCGCTCCGGAGCGGGCATTGCCAACCATCATCAGGCGGGACAAACACAAGACAGCTCCGAAATCGACGCTCAAATGCTCCTCCTGGCAGTACGGATGGATTGTGTTCGTTGTACCAAGCTATTATTAAGCCATGGCTACGACGTTAATTCCCAATTCTATGGGGAAACACCCCTCAGTGTCGCTGCCGTCCGTGGCTCTGATTCACTTGTGCGGCTACTATTACGCTATGGCGCTGAAGTCCCAGTCGCTAATTTGATTCTAAAATCCGACAGCCCTGCGTCTGTTCGAAGAATCAACTTACTGTCTCAAGCAAACACGTTCCAAGTTACCCAGAGGAGGTTCAAAGCCAATCAAAACCTCATTCGCCTTCGGAACAATTTCTGGGTCGAGCATGCGCTAATGAGCGAAAGGACTAAATCGGGGCATAGCGATAACCTCCTGCCGTTATCTTCCTATTTTATTGAGGAGGATGTCAGGTTGGCTTGGTCCACCAGTGTCGCGACTATGCGCGACCTATGCAACGGAAATCCACCTAGGTCTGCTCATGCTGTCCTATTATTCCTCGCATTGGTCAAATCAATGATACCTATCATGCGTGGAAACCCTGTTGAAGTTGAAGACATAGAATCCGAGTTCTTTGCCGATATTACTAGATGGCAGCTATTCCTCTCCCAAGACGAAGAACGTATAAGGTTCATATCGGCGGTGCTTGTCATATGGAATATTGATCTGACCCAATCTCGACTGAACCCTTTGGAAGCCACATCTCTCTTCTCCAGTGAAATCATCCATATCCAGGATCTCACAAATCGTTTAGTCCTTCAAGCGTACAGGGCGTTCCAGCTCACTGAAATTAGTGAGCTGAGTCTGCCAAACGTCCAAGCTCGGTGGCGAGCTAGACGAGCGACTTCGATACTAAGCTATCATGAGGAGCTTGCGAACCACGGGATGCAAGACGATACAGATTCCTCCCCAGAAAGTGGCCGGCCCTCCCCCGAGATGGAGAGAGCAACCGCGCTGCCGTCGCCGGGGGGGGAGGCGTTTATGGGGGGAATACCTTGGACAAGCGAGCGCGCTCACGCACAGGACAAGATTCTTGCCGTCGTCCTAGCGGGCAGCATATTTGCCATCGTGCTGGCATTTTTACTCCGTGAGTAATCAAACGTGCTTTCCCCAACGAAGAGGACTAAAGCTCCTATAGTGCTGCGTGATTACTGTTCCAGTAAAACATTATTTCCTCTTGTCAAAGCAGTATCTCGCGATGCACACGGCGGCACAACACTCTACGACCCAATGCAAATGGCCAGGCGTACTCGCATGCTCTTGGAGTTTTATCATAAAAGCAGCCTTCCAACGGCCGCTAAGAACACAATCACCAGCAGCCGAAGAGAAAATGCGCAGCAAATTGCCTGCGTCGCGAAGGGAGCTAGCTATAACTATGTAGGACAACAACCGTCGCCCGAGCTGGCAGCCAGGTATGTATCCCTTACCTTTCTTGCCATGCACGACGACACGCGGTGACTGACGCTTGACAAGCCCCGGAGAGAGCAGCCTAACATTAGACACTAATTCTCGCCGATCCGAATGTTCTCCGGCCGCTCGAACCGAAAGGATGATTTGCGATAGGTGCAATCGTATATTCAGCACTTCAACAAACTTACTCAGGCATGTAAGAGAACAGCACAAGGGGACCCGCTATTCTTGCGAATTTTCTGGGTGTCGAAAGACTTGCAAGCGCAACGATACAAAAAGGACGCATGAGAGAACAGTCCACGGGCTCAACAGCGCAAGTTCCCCGAACGGCACTAGTGCAGTATTCTCATAGACGTGCTCCGCGCCCTTATACATCTATTCATCTTGCCGCTGTCTCGACATGGTCCGATGCGGCCTCGGCCCTCTCCCTGAGTGTTAGGTCGGCGGGTAACCCCGCCCTCTCGGTCTTGAGTTTGATATGACCGCGCGTGACGACCCCATCGCCGAACCTGGCCGTGACCCCGATGCCGCGCAGGCTCAACGGGAAGACTTCGGCTATTAATTCCCAAGCGACGGTAGATATACATGTTAGTCATCGTTCAATAATGAGATAGAGAGCTATTCTTGTGCATGATCTTATCCGGTGTATTGACTAAATGGGCATGCAATGACGAACCCATGTTGGTGCGAAAGGTGTTGTAAGAATGCTGTCAGATTTATGTTGGATATATTGGGTTGGAGCTAGGTGGTCAAAAGCGAGCTGACCAGGTACCCCTGGTGAGAGCCAATAATAGTTAAGACTTACACCAATACACATCACAAGCTTCCCACACATACTTGACAAGCTCGCATAGGCTCGCAACCATTAAATCCGACAAGGTGTCCGGTTAAATCGTAGACGATGTCCCAAATGGCAGTTGTATCAGAGATCTATCTAGTCGAAAGGTCCGACGATCTGGCTACATCGAAATCTTCGAGGTATGAGCCCGGTACTTTTACCGCTATGCCAACTACTATAGGCCATACATACAGCCGCCTGTGACCTAATAAAAGTAAAACAGCCTGCCTTGAATGAAAATAAGGCAAGGACTAAAGCCTTCGAATAACTTGCTGGTAGGTATACAGAGTTAAGAGCATTGCTTTACTAACCCATTGGAACATCAGCAGCTGTAGGTATTCAGGACGATTATCTGGGTGAGAAATTAGCTAGTGTGCTACCATCCTCGCACAGGAATGGAGATCAAGTCACAAAGACGTAAGCATGTAATAATAGTTACAGTCTTGCCGGAATAAGGACCAGTAGAGGGGTTAAGTATAAAGTAAGCGCGAGAGTCAGAATTAACGAGACAATATTAATATACTATCCTGCTACTAGTCTATAGTGCCACGTTCTCAGCGTGCGCGCTGCGCCCCTACGAAGCGGCGTCCTCGAACCTATCTCCCTCCTAGCCCCCTCACCGAGCTCACAGTCCCACACCCGCAGAAACAAACAAAGGCCCGCGAGTTTGCCATCGATAACTTGTTTCACGACTTCGATCTCTCTCTCCTTAGTTGGTATTATTTTTGTCATCTGGTTGATAAGTCCCCGAAGCTCAGTTATCGTAACGTCCTGTGACGCTCGCCGCATGCGCCCAGCCGCTTCAAGAGTAGATTCGAAAGACATCTTATCACTACGCAACTGACCAAGCTCGCGCTGGATAGTATCAAACCTAGCTTGCGTGCTATCAAGTAAAATCTGGGCAACAAATAGAGCAGTATTAGCTCGTGGGAGAATGGCTTGCATCAAAGCAAGGCGGCTAGTTCTCGCTTGCTTCTGGCGGCATTTGGCTTTTTTTGCTTGTGCATCCAACTGCTTAACTTTGAAAACGAGCTAGTTCGATAACTTATGGAATTAGGACAAAAAACCCCCCTTTATACTTGTTGTCTAATACATCTGCATTGTTATTTTCTCTAACCGGGAACAGCTATAGTTGTTTAATAGTTGCTTTCACAACTTGCCCTAACTCCTTCTCTTTCCGTATCTTCTACGGAAGGCAATATACTGTCCTCTTTACAGGATATTATCTTAGTCATACCCAGTAACCCACCATAATCGCCCGTTTCTAAACACAAAGCTTAGCGGTCATTACTCGCCAAAGGTTCCAGTCCATAGTCGACCCGGTTGGTATAACAAGACCTGCAGCCAAGCAGACGTAGATAGCGACAACTGATATACCATAGTCGACATGATTTTTTTGTTGTAGACACGAAAGTGACAGCCTACATAAAGGTAGAAGTGCTGGGTGAGAAGTCGAAAAAAAAAGCGTAACCATGAATTGGAGAGGTGTACCATTACTAGGCGAGAATTCGTATATTGGAAATCATCAGTGTTGCTGGTGGACGTTGTAGCTAACTCCGACTCGGGCTCTAATAAAATAAAACTTTCGTAAATATAACTTTCACTGTATGGGCCCATCTTGGCTACTTTATCGCCAGCTCTGCTTGTACTGGCTTTTTTAAGAATCGATTTGTCCATCATAGGGTCCTAGATGGTAGTATGTCGCTGGGATAAAGTGCAGTGGAGTACAGCAAGGACCCAGTAGTTGTGCAAGTTAGTTAAATGGAATCGCCACGACACCCGAGGTACAGCGACGCAACTGTAATGCCAACCTAGTGGAGGCCTTGACGTCCGTGCTGTTCTTACCAGTGCAGGATATGCACCAAAAAGGCCTCTGGGAAATCTAACTAAAGGGCGTGGAGGGCGTTATCAATGATATTGTCGTTGAACCACTGACCTGTCGAGAGGCGGGGACGAGATAACGGTACTAGGTCCAACAGACGACGACTTACTACAAGAGCCTTCCCCTCGTCAAGCGGCGTAGAACCGGCGCCTTCTTTGTCGCTCTCGGAAACGGTGATTATGGGAGAGCGACAGTCAAGATACAGTTGTCTGGACTGGAACTTCTTCGTCTTTTGCGTGACGAAAGGGGAGGCGGAGTGGGAGGTGTTTTGGGAGAAGATATTCGAGGACAGGTGGGCATGAGCCCTGGGACTCGACAGGATTGCCGTTACCCCTGGACCCTTCGTCGGCATTTGACTGAAAGCCTTGATCGGTTACTATAGATTCGTCGTTGACATCCTACTGCAAGTTTCTATCGTTTACTATAGATTCGTTACTTACTCCTTTTGCCAGTAAGCAAGGACTCGCGCCTTCATGAAGTGTTGTTACGGTCGGGGTCCCGATGAGAGAGTCGTTAAGATGACGATTTATACGACCGCCTCAGCCTGAGCCCGACCGTGCTCGGGTGACTCTATGCTGCGTATAGGTTCCGGGCTCGCCAGGCTCCCTGCGTTGGATTTTGAAAGCTGGATAGTCATTCCGGTGTCTATGGCGGTGCCTAGACTTGTGCCTGCGCTTGGGATGCTCGGCAGTGCACACACTGTAGCCTTTCGATTCCCCTTTCTCTTTCCGAACCGACGGCGAGCTGTGGACAGGTCGGGAGGGAGGTTGGGAAATGGCGCAATCTCGTCATCACTTCCATCGGAGAATGCGGCATCATTAACAGCATCATAGCCGTTGTGGACACAGACATCTTCTTCTTAGAGCAGTCTGCTAGCCGTGGGGTTCTTTGGATGATGCGGCAGGGCTCGCGTTGGATCTTGCGAATCCTGCCGCATCTCGTGCTTCAGGTCTGTCATCGGTAGCGGAACAGAAGCTTCCGTTATTTCTGCTTGTAGTCCCACTCTCTCTTGTTCTTCTCCTCCTACCGCTGCTGTCGCTGCTTCTTCCTCGCTTAGGATTTGTCTTGCAAATTCCGGGTCTCTCGGTAGCCAGCGATAGTGGAGCATGCCTTTCGGGACCAATCTGATGCGCCGCTTTCGAGCCTGGGTCATCAACTCGAATGCATCGGTGTGCTTCCGTAACCGGGACGCGTTGCTCGTGACCAGGACGCAGAAGTCCTGCCAGAACTCCAAAGACCTGGTGCCGTTAGCCAGAGAGAGGATCTCGGCCGGGTTTACGGCTCAAGGGACTGCCAACTTGACCAGATAAGGCAGAATGCGATCCTTCTTGGCGCCGTCTGCGGGATTAAGGGCGATGGCATCGAGGATGTGTCGACCTACATCCGCGGGCAGCCGCGTGACGACGGCATGATCGACGGCGTCCCTTGGGTATTTATCACAGAGGTCGCCGTATGTGCCGCAGAGTCTGTCGCTGTACTCCTCGAAGCATCTGCTGAGATTTCTAATCTCCTCTTCGGTGGGCTCCATGTGTGATGTGTTCATTGCGGGTAGTGCGTGCATGTAGATGAGTTGATGTGCCTGGAGATGTACGATGAGGTGGATGAGGTGGATGAGGTGGATAAGGTGGGATGGATGAGGTACATGATAGGCAAAGTGTAAAGCGGGTAAAGTAGAGTAGAGTAGAGTAGAGCAGAGAGCAGAGAGCATAGGTAGGTAGGTACCTGCGTATATATATAGGTACGTACGTTTAGGTGCTATATCACACCTCCTCGCTGCATCTGCGACTACAAGCTGTACCTCCCCTGAACCAGGAGATACAAATGTAGGTAGTTAGCTGGGTAATGCAGCTGGAGAGGCGAGAATAGACAGGTAGCCAGCACCATGCACACCATGTACACCATGTATGGCTAACCAGATCGCCTTCCATGTTAAAACTCCATCGAACAATAAAAGATTTATGTAGAGCTACATTGTTAAAGCTGTAGGTTTGCACCTATTTGATGTTATGTTGATGGAGGCACAGCTAACACGGTGCACAACTAAGTGAGGATTCATTACCCAAGCAATGCCAAGTGAAAACTAGGATGTAATGATTCGGCAAGGTTCTGTTTCTCCAATAAATTCTTGCGTCCACTGACTAACAACAACTAGGACAGACAAGCACGCACGCATTGCTCACAACGCTGTCGGCCAGATATAACAGCTACCATTGCGCGCGCCAGCCAGACATATACGTTTCTCCATTCCACCTCTACGCCCCCGCCCATCTTTTTCTTTTCCACCGTATTCAAGTCCGAGACCGCTGTAGCAAAATTCTCCCGACTTTCGCCCAACTCACCAAATAAACGCGCCAGATTAATTACATAGGTAGCAATACTCTATCTACAAAGCAAGCCGGCGCAAGTCCCTCCTCTTAACTCCTCAATAAAACATCAAACATGTAGGCCACCATAGTAAAAAAGCATCGTAAAGCGACCCGAACCCGACAACCCAAATAAAAAGCAAATTCAACGCCGAACGAACTAAAAATAAAAAAACTTGGGTGGTTACCATTATTCATGCGTGCTATTATAGCCGAACCTAGGCCTGTTGTTTCGCAAATCCGGCGCTAATTACCTAACCCACCGCGCGCATCTAGGTTAGCCCGTTGAGAACAACTTAGTCGAGTTGGGGAAGAGCCAGCCGCGATAATATCAGTCTTCCTACATCTAACCAACTCGCCGTTTGTGCAAGAGCGAGCGTCCGCGGAGAAAGAAAGATTGTTGGAGACATGACAACGAATTAAGCGCGTTGCTGGCCGCTTCTGCTTAGGAGGGAAGGATTGGTAACATTAAGGGTAATAAATCAATAAAGGGAGTGAGTGCTGATGATGGGGGATGTGAGATGTGAGATGACGAGTTTGCCGTGGTGGGTAGGATGGGATGGTAACGCATCTAATTATCTCTACAGTAAACGAACTTGTCTGTCTCTGCGCTTGGAGGGGTGGGGTATATCTTTCATTTTCATTCCCTCTAGTGGCGATTGTTTCCTGATAGATGGATGTAATTACTGAGTTGTTGGACCGAATCGTGTTGTTCTTCCTCCTCTGTTTGGATCCTTTGACGTGGTAATTATCTTAAAATACCGTGCACTTAAAATAGCTATACTTATTAATCATCCTTTGATTCCTCCTCCTCCTCCTTCTCTTCTTTGTAATTTTTCTTTTTCCTTATCGTGAAGAGCGGTGACTGACCGCCACCTTAATATCGTCTCCGTCATGGCCTCCGATAATACCGAGGTCGTTTTGATGCTCGTGCTCGTGGGCCCGGGCGACGGTGACGGTAACGGCTATTAATTCCATCATGGTCGTTGTCGTCGTTGCTATCTATCGCCATGGACATGAACATGGATATGGACATTATTGGAGCCCGTTGCTGCTGCCGCCGCCGCCGCCGGACCAGTGAACTAGATATTGCTTTGGTTCTCCGGAGTCGCGATAGCTGGGCGACCGATGTGGCTAATCTTGTTGACTTCCTCTATTTGCCGTCTTTATCTTCGTCTGTGTTCGTCCGGCGTCTCTTCTTCTTCTTTTTCTTTGGCGTCGGGGCTAAGGCTTGAGATGATGATGATGATGATCCCCTATTCTTCTTAGCTAGTAGGGGTGATGAAATTCGGCTCATGGTATGTGTGTGTGTGTGTGTGTTGTTGTTGTTGTTTCCCGTGGGAACCTTGGTTCTTGCATGAGGTTTCGAGGTGCGGCTGGGGGGTCTCCACGTGTTCTTTGTAATCTTGGTTTTTTTTTTGGGCTGTAGCTCTGGTGAAGAGCGTCGTTGATCCCGGATGTTGAGATTATAAGCGATAGATAGATATAGTATAATAAGGTAGTACTTTATATTATATAGGTAGGTATATATATGGCAAAGTACCCGGCTATTAGATTTACTAGCCTTTTTAATTTTAAAACTCTTACTTGAACTATATATATTTGCTTAAAGCTATTGTAAACTTTATTTTTTAACTATTTTTCGCTAAGCTTAAAATAGTACGCAGTTTTTAAAGCTACATTTTTTATCCTTTAATAAAATAAATCTTTTAGCTTTGTTTATTTTGTTAATTTTAATAAAAAGTTTAATAAAGATTTATTCTTACTTTTATTTGCTACGTTTATATTATATTAAACCTATATAAAAGCTAATTTTTTTTTAAAATATTTAACGAATATACGTGGTTTATTAAAAAGTAATAACTTTTATTTTTTAGATTTAAATACTTTTATTAAATTATAGTCCTAAATTATTCTATTTTTATTTTATTTTTTTAGCTTTAATAATAGCTATAAAAAATACGTATCAAGATTTCGTTGTTTATTTGTTTTTTATTATCGATTTATTTAGTACGTTAAAAACCTCGATGTTAAAGTAGTTTTTATTAATATTTAAAAGTCCGGCAAAATAGCTAAAATAGTTTTTTATTTAAATATTTAATATATAGTTTAGTTAATTAATTTAATTTCATTTATTATAAAAAAATATAAGCTAAAAATAAACATAAAAAGGTATTTTTTACGTGTTTTTTAGCATTAAATATTTTAAAAGTGCTGAAAATTTAGTTATATTATTAAATTATTATAAATATATTTTAATTTAAAAGCTTAATATTTTTAAATCCGTTAAAAGTTCGATAAAATTAAAAAAATATTTTGTTATACTATTAAAAAATATAAGTTTATAAAAGTTTAATAATTTAGTTTATTATAAATATTTATAAGTAATATTTTAAAACAAGGTTTTAATATTAACAAAAGTTTTTTATAAAATATATTATTTAATAGCATTAGCTAAAATTATTATGAATTATATTATTAAAATTATAAAAACTAAAAAAATCTAATAATATATAAATATATAGTATATTTTAAAAAGTTATATCGTTAAATTATAACGTTAATAAGTTCTATAAAATAAAACGCTATAAAAAATAAAAGCTTTATATAAAATAGTTATAAGCTTATTAAAAATATTATATATATAATAAATTAAAAAATAAATATTTTATAAAGTATAATTTAGTTAAATTTTTTTAGGCTTTATTAACGAAAGCTTAACATATTTCGGAAAATAATAAATTTATTTTATAATAATAGCTTAGTAAGCTTATTAACTATTTATTTAACGGCTAAAATTTATTAAAAATTTACGGGTTTTTATAGTAATATTTTTTATAAAAAGTTTATTATATTAAAATATATTTTATTTTACTATAAAACTAAGAATTTTTTACTATAGCCATAGTTTTTTAATTATTTTTATATATAATAATAATAAATATATATATATTTTAAGAACATTTAGCTTAAATAATAGCTATTAAAGCTAAATAGTTTTTTAGTAGTTTATATTTAGCTTATAAGTTTAAATTTATAAAATAATAAGACAATATTTTATTATTTTTTAAAGCTTTAGCTTATAATACTACTATTTATATTAAATATATATGTTATAATAAAATATTTGATTTAAATATAACTAGCTTAATTAATATTAATTTAGCTTATAAAGCTTTATAGTTTTTTAATAATATAGCTTTAGGTTAATAGTACTATATAAATATTAAAATATTTTTTTAACTTTTGTTTAAATATACTAATATAAAGTTTTTTATATATTTATTTTAAAAAATAAAGTAAGCTATATTAAATTTAGTATTAAATATAATATATATTAAGCAGCTTATAACTTTTATATATTATTAAATATTTTTTGCTAACTTTATAGTTTTTAGCTAGTTTTAAGATTTTATTTATATTTATAAATATAGCTATAATATATATTTTTTATTAACTTAGTTTTTTAATTAAATTTTTTAAATAAACTTTTTAATTTAAAGAAATATTTTTATTTTTTTAGTTTTAAATAATAGGTATACTAAAGTAATAAAAGTATAATTTTAAGTTTTATATTTTAAAACAGTTTAATAAACCTTTTTTAAATTTATTAATTTTATTGGTAAAGATTTTTATTGTTAATAAATTATTAATAAATTATTAATATATATAATAATATAAATATATTTTTTATAAATACGCTAGTATTTAAATTTAATAGTTTAAATTTTAAAGTTTTAAAAAGATCAGCTAAAGTTTAATACTATATTTTTAGTCCTTATTTTAGGCCGTAAAAAGCTTTATTTAGCTTATAAATTTTACTAGTTTTATTTTTACATTTAAATAATTATTAAACGTAAACGTTTTATTTTTATTTTTCCTTATAAAAAATAATTTTAACTTTTATTTCTTGAAATTTAAAGTTTAAAGCAGCTATTAAAATAAGAATAGCTTTATAGCTTATTAGTTTAATTATTAAAGCGAACGTTTTATTATAATTTTTTTAAAATTTATTTAAAACTATATATTATTTAGCAAGCTTTATATTTAATAACTTTATTATTTAAGCTTATTTTAATTTTATATATTTATTTTTTAAATCTCAAGTTTTTTTTAATAAATATCTTATATAAAGTTTAAGTATAATTATTTATTAATAATTAAAATTTTATCTTTATAGCTTTATATTATATTATTTATTTCATATTATATTTGGCTTTTTTATAACCTTTAAGTTTTATTTTAATTAGTAAAATTAAACAAATATAATAATTATTAATTTAAACGTTAGTATAAAAGTTTATAACTTATAATAAAATTAATTTAGTTTTTAAACTTTAAATGACAAATTATAATAAATTTTTAAATTTTAAATATAGCTATTTTAATAGTTGCTAATTTTTTAGTAGTATTTTTTAAGCTTTTAATATTTTTAAAAATATTAAAAATCGTTAAAATAGTAGGAATAGTAATCTTTTTAACATATTTTATTAAACAAGTAGTATATATAGCTTAAATAATTCTATAAATAATCAATTAAAAATTATTTTGTTTAATAAAATATTTTTTTTTTTAGTTTTTTTTTTGTTTGTTTACGTTTTTATTTATTAATAAAAAATAATAAAAACTTTAAGCGTTTTTTTAAAAACTTTTTAATATTTTTAAGTAAATTTCTTTATAAAAATAATACTATAAGCTTTAATAACTATATAATTGTTTAGCTTATACATAATAAAGTTATATTTTTTATTTTAATTATCACCGATTATTTAATATTAAATTAGTTTTAATTTTAATATATTTAGCTTACTTAAAAGGTTATAGTTACTTAGTAAGCTATAAGTTATTATATAGCTATAGTTTAGTTTTTTTATATTATTTGTTATATAAAGTTATTTTTTTTAAATTGCTACTTATTTTTAATACAAGCTAATATTTTAATAAAATTATACCTTTTTAACAACAGCTAATATATTTTATATTATATTTTTTATAGTATATAGTGCTTTTTTAGCTTTTTTGTTTTATTAATATTATTTTATAGCTAAATATTTAATCATAATATTTTTTATATGTAAAAAGTTATAAATTCTTTGTTTAAATATAACTTAAGTTTATTAAAAATAAAAAAGTAGTTATATTTTTTAAGTTTATAAACGTTATATTAAAACAGCCTATATTTTATTAGTATAATTATATATTATAACTATTTAATTTATAAATTTATTATAGCTTTTTAATATATTATTAACTATATTAGCTGTATTTAAATTTAAAAAATTTATAAAGTATTTTTTTACATAATTTATTTTTATAAAGTTTAACGTATAATTTGCTATTAATATAAGCGTTATAAAAATAATATTTAGTTTAAAATATAATACTTTTATGTATTATTATTAAGTTTTATACTTTTTTTTAACGTATTTAAGGTGTTTATATTATATTTTTAAACTAAAATTAATAAAATAAAATTAAAAAATAATATTAAAAGCCGTGATTTAAAATATTTTATTAAGCTATTTCATTATATATAGTTTAGCTATTTTATAAGCTTTAAAAAAAGTTTTTTTATTTATAGCTTTTTAAGCTTTATTATAGTAAAACAAAAATTTACTTTTTTTTTTTGCTAATTAAAATAGTAAAATAAAGTTAATATTTAGCTTAAAGCAATAAATAATATTATAAATAATTATTATTTTAGTTTGTTTATTAATTATAGCTAAACATTTAATTATATTTTTTTTAAAATTATTATTATTTTACCGATTTTATAAACTAGTAGCCCGTTATATTTTATTAAGTTAATAAAACATAATTTATTTTATAGTTAATTTAGCTATAGCTACTATTTAATACTATAAAAAAACTTTATTTTATAAAATTTTCAGCTTTTTTATTTAATTTATTTAAAAAGTTTAACGTAATTAACGCTTTTTTAGCGCTAGAATTTATAAATATTATAGCTATTAAGCTTTATAATATAAGTATAATTGCCGGAAATTAGCAATTAAAGCGCTTAAAGCTATTAAATATTTTAATAAAAATACTAAATTTTTGTTTAAGTGCCTTTTTTTAAAATGTAAGTTATTGTTAATAGCAAAAAATATTAAATTTAAAAAATTTAACAAAATATTAATAATTATTAAAGCAAATATATTTATATTATTGCTAGCCTTTTTTTTAAATTTTTTTTTCTTATTTTAAAATCTTTATAATAATCTTTAAACTTAAGGTAAAAATAAAACCGGCGGCTTTTAGTTTTATAAAGCTTATATTTTAGCTTCGTTTTTTTTTCGCTGTTATTATTATTATTATTTTTGTTATAATTATAATTAATAAATAATATAGCTTTTATAATATTTTAAGCAGCTATTTTTTTTGTTTGCTTTTTTTATTAAGCTTTTATTAAAGTTATTTAAAAATTAGTAATTTTATAAAGCTTTTTGCTCATAACTTTTTTATAGCAATAATATAATTTGTTTAAAAAAATATTGATATAAATATTAAATATTTATTTTTAAAAGCTTAAAAAAATTTTATTATTAAAAATAGTTTATTTAAAAAAGTAGCTTTTGTTTAATTTTTTAAAATTTATATAAATAAATTAAAATGTAATAGCAAATATTATAATAAAGCTTTTAATATTAAAAATAATATTTTTTTATTTATAAAGCAGGTTTTAAAATTTAAAGCTCTTAATAGGTTTAATTTTTTTAAGTAAGTTTTATATTATAGTTAGTATAAATATTTTATTTTTTAAATTTAAAAATTTTTAATACTTTGTTAGGATATTTTAAATGTTTTTTTTATATTGGCTACAAATATAGCTTAATATTTTTTATTAAGCAACTTTTTAAGCTTTTTATATTTTATAAAAATCTATTGTAGTAAATAGTTTGAATATTTTCATAAGCTTTTATAAACAAATTTGGTTAAAAATTTAAGTAAAATACAACTTTAGTTTTTAATATAAAATCTATTAAATTTTTTTTTTAATTTAACCCGCTAGTTAACAAAAAAATAAACGTACTAATTAATAATTTATACTTTAAACACGAACGTATATTTTTTAACGTTAATTTTAATAATAAATTCGGTTAAAAAATCAATAGTAATAATATATATAAAACAAAAAATATAGTTTTTTTTTAACTTTTGCCTTAAATTTAATATTAAAGTAGTAGTAAGTATAATATATTAAAGTATTTATAATAGTATAGTATTATTTAAGCATTTTAAATATAAACTTGTTATATTTAAGCTTTTACTATAATATATTATTTTTAATAAATTTACTTAAATAGCTTAGTAAAAATAGCAATAGCTTTAGTAAATATTATAAATAATAAATAGTATATATCAATATTTCTAAAAAAAATATTTTATTAGTTATAAGCGATAAATAAATATAATATAATATATTATTTTAAGGAACAAGTCTCAGTATAGTGTAATAAGGTAGTACCTCATATTATATAGGTAGGCATGTGTAGGGCGAAGTACCCAGCCACTGGATTTACTAGCCTCCTTAATTTCAACACCGGAGATGGGTGGACGCGGGTGAGCTTGAAGTAGAGATGCGATGAGAGGTGGGGACGGAGGAGAGAAGAAGAAGAAGGAGAAGAAGAAGAAGAAGGAGAAGAAGAAGAAGAAGAAGAAGAATAGTACGCGGTTGGTAGAGATTGTCTGCGGCGCTGGATACTAAGACAAACAAACACTGCTCGGTATTGCTGTAGCCTGGCCGTATAGATATTCCATCGTCGCCGGCTATTGATGTACTATGTTTGTTTTAGTGCCTACTCTCGAGTAAGTCAATACGTGGGAGCCAGTAAGTTTTTTGAGGGGAGGAAGCGTGGCAAGATTTGGGCGTAAATACAGAGTACACAAGGATTAACCACTTAGGTATATTACTGATAATGAAGTTTGTTACCTACCTAGTCTGAGTAATGAAGAGCCGGAGCGGAGTTTCCTGGCCGAATATAATTAATACTGCTGCGATGCTGCATGATGTACGTACGCCTTATCTGGCCTCAAGGCGCGGGAGGAGTTATAACCGGCGGTACGAATTCTGCCATATAGTTACAGTTTTCTTCTTTGCGCGATCGTTATCATTCGTCATTTCTGGAGTCAGGCACCAGCCATTCCGAGCGCACCAAAGTTTGTATGCAGAAGCTGGATCAGAGATCTAACTGAGACTCACTCACTCACTCGCCGATCTATCGAGATCTATTCGCCATAATGGCATATCTCTAACATGGTTGTGCCATGGGGTGGATAGTGATGGATGTTGCAGAGGTAATAAGAGAGTATCTTGCACCTTGGCACACACGGCCAAGCCGAGGGGAAATTCACCAGATCACGAATTGTCATCCAACCACATTAAGTCTAATGCCTTCAATTCCATTCATATATTGAACGAACGGCCAGTGAAGCGTGACCCGGACGGTAAATTATTCCGGCCCTGCCTGCCTGCCATTCGGGTAATACGGCAGTGTGCCCGTACGTAGTATCGGGCATCTTGGACTCCTCAACCTCTGCGTCAACGCAGTGATGATCTCTGTTTTCTCTCGTCGAGGATACTATTATAATGAATGAATGAATGAATCAAAGAGACGAGGGTAAGTAGGTGGTATGTAGGTCTGTGTACCGGGGAGTGTTCTTTCTCCATATTAGTCGTGGGCGGGTTGGGAATGGCGAGCCGAACCGTGTGCTCACTTAAGCTATACGGATGGACGAGGAGATTTCCTTAATCTTGATGATGATGAGTCAGTCCTATTTGCGAATGAATGGGGGTAATTCATTCATGTTAGGTCTGTGCTAGGTATGTGCCATTGCTACGCTGGATTAACTACCTACTTGAGCAAGGGAAGCACGAAGACGGCGAGCTTTTATTACTGTACCGGGAGATTTAGCAAAGGTGGATGGATGACCAAGTAAGTACCTATAGGGTGCTTTGGTTTATTGGGTCAATGAGCACTATTTCTAGGGAGGTTAATCTACTGTCACATTGAATTAAGGTTCTCTACTAACTAGGTTACCTAGTTTACTCGCATATTTTGGCTGTTCTACTACTAACCTAATTTGTATGGAGTTGTTAGCAGCCAAGATATGGGAGTAGAAAGGTTGGGAAATAGCAGTCTGGCTCGGTCGCTCGGACGTAAGTGAAGGTAATCTGTCGGTACCATACATTAGTTATAACTGCTACCGAAATCAAGGCGGTCACTGTAGACAGCAGTAGGCAGTCCGCCTCGCCCTGGGTCGATTTTATCTGCGATCCGATAGTGGTAAATGACGACGAACCCGTCATCTAGTCCCGAACCAGAGAACGTGATCCCGTTACCAACCGGTTACAACACTTGATATCGATACCACCATTCACCAGGGGCACCATTCACTATGTGACAACTTGGCTCGCAGGCTGGCGGCTATTTGACCCTTCCGCTCCGTTGCGATCTGGCGCCCGTCTCTGGACATAGCAGCTAACGTCATGGAGGAGCTGGCGCCTTGGATACATGTAGGCACTACTGATCGGAACCTCGAGAGGAACTAGATCCGGTACCTACTCGGTAGGCGGGACCACACGTACCCCAGAACCAATCTGCCGAGGCCTGGCTGTAGTCACCCCACGCACCCTAGCCGCGAGTTCCATTCCCGAGGACGATGCCTCCTGCTGAGGGATCATCTGGGATCACCTGGGACGCTCCAGGAACCAAATTGGCTGAGACCAGTTCCCCCACCCCGTCCTCTTCTACAACCACCACACTTTGGCCAACTTCATGCTAATCCCCATTGCAGGCGTTTCGGTTCGATACGTGGCGGGTGTGGCAGCCCACCATACCCGAGTGGACCGTCAGCACCCACACTACAAGGAGGGGATCAGCCGCAGGCCAGACCCAGACCAAATCTATAACCTTGTCTACTGATAACCACCAGTCTAGGCCTTAATAGGTTGGGCCGTTTGACCGACTCCCGCTAAGGTATTAGCCACCTCCCTCGAACCCCCGGCAGCCCAGGTGGGAAGCCCCAATAGATCAAGACAGAGCCCGCACGGCTACAGCACCACTCATAATATCTGGTGGTCCATATCCACATTTCCAACCAGCTCACCCGAGTTCTGGCCGGCATCCCCAGCCTTAGGTCCAGCCGGCGCCATCCGCGTACTACCCCACAACGTGTTCCCAGCGGGCATGATCGTCTCGGATCTAAGCCACTACGGAAAGTTTGCTGGTCAAAGGCTCAGCGGAGATGGCTGTGTCGCTTGAGGTGGGAATTCATACGAGCCGGGTACTTGGAGAAGTGTCCACACGCCTCGGAAGTGGTTCAAGCTATTGACATGTTGTGTGAAGGGGAGGCGGCCTCCTTTATGAGCAGCAGCACCATTCAGGGGCCCATTGACAAGGCACGGTTTGGCCAAGCCCCCCTCCCCACCAGACCCCGAGAACATGGAACAACTGTTGAGGGACCGCTACCCCGCCTAGTTGGTGGATGAGGCGGCAGCACAACCTATAGAGGAACTCGAGAACCAGGCCAGCTGAAGGATGAGGCCTTGTCTGCTTACCATATGAGAACCCAGAGGCTGCTGCGAAAGATGGGTGCTCGAGATACCCCACGGCTGGCGTCCACTACGGCACTGCTGGGTGCTTCAGAGGTCTATATCCTGAATGGTGGTAGAGTCCTCCGTCTCCGGATTGGTTGATGTCACACAGACCCGACAGCTTGGATCCCGATCTGAGACTGGAGGACTGCATATCATATATATAATCATATGAACGGAGGCTGCGTTGAGGCTTCCACCCTTGTTTGCCTGATTCAATATATGATCTAGCCGAAAGCTAAATATGAGTCAGGTCGGCTACTCCGATCGGCAACTATTTGTGAGGCTTGAGGCTATTCAGACATATATAGACCTAGATCTCCCAGCTGGCTAGAAAAGGGACAAGACATTCGTGGCCTTGATGCCTTAGATGATTATTATAAATCAAAGATAACCTTCCAATCCCTTGACCTAAGACCTTGTTACAACTGACATGAGGCTCAGGGCAGAGGCGGTAGACAACAAGAATTCTCAGATGAAGTCATCTCTCTGGAAATGTTATGAGGCCATTCAGGTGAGCCAGCAGGCCCTGGAAATCAAATCCCTGCTTCAGAAACAGGCACGGGATAGACTACTGGTAAACCTCCTGGAATGAACGGCGACTAAGAACCTCGGGTTAGTAGTGGACCAGGCTTTCTGGAAGTTATACCCCAGCCTTACGGCAGGCATGACCATATCCCTTTTTCCCCTTCCCCTCGGGCGGACACCATACTCATTGAACCTGCAAAGACTACCATGCCCACCCCGTAGAGGATTTGGCCAAGACAGGCCACAGCAGGAAATGGAAGTAACCCGCGGGCCTATCCTCGAGGGCCGCCACCCTGTGCTGCGGCACCCCCAGCCAGGCCTCCTGCCTCTTCCTACAGCTCAACACCTGTGATGGAGCGTGGACTCCCAGATCACTGACCGCAATCATGTACGGATTCCCGACAGAACCCAAACCACTGGAGAATGAATCCAGTCCACCCGCTCCCTTCACGGGACCAGTCCAATCACCCGATCGTAAATGGACATGAAGCCGTGCTCCTGGGTACCAGATGCTGCTTCAAGTGCGGAAAGAATGGACACATACAGCCGAATTGTCCAACACCCCAGGGATCAGCCTCCGGAGCAGGCCTACCTGAAGTCTGCTAATACCCAACCCGAGAGGCTTCACGGAATTCCATGCCTAGGGAACAGGTAGCTGTGAAGGGAGCTCAGCTATAGTACGACTGGTTCCTGGAAGAGGAGACAGGTGGATACTGGCTACTTGAGCACCCTGAACCCTAAACCCTACCATGACTACCGCCCTGGGAGAATGAACACCCCTTGGGACGTTGGGGGACCTATGATCGCGCCTTAAGGTGATCGATCGGCTGCCCCTATTAGTGAAAGCTAAGGAACTCGAGGGCCTTGCTATAGGTTCCTAGAATGTGGCTATGCCGATGCGAAGCTTGAGCCTTGTGGGAATGGAGGGATCTTGAAAGGAGGAATGAGATATGTAATTGGACGAAGCCCTGACAGTGGAGTTCCTGTTCTTGATGTCGTTTTTTTCCTCGGCTACGGAACGTTTAATTAAGAAACGCAAGGATGAGAAGAACAGCAACAAGGGTATCCGTATCTACATTCTCTTTGATACCGATAGTGATAAGAGCCGCCACGGCAAAGGAAAGCCCCGGGATCCAGTACTACCAAAGGGCCCGAGGGAAATCTATGGTCGGCTTGAAGATGGTCTCTGTGATTGGAAATAGTGGACAAAAAGGGTGGAAGTGAACATGCCCTTTGCGGACCTTTTCTAGGTGAGCTCGGATGGAGCAAAGGCGCTTAAGTATTAGGCCACCCGTACTACAGCGAAGACGCAGCTGCTGGCCCAAAGATACGCTAAAATGAGGTACCTACTGTTCGAGTGAATTCCACCTCTGTTACCTAGCCTACTAGCGCATGTCGAATTTCCTCCTGGGATTGAGGTTTAGACCTGAAGGCTCTACAGAGGCAATGTAGGTCTCTCTGATCCAACACTTAGCACAGGCAGATCAGGGTTCCGATATCAACCTGATGGCATTATACCTGGTGGACCGATTGAAGCTCAAACAACGGTTGCTGTCTGATCTAGGCGTTCGCTGTCTTTTTATGCTTACTTCAAACAGCTAGTCGACCCGAGTGACGGAATTCGTGGTCGTGGTATTGGGTGTGTGGAATGTTTGGCGGACGGTCTGGGCAACTGTTCGGCCTAATAAACTGCTAAACTCGGGAGGACACGGACATGATTTTGGGTCTACCCTGGCTCTGGGATGCGAGGGCTCATTTCAACATCGAGGCAGTGTCCCGACCATGGGGGACACAGTTCAAGATGGAGCACCCGTGGCGATTCAAGGACCAGTTCTGGTCCCGTCGAAGGGCCATTACCTGGCATTGACGGAGGTCGGGGGACCCCCGGCATTGATCCCTGATAACCTTATCAGATTGGAAGAGACAAAAAACCGTGAGTTCAATGCAAGACTTGGAAGCAAAAGCACTCCGGAATGGCCGATTGCTACCCCTTTTGGGAAACTAAACCGTATTCTCGTGAAACACTGAAGTACGGTGCTTGCAACAGACATTACGACTGCTGGCTACTTAAGACCTGGATTGGCTGACGACTGCTGAAGAAGGTGAGTTAGAATGAGGGCTCGGAGGTTGAGGACCTCGCGACCTCGCGACCTAGGTTTAGAGGAATCGGGAGAGGACTCGGGAAACTAAGTTTGGATGGAAGACCATATAGTTCAGTTCTTAAACTGCTTGCTGCCTAATATTTTTGTTTATTTTATAGAAAGAGTGCCTTTGGGAGTATATATGGCGGGTATTGTACTAGTACGAAAATTGGATATCTTGAATAGATCTATTTATAGGACTTAGGACCGGCACGCCTACTATATTCCACAACTTACAACTCATTAAGTTAGCAGGGGGGGTTACGGGCCATACCCTCACGGGCCACTTCGCCCACCAACTACACCTACTTAAATAAAGCTATAAATATTAACAAAATCGATCGCAACTACTAGTTTTTAATGTTTTCTACTATAATATAGTCTTTTAGCTCCGTTTTGTTTTTTTGTTAGGCTGTTATAGCCTTTTTTTTAAGCTATAGCATTTAGTAATTATTTGCTTCGTTTTTATATATAACTTATAACTTTAACTTTTTTTTTATTTTATATATATTAGCTATTTATACTAATTGCTTGCTCGGCGTAAGTTTTATATTTTGTTAATAAAATTTTTTTTTTAGCTAATTTAACTTTAAAATAGCTAATTTTAGCTTTTAAAGCTATAATTTTATTAGCTTAATAATTTAAAGCTTTTTTTATTTTTTGCGCTAATAACTTATATAAAAATTTATTTAAAGTAAAAATATTAGCAGTTAGTTTTTAGCAAATATATTAAATATTTTAACCGTTTACAAACGTTTTTATTTACGTTTAAGCTATTTTTGCAATAAAATTTAATATTTTAGGCCTACTTTTTACTAAAAATATTTTTAGCTATATTTAAACTATAATTTTTTTTAATATAATATATTTTAATAATAATAGCTTTATATAATTTTACCGATAAATTTTTAATATTTTTTAAATATTTTTAACTACTTTAAGCATTAAAATAAACTTTTTAGCTAAATAGTATATTTTTTTTTTTTTTTTTTAGTAGGCTTAAGTTTTAAAATAGCGTTAAGCTTTTTTTTTAGTACTTTTTTAAGCTTTTTTTTTTAAAAAAGCTAAAAAGCCCTACGTTTGCTAGTTATATTATATAGCTATAATAAAGCTTATAAAATATTAGCTATATTTTATTTAATAAACAAGCTAATAAAAATTTATTATTTATATATAAATTATAGCTATTATATACTAAAACTATTTATATATTATTATACTAAGCTTAAATATATAAAATAAATATAGCTTTAAGCTATTTTATTATAATTTTTATATTTATTTAGCTTTTAAATAATATTTTAAACTGCTAATTATTTTATAAACTAAAATTTTTATAAAAAAACTATTAATTTTAAACTTTAATATTTTTAAAAATAATTAATAGCAAAAATATACTTTTATTAATATATATATACTTTAACATAATAATTTATTTGTTTTATTTAACGGCTTTTTTAAAAGCTATATAAGTTTTAATTTTATAAACTATATAATAGTTACTGCTTATACTTTAAACTATACTTATTTTGTTAATATTATAAAAATAATTAATAAAAATATTAACAACTTTTAAAATATTAAATTTATTAAAAAAAAAGTTAATATTAGCTGTAGTTATACTATTAATTTATAAATAGCTAATAGTTTTAAATTTTATAGCTTTTATAAATAAATTTCGCTTAAAAAAACTATAGTATTAAACCTTTCCGAGCTATACATTGTTTTTATATATATTTAACGTACGTTAAGCTATATAATAAAATTTAACAAAAAAAAGTATAAAGCTTAAATATATTTAACTAATTATTTAAATAGCTAACTAGCTTTTAAAAAAAAAAATAAAGCTTAAAAGTTTTAAATTTTTTTTTTTAATAAATACGCTAGCAAAACAGCGTTATAAATATAACCGTAATATATTTTATTTTTTAGCCGCCGCGCGAACGCTTATTCTAAGCTTTATATCGTATATTGCTACAACAGCACGGGTTTTTTAAAAGTTTAAAAGCATAAAAAAAAAAAAAAAAAAAAAGTACGCAATAAGCTTTTTTTTTTTCGGCAAGTTTATATAAATAATTATTTTTTATATAGCTAATAAAATCGTTGTTTTTTTTAGCAGGTTTATATAAATAATTGTTTTTTATATAGCTAATAAAATCGTTATCTTTTTAAGCTTTTGCCCTAAATATACTAAAAGTATTAAATATAATCTTGCTAGCTATACGTATAAAGCTTAATATAAAGGCCTTTTCGCGTAAGCTAATAGCTATATTTTAATACTATAAAATATTATTTTATATTTTAGTGCTATATTAGCTTTTAAAAACTATAGCTTACTTTAAATAAATATTTTATAAAGCTTTTTTTAAGTTAATAATAAGCTCGATTGTTTTTATTTTATTACTTTTATAGTAAACTTTTATAACTTTATTTGGTTATTTGTTTGCTTACTTTATTAAGTTTTAAATACGCAAGCTTTTTATTTTACGTATAAGTTTTTTATAATTGTATTTATATTTAAGCTTAAATATTAGTTAACTATTGCTACCGAGCTTTTATAAGTTATTATACTACTAATTAATTATATTAAAAGTTTTTATATAAATTTTTTAATAGTTAAATTAAACATTTATATATATTTACTTAGTAAGCTTTGCTACTTTTATATAGTATATATTATATTGCTATAAAGCTTAATTATAAAGCTTGTTAGCAATAACAAATAAGCTTCGTTCGGTAGCTATAAAGTTGTTATAAATAGCTATATTATAATTTATACCTACGTTTATAAAATAGTTAGCAATAGTAAACAATTTTAGCTTTATAAGCTAAAAAGCTCGCTTTTTTTTACGGATTATATAGTCCTAAAAATCGCAGCTATATATAGCTAATATAAAATCTTATTTTTAAATAAAAGTTTTTTTAAAAAATTTTAGTATATACGCTATAACGAGCTTATAAAACTAAGCTAAAATAATCGCGTATATAAAATATAAAAATAATAAAACTTTTAATTATTAAATTTTACGCTTAAGTTTAAAGCTTGCTAATAGTTATAACAAGCGCTTTTAAACGTATATATATTATAGCATTAAATTTATATTAATCTTTTATATAAAATAAATATATATTTAATAGTTTTACTATAATTTTAATTAGTTATGTATAATACTTTTTATTAAAAGTACACAAGAAGCTTTATTTTCCTAGTAGCAATAGCTTTAAATCTAACACTATATACTAGCTACTACACTTACACCTTATTACAGCCCCACTAGGGCAGCCCTACCCCATACACACCACACATATACTTAGGTGGATTTTGTACAGCTAGTTTTTGTTCCTTTTTTTCTTTTCTCTTTATTTGTAGATTTTTCGTACAATATAGCACATATTGTAGGAGCCTTGTCTTCGAGAGTGTGCTAGGTGTAACAGCTTATAGCTTTTTAGTTCTTTTTTAAAAAAGGTTATTTATATAGTTTAGTTCTTTTTATATAACGATGGTAGTTAAGTTTATTATTTGCTTTTTAAAATTTATCGACCTTGTTTTTTAATAACGTAAAATAGTAGTAAACCAAGGTTATACTTTATAACAATAAAGTTAAAATTTAAATAATTATTATTAATAAGCGATTTATATATTATATAATATAATTTTTAATATATTACGTTTAAAATTTAACTTAAATAAAACTATTTAAAATAATTAACTGTTAATAGTTTAATAATATAAAACATAAACTTTTAACTAAAAGGTTATTAAATAATAATTAAGCAATAAAAGTATATATTTTAATTATATAATATAACGTTTATTTTTTAAAACGTTTTTTAATATTTTGTTTAGTTATTAATATATTAAACGCGTAAAGACAATATAGTTAAAAGGTTTTTTATATACATATAAAATGTATGCTTGTGTTAAATTTTTAATTTGTTTACTATATGTCACAGACCCACACCGGTCTGTATGTGGCTAGGGTGTGTGGCTAGGTGTACAGGTAGGGCTGGTGGTTATAGCTACAGCTTCATTCACTAGCACAATCATATTCACTAAGGCTAATTGTATTCACTAAGGCTGTAGTGAATACCTTCGCCTACACACAAATGTATATATATTTGGCTACGCCCACTTATATTCTAGACTTTCCTTTCTTTTTTTCTTTCTTTAAGTAAAATATTAGTTTTTAATACTAGGTAAATTAAGTGTGTGTACTTTTTGCCTATGTTGTACCCATCGCACTATATAACGATTTTAATAAGCTAAAATCTTTACGATTAAAAAGTTAAAATTATAAAACGTATATATAAATATATAAAATATAATAATATTGTTAGTTTTAATATATATTTTAAATTTATATAAATAATAGCTTTTATAGCTATTAACAATAAATAAATAATATTTTTATATATAAACGTTTATTTATATATTAAAATATTTCATGTAATTTAAACTTTGTTTATTTATCATTTTTTTATTTTTTATAATTTTAACTTTTAATGGTTAAATAAATTATAGTTTTATTTTATTAAAATCATATATAATAAAATAAATTAAATAACTATAAACTATTTATAATTGTTTAATTATATAAAATTTAGTTTTTTAGCCTTTTTAAATATAGTTATAATAAGTTTAGCTATATTTTCGTTTATTATAAACTTAGTTTTATTAAAGTTATATATATAGTTTTTATAAAAATTTTTTAATCATGTTTTATATAATAATAAACTAAACATAATATTTAATGAAACTTTTGTTAAATATCCGCTAATAAACGATTTTTTAGTTAAAATATATTATAAACTTTTAACTTTATTATATAATGTTTAAAATTTAGTGTTTTTAATTAGTTGTTTATTTTATAGCATTAACAATTAATTAACTATATTTTTAATATTATTATATTAAAAGAAATAATCGTAAAACTAAATTAATTATATATTATACAATTAATTATTTTTTAAATTTAGTAAGTTTTTACGTTAATATAAATAAGTTATTCTTTGTTAATATATTATATTTTTAAGCAGCAAAAGTTATATAAAAAATATTAAAAATATTAGTAGCACGCTTAAAAAATAAATTTAGTTTTTGTTAAATACTTTGTAATATAAACAATACATTAAATTTGTTTTAATTACTTTTTATTATAAGTAAATAAGTAAAGTTAAATTAAAACTTAATTGTATAAAAGTTAAAAAAGGTGGCTAAAATGTTTAAGTGACTAAAATGTTAAAGTTGTTAAAATGTTTATAGGATACGTTAGTATAAGTTTATTTTATTGCGAGCATATTTATCCTTTATATAAATTAAATATTAGTATAATAGTTTTATTATGTTAACTAATATTAGCTTATACTAGGGTACCTAGTTAGCTTGCTTTTAACTACGTAACTTTACCTTAAAATATTTAACATTAACGGCTTAAAATACTGCTTACTAAGCCGTTAAACCTTACCTACTTATATTGCTTATATTATTTGCACTATAAGCTATTGTTAAGCATATTAGTTAATTTTTATGGTTGTTTTAGTTTATAAATTAAACTATTTTAAATTAATAAACTATTTACTTATTTTTATATTAATTAGCCTTACTTTTTACATTTGTATATATTAGGTATAATATCCCTTTAGTGACTATTTTTACACCATGACCTTTTTATCATTTATTTTAATGGATTTATCTTTAATTTTGCTGATTTTGTTGGCTAATTACCCTTGCCTAGTGCTTATAAAGGGCCATGGTGCAAGAATAGCCATTAAAGGCATAAGTGGCCTACGAGTGGCTAGTGTTAAATTTAAGCGATTTTTAATTGATTATATTTGTTAAATATAAGCTATGTTAAAGAGCGAGCAAATAATAACAATATTGTAGCCAATCTTTTAGTTATTTGATCTATTGGTTAATTTTAACAATATTGATTAATTGTGTTGTGTGTTTTATTACATTGCTTAAATTCTCGTGTACTATATAAATTTAGTATAAGTGGGTAATTTACTTAATGCGGCTTGTCATTTCAACCCCTTAATTCTAACAGCTAACCTGTGGCTAGGGTGGTTACGTAGCTTATAAGGACACCCCCTTGTTGGATATTTTAGGGTGGAGCTAGGTGGTTAAAAGCGAGCTGGCCAGGTACCCCTGGTGAGAGCCAGTAATAGTCAACATGGTGGAATCATTGTACCCACACCCAATTTGAATGAGGGATAAATGCCCCCGCGATAGAATAGAACAACACCAGAGAGACTTAGAAAAAGACACATCACAAGCTTCCCACGTATCCTTGACAAGCTCGAATAGGCTTGCAACCACTAAATCCAACACCCCTCCCCTGGCCCCTAAGCACGCCTGTCGGGGGGTTAACTTCGTCTTTCTACGCCTGAAGGGGTAAATTAGGCCACGGCAAGTTCAGTAATGTATTACCTTTGGCTTCGGCCACTTAGTTCAAGGCCCGATCGAAGGTTTACGGTTGCTTACTAGCAAAATTTATTACGGGGCTTGGGACGTTGGCCTTACAAGCTGTGCGACTTACCCCTTCCTATTATTAGACAGTACTATTTAAAAAAGACTTGGTTATGTGCTAGTGGCATATACCCAGGACCGTACATTGGTAGCAACAGCTTAGGTGTTTAAGCCTCGCGCAACAACAAATGTCCATACGTACCCCTGCATACACTTTGACACTCTTAAAATTCACCCAGATGCATAAGAACATCGAAAAACTCCATAACACCATCATCAAAGAATGTCCCTTTGCCGAACAATTCGCCGCCGTCATCTGGCCGACTTCCTAGACCGACGGAACGTCGCCTATCAAATCACAGTCCCATACAAACAATACATGAACGGAAAGGCCGAAAGAGTAAACCGTACACTCGGAGACAAGGCAGCCCGTGTGATCCAGGAATCCCGTCTAGCTGGACTTGCTTCTCGCCTGATATTATCGAACACTGGTGAAGAGTTCGTTTTCAACCCCAACACTCCAACTAAATTTTGGGTATATGCCTATAAGTGCTATTGATACGCACCTGATTATGTGAAGAGTTGGATCCTTTAGATGCTGTATCCTTTTGGATCCCTTTAGAATCGGTGATCTTTATGTATGTCGAAGACATGCGTACAAAGGTGTTAGTATAGCTTGGAGCGTAAATAGGTTTAGTATTTCTATGAGAACTGACCAACTTCCTAGGGAGAAGAGAAATAGGAATAGCAGGCTTGTTAGTTACACTCTTTACATGTTCCATCTTATGAAAAGGATCCCCTCCCTCGGGCAGACTCGTAGGAGAATAACGCGGTAACTAGCAGCCCATGAGTTACGTTCAAAGACTTACATAATTCGTCTAGTATTACTCAGGTCGTAGCCCCTAGCAAGGAGGAAGGGGTAAGTAATCCAAACGGCGGTTCCTGAGAGAACTCCAGACATCTATTCTTGTGCCATGGTCTGCAGGAAGGTCCTGCCAGGCATGTTAGAATCCGTGGTAATAATCGCATTATTCTAATAACGGTTATGTCATCATAGGGGGTGTACACCACTTTCCATATGGGGCATGCATGGGGGTCAGAGGTCAAACAGTTTTCCCCTCCATCCAGTTCAGCTCCGTTTTCCACCCGTACCCATCACCCATCATCCATCATCTCGCCTTCGCCTTTGCCTTTGCCTTTGATCACATCTTTACCCGTTGGCGTCGGCGTCCCTCAATCCACCACGACAAGCTATCAAACAACCCACCAGCCCATCCCTCATTTTATGTGCTCGACAACACCAATTAGCTACCACTCACTCCACCAGAATTCGATACCACTACTCAGCTAACCCTCCTCAAAATAACACAACGCTGCCGCTGTTCAGCGCGCACCGCTTCATTTTGCAAGCTAAGTTTATACGGTAACCAACGTAAACAAATCGCCCCGTTGATGCCACGCTTCCGACGCCTAACTGCTGGCTACTCGACATGCCGAGTGTCCATGTTCTTCGACAACACCTCGCCTACCATAGTGGGTCGTTATCGTCTACAGAGTAAGCACGCCTTGCTCGTCAACATTCCTCCGGTACGCATCTAAGGCACGTATCTAACCTACCTAGATAGGTAACCGGCTAGGAGAGCGTCGTCTTCCCATTGGTTCACGATTACTACCTACCGTGATACTGCACGCGCACACCTATGTACCATGTACTCTTCACACAGTTGCATACGCTCTCACACACTCCCACGCTCTTGATTCCACCATCTTCACTCTTCACATCTTCACATCTGTCGCACGTCGCGCATCGAAATCGAAATCGGCAGCAGTTGAATTTGGATCACCTCTTGTGGCCGCCTCCCTGCCTCCCACGTACTGACGGTCTACGTCTGCACTTCTTTTTTTCTTTTCTTCTTTTCTTCCATCGGGCCCACTTTCAATGAAAGAGCGACGACCACACTTGCAACTCATCATCCGGGGGGCAAAGGTAATGGGAATTCTAGAAAGGGTAGCACAGGCCGTGATACGCGATGGAGCTGGTGAGTCAACTGCCGCTGCCCTGTACGCGTATCTACGCAAGCCGCAAAAAATAATTAAACAAGTTATCAAGTGTCCACGGCAAGTTAATAGCATCGCCTGTAGGATCGCTACAATTGGTAATTTATTTGTTTCCGTCTCTACCGCCCATGTTGGGCTTAAGGACGGAAAAATAACCGACTACCAGTTTAAAAACCGCCATTCGACCTTGTAGCAGGCGGCCTTACGTAATCATATCCAATCCTACATTCTTAACACAGAAATCAATAAAATAAATTACCTTAAAAGTATTAGCCGTCTATTAAATAAGATAAAATACCACCGCCGACAACAATATAACACATTTTTAGCCAGTTCCGGCGCCACCATGGCCGCCAAGCCTACGACTGACAAACGCAACAAGACCTAACGTATCATTCCAGTAAAACATTTTAATCGAGGCCTTGGATTTCCTTCGTTTTCTAAGTTCCTAAGCTCCTGCAGCTATCCACGGAGTTGTAGTAGTGAACATGTTGTAGAGGTGAGACATTTCAAGATAGTTTTTGGCTACCCACTCCGGGTAAAGAAATCATATGATTCTGGCTATATTGCGATAGCATAACAGCCATGGAGACTTTTCTTCTAATCTAAGAGCCCGATGAAGGCTATTCCGAGCATCCCCTCGACACCTCTGCATTAGGCAGTCTCTCGGACAGCACCACCACTGTCGAGCTCGTCGGGAATTATATTATTGGGAGCCGACACTTTCGCCAAGCTTTGCATCAGGTTGTCTCGTAGGCGGTTGTGCGCAATGGGCCCTATTCTGCAGCAAGAGTTACTAGTGTGATATGTTGTGCCCTGCAACTGGTTCGAGCTTTGATCGCTCTCGCCGAGGACAGTAAAACGACGCTGTTCAGAATACTGCCTCGCGTATGGACGGTATATATGGTATCCACATCTCCGCAACAATTGCTTTCAGAGCAAAAAATGAAACAGTATTAACTGTTAATAACTTGCCTGGCGGCGCTCCTACTAGTAGAAGTACACAATGCTGCTAAAAAAAAGAAAGAAGCGCTTGGTTAATATTGAGAGGATACTGGATTGGACAGGCGGCTCGGTTCGGGTATAGCCGCGCTCTACTTATTTGACGGAGCTTTCGATCTCTCCTATTGAAAGGGCAGGATATAACGGTATAGGTTAGATGATGGACTCTGCCGTATAATTAAAATCGGCGGTGACAAGACCACTTTATTCTATCTTTGCGGTCTACCATATTCTCTCTGACTACCGAGCCTTTGGTGTTGACACTACTGCATCCACCATCTATACTTACCCAATTGCCGTCTTCCTGCCACTTCTACGGTCTGAAGATAATAACCTTCTCGAGCTTGTTAGTGGTAGACCTGCCACGGCCGACGTCTGCATCACCGCTGGCTAGATAGTATGCGGATACGAAAAGATAGAAATTAGCAACCTACGGCCAGTAACGACGACGCCAAGATAAACCTTAATCTACAGCACACTTTAGGGCACTCGGTTTTTATAGGTAGGTACTTATATTAGGGGAGCGTAAGCCGAAGCAAGCTAGTCTGCGCGTCGATAACGAGCATCCGCGATACGCATGTGTTGCGATTGAGCCTCGTAAACTAGCCTAAGACTGCCTAAAGCTAAAAACGAAAAACAAAAACAAAAGCAAAACAAAAACAAAAACTATCTACCTATCTAGCTATCTACTGGTTTAGGGAGGTGGGTGGGTGAATCGCGAGGTGTAATCGATCCGATCGTGCCTCGAGAAGTGTGCGTTGCAGAGGTGAAGATGTGCGGTGGGGCACCTGCAGGTCTATAGAACCACTTATTAATGTGATTCTGGGTTTATGAGGACTCTCTGTCTAGAAATTAGGAGTAAAACGAAACGAGGGAATAAAGCAAACCGATCATTTCATTAGCCAAATGATATTATCACTAAAACAAAACACATGAGGTGCTTACAGCTGACAGGGAGAGTTGAGATGGCGTATGGGCCGCGACTTGGTTCGTTCTCGTCATTTCCTGGCTTGTCAAAGGCCGGGTAGATAGTCACGACGACATTCTAGAGCCAGAAAACGTGTATGGCGACGGCGGTGATGAGTGTTGGTGCTGAGGGGTTTGGTAGGAAGGTTATAGCGTTGACGAGCTAGTATCAGGGGAATAATTTGTACGTGCTATAAAATAGCAAAGAGAGCTCGAGCGAACCGTTGCCCGGAAGGAAAACACATAACAAAGGAAGAAATAAAGGAAGAAATTCTTGTGTGATACTACAGCTTTAGGAGAGTGATGTATATACCCGCTGTCTGTACCTTACATGTATGTAGATTGCAGACGGATTCTGGACCGGATACAGGGGCCTAGGTACTTGGACCCAGGTGCTCGGAGCTGTTGGTGGCAGTTTTGCAGGATATTATGGTTGCGGTGTTTGTGAGTTGTGCTTTATTAAGCGGGCTGCTGAGGCGTGTGGGATATTTTGGGGGCTCCAAGGGAACGAGATACGCGCCGCTCTCCTGCGCCCCAGGCTCGATGGGAGAGAGGATAAGAACAAAAGCGGCAACCTAGCGCATTAATCGCACGCTGCGGACGTTTATAAATTTTAGGTGCCTACTTCCCCTGATAAAGTGTTTAACTTGTTGGACGAGTTCACTCCCAGCTTTAGTCTGGCTTGGTGGCTGGAGTGAAATTTTGGATATATAGAAGGTCCCTGTGCTTGAGTTGTGGCTTTTTTTAAGGAGGGGGCTTTCTGAGCAGCATGCTTTTTGGTTGAGACTAATAGTTTTTAATATCTGGTTATTCTTCCATCTCCAATCTTCCATTTATTGCCCACATCAGCTATTCACTATTACCATAACCTCGTTGTGCAGTCTGCTGTGATAGTTTGAACTGTCTGCATATACACATGTCCCGGTGCCAGGCGCGTACGTCTCTTAGCACCTCTCTCTATCTCTGAAGCAGGCAAAAGGCTCAATGGGCACCTACAAGCACCAGCTACATATGTGACTGCGAAGGGAAAGGGTGGCGAAGAGAAGCGAAGCGTAATGTGGCGTGGCGTGTCTGCACTGCATGTCTAGAAGCAGCGAGGCCACGGGTTGGATTGTGATATTGATGGGACTGGGAGGTGTTGGCGCCACCAACGCTGGCCGGTTTTGTGGGTTTGGTTGTGGTCTCGCTTGCGCGTGTGATGCGTCCAGGCTTCATCTCAGACCTGTCAGTATCCTTGCTGGTGCTGATGTTGATGCCGACGCTGCTGCGGCCATGGTGGGCGGATCGAGCTGGGATGACATGTGGCAGGGAACGAGTCCATCGCTCTATGGCTTCAAGATTCTATACAGAAGTTGCGATTCTGCCCTCTTCTCCCTCTGACAACACTAATGAACAGGAGCATGAGTAGGACGCGGAAGAAAAAGAAGAGACAAAGGAACAGGTGTAAGAAGTGTGGAGGGTGTCCAAGACAGTCCCGTCCAGTGCGGTGGGAGTGGACGCTTGAATGTTCTTGATGGTGTCCTTTGCAGCAACAACAGCATCATCTACCCGATTTTGGTTACCGTGTTCGTGGTCGTCGTGGTCATCATGGCCCAAAGAAGGCCCACGATTCAAGCGACACGTTCATTGTCGTCATCATTCACATCGTTATTGTGGCCAGCCCCCTTTTCTTCTCTCCTATTCGCCCTCATCGACTCTCTCGCCATCTCCGCAAATCTTTCACTTCAACTCCCACTTCCACTTCCACCTCCCATCATCAACTTGTTCTTCACCGCCTCGTTATCCCAGGCACACTCAGACCCCCATGCCATCGCCTCACAGCGCATTAGCCCCCCTCTGCGCGCAACCAGATGTATTTGACCAGCTGCATAGCCTTGGCGTGGAACACGGAGTTGAAGGCCTCGTCGTGCACGAGGTTCAGTCGCTGCAGGATCTTGCGACGATACGTCGACGAGAGAGACAGCCGATCCCGGCACGGGTTCGTTGCCAGGAGCACGAGGAGCACGGCCCTGGTGTCCTCGTCCCAGAGGACACCCCAGCCGATGGTCGAGGCTGTCGAGGACGAGTCGGTGATCTTGGAGTAATAGTACGGCGTGGGGACGTCGCAGATGAGGGAGGCCAAGTCGGTCACGAAGGTATACTTCTGCGAGAGTTCTGCTGGCCAGGCCGTGGAAATGGCAGGGAGCGACGTTTTGTCAGTCGCAAGTAGGAGACTCAATCTGTTGTTGTTGTTCTTGTTGTCGTTCTTGTCATGTTTGTAAGTCTTGTTAGTCTTGTCGGCGGTGGCAGATCTGTCCCTCTTGTCGGCGCACATGATTGGAATATTTGTGATTGTATTTGTGATTATCCTTTCTTTGGATCCTGGTGACGAACTGCTAATGGAACCTGCAGGCACTCTTTGAATGTGTGTGGAAGCCTGGAGAATACCGGGCAGAGATGCAGATGTATACAAACATAATAATGACGCCCGACAAACGGCCAGGCAAATTTAGGCGTCTATGACTTTCCCTCCCGTACATCATGTCCTTGTCCATCCCAGTCCTCACGGCTTGGTAGCATCTTACCACACACAATCTGTTCGACTGCATACACAAGCGATTCACCAATGACAGCTATTTAATTTACTTGATTGATGTTGACTACCTCGGCCTCGACTGGTTCTGCCTCTAAGCCCCCATAAATCCGTTGTTTGTCGTTAAACGGCTACCCAAATCGTAAGAAATCCTTACGGTCTTTTTTCTCGATTTAGTCACTATTATGAGCAGAGATCTTCTGTCTTGGCTCATATTTATATCATGACTTTATGTCTCAATGTTCAATGCTCTGTAAGCTTAAAAGACCGCCCTTGAATTGCGATTGACTTAGCCTTGCTGCTTGTTGTAGTGTCCCTCAAGAAATCCATGAGTTGGGCCAATACGAAGACTAAAACGAGAACAAAGCGTAATCATGGCCTAATTCCATCATCATCGTCATCGGGTCCACCGCCGGCCCCAGCAATATGAGTAGCAGCTGCTGCAGTGGCAGATACCACCACTCCGCTGTTGTTGAAATAAGGGAGATGTGTACGCTCCACTCTCCCGTTTGTATGTGTATATATGTACCACCAGATCCCCCGTGCCCTCAGGGCACTTTTTTCCCTTTCTAATTATCCTGAATACAACTGCTTGTATGGCCACTTGTATGTGTCTCCACTCCTTTTGATAGCTGTGAACACTCCTTCGAACAAGATTTAGGCCCGGACGTCTCCATCTCCGTAGTGTTCTAGAGCCAACTTATAACGGGATCGATACCAACTTCCACTCCTTTTCTCCCACTCCTTCTATAGTTACTATTACAATCTATGTGACGTCCAGTGTGTATTGGCGACAGGGGAGGAAAGGAAGTTGTTGTAGACATGATGTCTTCGCCCTCTTCATCCAGCAGGATCGGCGCACCTGGCCCCGTCACGTCGGCCACCCCGATGTCCGACCAGCGACAGGCACGTCGGGGATTGCTGCTGCCTCTGCCGATTGACGATGCTTTGGGGGCATGGTGGTGCAGAAGCGGTCGGGGGCCAAGGAGACAGCGACTGAGAGGATGGGCGCTGACGATTCGGCTGAGCCTTCGAGGTAATAACTTTGCAGACTTTGTGACGGTCATCTTCTTTTCTGTGTCTATACGTCTCCTTAGCTTCATATATACCCTCGTTCGCTGGCGTGGGTTTGTAGACCGAGTAGTCTTCAACGCATTGAACACGCAAACGCGAACAAAGGAATAAATAAATACTATCAGCCTCCTACTACCGTCATCACATGTAGTCAGTCAACAAATGGGAGGGAATCAAGTCGGGACCGACGCTTCCGTTCTCCAGAGTCACAAGCGATTGAAGCACAGCGGCGACGTGACGACCTCCTACCAGTTCTGCTCCTGGGCTTTCTCGGTCTTCTCTGATGCCTCCGTTGCTCAACTGGATCCCTTTGACTCCTCTCGTATCAAACTCGAAACCCAGGCTCAACCACCAGTCCCAAGTTGAAAATAAACAACAGGAACGGGAACAAGAACGACAACAGATACCGGGAGGACAGACTCGCAGCGTTGCTTCGTATCATGGTCATCTGAACTCTCTCTTACTAACGTTATCGTCATCGATCGTATCTGCGCTACAACAGCATCGACAACGGCTATCTGTGTTCTCCTCTGTTGCTTCAGCACCATGTCGTATGCCGACTCTCACCTTTACCCCTGCCACGGCCTCGGTCCCGACTCCAACCCTGACACCAGCTCTCACCAACCACAGGCAAGACTAGAAATATCAACCTCAGCCACGGCCGTTCCACACCCCCCCTCTTCCGCCTGTTCCTATTACCGAGCCCCTGGTACAGCTCTCGTCTGTGCGATCTCTGTTCGACGACGGACCTTCAGCCGGTACGTCCGTGAAATCCGAGGTTGGGTTGTTATTGCGTGGAGATTCCACCGAGCTACTAGCATCGCCAGGATTTTCCGAGCACGGATATGAGAAGGAAGATGGATTCGGGACGGGAATGGCGATTAGAAAGGGGAAATTAAGAGGAGGAGGAGGAGGAGGAAGAGGGGGAAGGGATAAGGTTGTAGCATTTCCCACAACTGAACCACGGATGATCCCACTACCGCCTTCGTCCGTCGTCTCTGGCTTACGGTCGACCGCATATTCAGCGTCTCATCATCTTTTACCTCCTCACTATCCTCTCACAGAACCAGCACCAGCAACCGCAAAAGCAGCAAAGCCAATCTCAACACCAACCCCATCATGCCCTGAACCTCAAACCCATCTCACCCCCGCAGCCCCGGCCTTGGCTTTAACTTCCCACAGCACCCTCGGTACCACCCGTCCCCTTCCTCCGTTACCCTTGCTGCTCTCCCGACAAGAACAAACACAAGACCGAAGCATGCAGGTAAAGTCTCAGAAGGAGGCAGTGCTACCACCACCGCCACGATCAAAGCAAGCACAAGCACAAAGACAGGTCCAGGTCTCGGAAGCGCTAACGACTCTCACGACCATCATCGACGACACATGCGCGCTCGCGACGCAAGTCTCGGGCCAGCATGCGGCAGGCCAGGGCGCGTTCGCCGCGGCCGCGGGACGACCGACGAGGGAGTTGCGTGATGCCGCTGCGTATGTTGTTGGTGATATCACGGTGGCGATCCAGAGACTGGGTAGTGATGAGGACAATGATGAGAGTAAAGGAGCTAGGGGTAGCGGGTTTAGGAGGGATAGGAAAGGAAAAGGAGAAGGAGTGAAAGGGACAGATCTAGAGGAGGTTTATTTTGGCTGCGAGGATGTCTTTCTAGTTGTCGTTGGAGGGTTTCTGTTATATGGCACTTTCGATTTTCGTTAGGATTAATGTGTATTTACTGACATATATATATACTGCTGGACTTATTTATTTGCTTCCCTTTTTTACTTATTTACCTACTAACCTGCTCGCTAAGTGGAAGACATGTATTTTTCGCGAGTCGGCTCCGTTGTAGCGTGATGAGGGCAACTTCGTTAATATTTTTCTGGCTATTTTACGTTTGAGTACTGTGCAACAGTACTATCTATTTTGGAGCTTGTGCGCCATAGCCAGGCCAGCGGCGACAGCGATGGTAATGATGACGGTAATTGTAATAGTGGTAGGACTGATGGCGATCATAACGGCTTTGATAATGAAGAAGAAGAAAAGAGGGGGAGGGGGAGGAGTTGTTGGTGGTAAAGGAAGGGGAAGAGCAAAAAGAAGAAGATATGGTATATGTAGGGGATACGGAAGACGAAGATAAAGAAGTCGAGGGAGACCAGGACAGCGGTTACGGGCACGGCCGAGGAAGAAGACCAAGATATACAGCAATAGACTTTTACTCGCCCTACTAGAACTTTATCTACGCACTTAACATGGCCGCGTTCGTTGCGGTTCCCGAGGTTTAATACGAGGAGGAAATCCCGCCCGCGCTTCCTTTTCTTTCTTTTTTTCTTCCTTATCATCATTACTATCATTATAATCATGACTATGGTTATTACGGTCCCGACTATGGTTACTACTAACAGCAAGGCTACTACTACTATCCCAAGCATAGGTCTAGGCCCGCTAGACGAGGCATTGCAGCGTCGGCACGCGTACGTTCATCGTTATATACTAGGGCCGACCCGAGCGTGAATTCTAGTTCCGCTGCCGCGGATTCTCTATACAGGCGCATGACGGCCTTCTATCGCTACTACTAGCAGATCTTCCTCCGTTGCCGACGAGGTCGCGGTTACGCACTGCGCTGGGGCGTCGTTGGTGCCGCTTGTGCGCTGGGCGCCGGGACTGCTGCTTGTTTTTGTTGATTTTGGCTGTTTGATTGATCCTGTTTTCTAGCTGTTGATGTTTGTCGAGTTGATTGATTGGTTGGTTGATAGGGGTAAGTAGTTTATCTATAAGTGTTGGCGTAAGGGGGTCGCGAGAGTTGAACCGGCAAGTTACCTAATTGAATAAGAGGTGTTAATGGGGAAGCTATAAAATAGAATGAGATGCGAAGAGCGAAATAGCGTGACCATTGTAGGGCTTGGAAGTTAACTTCCGTAGTGAAAACACGCTGTCTAATAGGAGATCTAATATACACAGTATAAACTGGTTAATATAAGAACACATGGTTGGTCAAATTCTTTGACGATATAAATATAACTTGAACTTCTTGTCATGTATGTATACAACTCTAGGGTAAATAGTGGCCCTATTTTACGTTGGGTAAAGTTTTATGTTTCTATTTAGCTGGTGTATTAAATAGTTGTCAGATTTTGCGCTTGGGTGTAAAGCTTGCCAACGGCTATAACGGGCGCTTTTAAACGTGTATATATTATAGCATTAAATCTATATTAATCCTTTATATAAAATAAATATACATTTAATAGTTCTACTATAATCCTAATTAGTTATATATAATACTTTTTATTAAAAGTATATAAAAAGCTTTATTTTTTTAGTAGCGATAGCTTTAAATCTAACATACTATTTTAAAAACAATTATTTTAGTTACTTTTTTTATATTAGTAAGCTTTATATAAATATTTTTTATGCTTTGTTAATTTTAACTATTATAAAATCTTTTTTATTTTTAAGTTTATAATATATAAATAATCGAGCTTATAAGCAGCGTATAGCGCGCTTAAAAAATTTATTCTTTTTATATATAAAGCTTTTTATAAAATAACTTTTTTTTATAGTAGGTTATTATAGTATATATATAAACGCTTAAAATATACGTAATACGCTTAAAAATATAATTTTTTTTTTACTAGCAAAGCTTTTAATAGTAGTTTTTTACCTATAATAAGTTACGTGCGCGCGTATAATATTTATTAGTAAGCTCGCAAGTAATAATTAATGCTTTAAAAACTTTTTTTTTTTATTAGCAAAGCTTTTAACAATATTTTTTTATTTATAATAAATTACTATAATATATATAAACGTTTAAATATATATAATACGCTTAAAAATAAATTTTTTTTTTATTAGCAAAACTTTTAATAATATTTTTTTATTTATAATAAATTACTATAGTATATATAAACGCTTAAATTATATATAATACGCTTAAAAGTATTTTTTTTTATAAACCTATATATATTTTATTAAATATTTAGTAAAAAACTTACTTTTTAACCGGGCTACTTTTTTAGGGCTATTTTTTTAATTAAAAGTTATTAAGTTAGCTATGTATTTTTTTAATACTGTAGCTTAAACATTTTTTTTTAGCTACTTATGGTAGGGGAACACTGGTTTGATAAAAACGTCTTGATTATTCATCTAGCTAAGCTACTCGTCTATCTGTAGACGTTGTTTATATAGACAGTGTCTAGAGAAACGCTGTCAGCCAGAGGCTGTCAGCTGACGTCATCTGACGTCATCAACTACGTCATTGACCCTGTCAACTTATATACGTACGATTTTTTTGCGTATAGGGTTAAATTTTTAATAATTAAAACAAAGCTTTAATAATGCGTACTAGCATTTTATTGTTAAATGTTCGCCGTAGTAAAAATTGTATATTTTTAATATAAAGTTAGTATTTGCCCGTATACGCTTAGTAAAAATACGTAATAAACTTTCGCTTTTTTTAATAAATTTATATAAATAATCGTTTTTTATATAGCTAATAAAATTGTTATTTTTTTAAGCTTTTACTTGAAATATATTAAAAGTATTAAATATAATTTTACTAGCTATATATATAAAGTTTAATATAAAAGTTTTTTTATATAAACTAGTAGCTATATTTTAATATTATAAAATATTATTTTATATTTCGGTATTATATTAGCTTTTAAAAACTATAGCTTATTTTAAATAAATATTTTATAAAGCTTTTTTTAAGTTAGTAATAAGCTCGATTGCTTTTATTTTACTACTTTTGCAGTAAACTTTTATAACTTTATTTAGCTATTTATTTGTTTATTTTATTAAGTTTTAAATATATAAACTTTTTGCTTTATATATAAACTTTTTATAATTATATTTATATTTAAGCTTAAATATTAATTAGTTACTACTACTAAGCTTTTATAAATTATTATATTATTAATCGATTATATCGAAAGTTTTTATATAAGTTTTTTAATAGTTAAAATAAATATTTATATATATTTACTTAGTAAGCTTTGTTATTTTTGTATAGTATATATTATATTGCTATAAAGCTTAATCGTAAAGCTTGCTAGCAGTAATAAATAAGTTCCGTTTAATAGTTATAAAGTTGTTATAAATAGCTATATCGCAATTTATGCTTACGTTCGTAAAATAGTCGGCAACAGTAGGCAATTTTAGCTTTATAGGCTAAAAAGCTCGCTTCCTTTTATAGGTTATATAGTCCTAAAAATCGCGGCTACGTATAGCTAATATAAAACTTTACTTTTAAATAAAAAAGTTTTTAAATAATTTTAATATATACGCTATAGCGAGCTTATAAAACTAAGCTAAAATAATCGTATATATAAAGTATAAAAATAATAAAACTTTTAATTGTTAAATTTTACGCTTAAGTATAAAGCTTGTTAATAGCTATAATAAGCGTTTTTAAACATATATATATTATAGTATTAAATTTACATTAATCCTTTATATAAAATAAGTATATATTTAATAATTTTATTATAATCCTAATTAGTTACGTATAATACTTTTTACTAGGGGTACGCGAAAAGCTCTATTTTTCTAGTGGCGATAGCCTTAAATCCAACAATAGTAGGCATTGCGTTATAAGCTGACCGGCCCCCCTGCGGGCTATGGCCTCACGGGCTACTCTAACCACTTTATTTACGCGTAATAGGGCTATTTAAACGCGTTGTAATAACTTTACTACTTTTTTTTATACTATTTTTTTAATATTTATTTAAATCGCTAATTTTTGCTTTTTATTATTATATTGTTAACTAATACTAAATTGCGCGTATATATAGCAGTTTACGCTATAAAGCTTAAAATGCTTGTTCGTAAAACATTTAAACAATAAAATACGCTTTAATCGTATATATAGCGCTGTTTTACTAGTATACTTACTTAAAAAAATTTTTAAAAATTTTAAGCTTTTTTATTATATTTAAAAAGTTAATTATTTTATTAAACAATTAGCTAAGCTAAATTAAGCTTAATTTTTTTTTTCGTTAAATTTTATATAATAAGCTAACGTATATTTAACGCTTATAAAAACGTATAAATGCTTAGAAAAATATAGTATTAAAATTATTTTACTAAAAATTTAACAGTAAAAACTGCTCGGTTTAAAATAATTAGCTATTTAAAAGTTAACAAAGCTATAACAATTAATATTACCTTTTTTTTTTAATAAACTTAATACTTTAAAAATTGTAAATATTTTTGCTAGCTATTTTTATAATATTAATAAAATAAACATTAGTTAAAACGTTAGCAAAAATTATTAAATAATTATTAATGTCACAATTGGTGTCCTTTACAAAGGCAGAGCTCCTAGTTAAGGTCCCATTTATATATTGATCGTAGGATAGAGAAGAAAAGAAATATTGTAAGTACAAAATATGTGTAAATAGATTTGTGTGTGCACGGATGGCTGATCATGTGACCAAAGGTGGGTCTGTCCCACAGGTGTTGTATGGTAGCCAGCCGTGACTATTAAAAATAAAAACTATTTAGTTTTTAAAAAGAATGTCGAAAAAAATAAATAAATTATTTTTTTAAAATATATTAATAGTAACAAAATAGCTTTTTTGCCGCTAGTTATTTTTAAAAATATTAATATATAAAACAACTAACGGTTTAAAACGTGATTTAAAAAGTAAACAAATAACTAAATAATTATTAATTAGCTAAAAAATATATTTATTTTAATTATTAGAACTTACTATAGCAATAAATAAATAATTTTAATATATAATAGCTATAATTTATATATAACCGACGCTTTTTTATTAACTTATATAAAAAATAAAATATAGTTAATATTTTATAAGCTTTATTATAGCTATATATTATAGCTTTTAAACGTTAAAGGTTTTATGCTTTTTAAAAAAAAGCTTAAAAATATTTTAAAAAAGCGCTAATATAACGTTAAAAATTAAACTTTTTAAAAAAATATATTAAAAATATTTTGCTTAGCTTAATAGCTTGTTTTAATACTTTAAACAATTAAAAACGCTTAAAAATAGCTAAAATTTACTTATAAAATTATTTAAAGCTGTTATTATTAAAATATATAATATTAAAAAAATATAACTAAAATATAGCTTAAAATATTTATAGCAAACAAAAATTTAATAATAAAATTTATTATAAATATAGCTAATACTTATATAAAAATATTTTTAAATAGCTAAAAACTTTAAACAAATAGTTATAAACTAGCTAATAGCTACTTTTTATTTAAGTTATTTTTATAAAAGCTATTTATTAAAAAATAAAAAAAGATTTTAATTATTAAGCTAACTAAATTATATACTTTAACGTTAAAGTTAACAAATTAATAAAAAAGCCCTAAAAAAAGTTAAAATTACGCTAAAACAAAAGTTAATATATATAACTAATATATATAAAATAAAATAAAAGCTAAAGTTAAAAGTTATATATAAAAATAAAACCGCCGATTATAAAGTACTAAATAGCTTAATATAACTAACAAACAGCTTAAAAAAATAAAACAAAAACAAAAAACTATATTAGAATACAAAACACTAAATAATAGTAATTACAATCGAATTCGTTAAAATATACGGCTTTAATTAATATATGGTGTTTAGTGGGTAAAGTAGCCCGTAAGGCCATAGCCCACAGGGGGGGCGGTCAGCTTATACACTCCGGCCTGATAAACTTAAGACAAACCCTGCGGTTGTGGGCAACTTTGATTTTAACTTTGACTATGATGATGTCGAGGTCGAGATTGATGTCGAAGACGACAGCATGGATTCTATCGACTTTCGACGAGAAATATAAGGTGATGCTGTATTAGCGGCAGTGGCAGTAGTAGCCGCCGGAACAGCAGCAATAGGTGGAGTAGTATTAGCAGCCGCCGTGTGAGTAAGAGTAGTGTTATAAGTAGCCGTCGACCAGTTCGAAGTTAATGGCTGGGTTGGTATTGTCTCGTAGTCGACTTGACTATTAACAGTACCCAGGGAGGGGGGGGTACGCGTTGTTGCTTCTATTATTCGTGTTGAACCCTTTCACTGACATTGAGATGGATGGTGCCGGTACTCCTGGCGCTGGCAACTGTCTTGGTGATGAAGGCATTAGATGAGGTGATGGTGATGGTGGTGACGACGTTGACGGAGTGGATGGAGGCGGAGGGGACGGAGGAAGCACCTCGGCAACTGCAATAGCAGGCGATTCAGAAATCTCTCTCGACGGTAATGGTGGCGATAACAATGGTCGAAATGCTGGCGGTGATAACGATGGTCCTCCTGCTCCCCGTACCCTAGCATTTCCGAGTTCTCCCCAAGCCCGAAAAATTATCTACCATTTGAGACATTGTTGGATAACCGCGTGCCGTCGGTCTTGCTGATTCTCCTTCTACTATTACTCCCAGTGATGAAAACATCGGACGCGTCTCGCGCGTCCAACCCTCACCCCGCACATATGAATGCGACGGAATAACGGACGAAGATGACCACCACGGCGACAGCGACGATGATGGTCGAGGCACCGGGAAGTATTCCGCAGTCATTGTTGCTGTTACTTCTGTTGCTGTAGTTTCTGCTGCTGCTGCTGCTGTTGCTGCAGTTCTAGCGGGAGTCCTCCTCCTCCTACTCCTGCTGCCCCATCCGCTCTCAATTCCCATCGAGTTTCCGTCCGAGGGTTATCATCCAGCACCGTAGGCAATTTTGGATGACAGTGAGCGCCAGTTGCTCCCGCAAATGTCAGATCGCCTCGCACTGCTTCTCCTGTCAATACAGATGGACATTCACCACAGTCCGAGCCGTCGAGTCTCCGTGCTTATACCCCAACACGTCGTCCATCGCGATATGCTTGGCGGGCGCCTCCTTGCTGCAAGCCCAGTCGCCTCCGCACGTTATTATTATAAAATCTGGCAACATGTTGGCTGGCGTGTTCTCGACGACGTTGCGCGCGAGGAATGCCCAGATGTTGTTGTCCGCTCATTGTCCGCTGGTTGTTGGACCCTGTCTCTCTCTCCTTCGTCTGCTCTCCCTCTCGCTACCACGGGGGAGGGGTCGGCTCGCGAATTGGATCCCGGCTGTCGTGGTGGTGGTGGTGGTGGTGGTGGTGGTTCTGACGCTATTGTGTACGTGCTAGGAGTAGCAGATCGACGGCCAAGCCCATGACCAGATTCAACCCCGATCTGTCCACGTCCGCCCCGCGGTTGTCCCCGATCCCCATCCCAGCCCTCACGAAGCCACTCCCTCGTCCAATCTCCCCAGACAACCTCCCTACCCCCCTCTCTTCCCGCCTCATACCGGATCGACCCCTCCTTCTCGGCGACCTTCAGCTTGTACGCCAGGGAGGACTTGATCTTGTCGTACACGAGGTGGACGTACTCGGGGAAGTCGCAGTTCAACGCGACAACAAGCTCCTCAAAGTACAGGTATCGCAACTTGTCGGGTCCGATGCGATGGCGCGCGAGGTGCTGCCACATCTTGTTCTTGCAGCAGGTCTGCCATGGTATGCGTTTCGATCTGTTAGTTGCGAGCAAGGCCAGGGACAAGCCGTTTATCACAGCAGGGGTATTGGATTTGCACATTGGAGGCGTGAGTCGGGGAGGGGGCGGTTGTGTCCCACAAGAATGGGAGGAGGGGATTGAGACAGTGTCTCGGCTAACACGCCCGAAAAGAGGAACAAGGCGCAGGGTTTTCGGATGTGTGTGTGTTTGTTTATGTGCGTGTGTATGTATCAGTTGCGAAGGCCGAGATCGAGAGATGATGGTCTTAATATGTATAAATTATCTTTGTCTCGTATTCCTCGCTCCCTTTCTGCCCTGCCCGTATTATATGTCGCTTCGAAAACGAGAGACACCCGTTCTCGTTGTTGCCAACATAATCCAACCTTTCATTCGAGCAAACAAATTGGATGCGAAATGTTGGAAAACATTAGTTAGTACTGACAACATAACAAATTATTCTTGCTATTTGGACTGGGTATGAATGAGCGGCCTGTCCTGTCATCTGCTGTCTATCTCTCTGGCTATCTCTTCTGCCATTCTTTATCGCCCGTCTGTCTGTCTGTTCTTTGGCCTCCCCTCAAGCTCGCATCTCATTATCTCTCGCCTTTACGGAAACTTGCAGTTAACTAGCTGACGAGCTAGTTAATTCAGCTGCGGCCCATATATATGTACGTATATATGCACACATGACATGACAGAGCTCTTTCTACGTGCATTCATCCCAACATTTCCGCCCAGCCCAGCGTGTCCGTTTCATTTCGTTTCATGCAAGTGAGTGTCCCGTACATATGCCTAGATAGATAGACGGAGCCCATAAAGATGTGTGCGTACATGCATGCATGCATGCAGCAGCAACTGAAGCGGGATACATGCAACTTAACCAAATGTACTGTCGGTACTTATATGTAACTATGTATATATGTATACCATAGCTGGTTACATTGTGTAGGTACAACATAGTGAGGTTAATAGCTTACTTTAATCTTAGCTAAGTGAATACCCGGGATTTAACCTGACGTGTTTAGTCCGGATCGTCGTCGTTGGGATCCTTGCTATACCCTTTTACCCCTCGATCCTGCTGCATATTATATGTGCTTGTGCTTTATACTTATCGATGCTGCGAAAGTAAGGAGTGCGAGGGTTATAAACGATCTTTACACTAGTACCTCGCTAATTAGTCGCAGGATGATCTTAATGTCTGTTCCTGTCTTATCCGCTGTGACAAGGGCTTGGTCTCAAGGGCTTGGAACAGGGTTCATATTCAACTAATAATTCTCTTTGGGTCTCAAGGAGTCTATGTTTCCTTTTTGATCCCCAATGTAACCTCGCTCCTGTCCCTCTATTTACACACAGGTCTTTGGCAAAGATTTCTATTACCCCTCTCGTTGGGCTCCGATTCTAGGTTTCATTACAGAGGCTGTGATAGTCGCCGACCAATAGCTGGTTCGAGGCTGAGACATATGGCTTGATAGGTCTTGACAGGTCCTGACGGTCCTTGCCGTGTGACATCCGCGCTGTTGATTGTATTGCGGGAACAGAATAACAGAATTCCGGAAACAGAAAATCGGATTTAAGTGATTCCTTGTCAGTCAGTTTGTCTGCCTTTCTTTTGCAGAATATATATGATTGATTGGTTGATTGCGTTCGCGCAAAGGAAGATGCTGTCGTGATTGGGCGATTGCAGGGTGCAGAGAGTGTTATGCTTACATAGCTGTCCACATCCACGAATGCTGAACATCGCCATGGCATACCGCCATATTAAACATATTAATTCTAAGGTTGTTAGGAAAGAGGAAATTTCAGGGAATATAGCTCTATATTGAACTTGGAGGGGTAATCTTTCACGTACTCGGGCCAAACTATGCTACTTGTTAACAAGGACTGTTTTTGTCAGAGCTATTGTCGTAAATGTTTCTATTGCCCTACTCGACCTATACGATTGAAATGGATGAACAGAAAATGCGAAAGATTATGTGATCGTAGCTTGCTTGCTTGCTGCCTACCGTCTGCATGACAGCTGCTGCAACAAGATATCGACGGGAAGACATACAAGCAGGCAAAATGTGTGCCTCAAGCAAATCTTCAACAAACAGCGACGAAGCGTAAGCTAGTCGGGCTGTGAACTTGTCAAGATACTTATAACATATCTACCGTGTGTGATCTAGTGGCCTATAGAGCCCCCATATACATGCTCCCAAGACGGGCTTTCCCTTTTCCTGAGCTATGTGCGGCATCGCAGGAACTTATTAGGGCGTCTGCCTGCTACGCGATTAAATTATTTAGCTTTTTTCCCTTTGCCTCGCTCTTTCCGGATCTGTCTTGAGTGTAAACGGAGAACGCAAAGATGTCACAATAGCAAGAGTTAGGTGGAAGCAAACGGGATAATAAAGGCGGGCGGCTCACCGCCTCTAGGCTTAAATGCAGGCGAGAAAGTTGGTTGATTCGGCGCTACCATGGTAGCATTGCTATTGCTAGCACTAGTAGAGGACAGTGTCTCTTTTAGCCTGTCGGTTTCTCACTTTGCAATAGATTTAGCAGGTATAATTCTCTTGTTAGAGATAAGCAGCATTAAGCCACATATATAGTACGATGTGATACTATATAGCTCTATCTAATTCATACTTTTAGTTTTTTCATTGTTTATTCATCTAGGTAGGCATGTATATATGTATGCATACATGCATGCGTGTTGATCCAGCTGTTGGTGGGAATTATTACAAATCTTGGTTTGCGTACGTGACTTCTTACTTCTCTCTTAGAATTATCACCAACGTCGTTCTTGCTCACATGATGTCTTTTTTTATTCTTCCCTCATTGAAATGGCCCTAGAGAGATTCAATCGTTCCTGGGCCTAGATCAAGGAGGTAGGCTGGCCTGTACCCAACCAGGATCTTCAGTAGAGCAAACACATAGATGGGGATTCACGCGATCGGGCATGGATTGGACGAAATCGAGGGCAATGAAATTTCAAAAAATCAACGAGCTAATCAACCGAGTCCAAAAAGGTGGTGAGTAGAACATACATACCTCCATTTCCCTACGAGTGATAGAATAACTCCCTCCTCGCCCCTATTACATAAGCCGCCAGTGTATGGTCTCACTCACTCCACTCCACTATCTATATAACATTATCCATTTTGTTACTATTCTCAGTATATCAGGAGCACTTTACTGTAGGTAATTGCCACATGCAGCCCGGTCTTTTCTAAAGGTCAGCTTACGCTTGGAGTACAACACAGCTTTAGCTTACTATACAATACAATCTTTAAGTCAGTGTAACAAGGGCTTAGAATTAAGGGCTTGGAATAATCTTCAAATTGTAATGATAATCCCCTTTCCAGCCAGCCGGGAGACCTAGGGTCTTTATGTCTAAATAGCCTCGCGTATAGTTACCGACCCTCGTGAATAGTTGCCGACTGGAATCGCCGACCCGTCCCGTATCTAGGTCTCGGCTAGGTCATATGTTTGATCAGGCAAACGCGGGTAGAAGATTTAACGCGGTCTCCCGCTCATATGATTATATACATGATATCGGATCCAGTCCATCGGGTCTGTGTAACAGTCAGTGCCATAATATTAACCAAGCACTGAGCAGTTCATGGTCCCCGTATCCATCGATAGTCATACACACCGTGACATATACACAGGCAAATAGATAGACATCGCGCTTACACGCTGCTTGCACCCTCAGGCACCAAACTTTACGCAATGTCGTCCCGAAACGACAAGGCGAAGAAGCAGCAGAGACGGCCTTTCAGATCAAGCACCGAGAAAGCAGATGCGTGGCGGACATTGTTTAGATTATGAGCGATAGATGGATATAGTGTAATATATTGCATTGAGGAACAAGTCTAAGTACAGTGTGATGAGGTGGTACCTCATATTATATAGGTAGGTGTGTGTGGGGCGAAGTACCCAGCCACTGGATTTACCAGCCCCCTGATTTCAACAGACATTGTTGTTAGAAAAGAAGACTAAGGAGAGGGAAAGAATCACTCCCCGACTTCGAGCCCTTCTCCCTGTCCTCCTCCGCTGTCTCATTCATCGGTTGATTTGGATGTAACTTCAGCCCCTGCTCCTCTACCGACGCTCTCGGCATCAACCCACAAAACTCATAAAGGCAATGACCGTTATTGTCCTAATCCATCTCCTGCCTAAAAGTTTTCGACTGCGGCCTCTCGTCTTCATTCCTCTGCAGCTTCAGTTGTATCAAATGTATGCAGTGAGGGCAGTACCGAAGCAATACCAGTGCTACGCCCAGCAGCAGCGGTAATAGTCGCCACCACAAACATTACTACCATCATCATCATCATCGACATAAACACAGTCATACCGCTGGTAACGAGAAAAAGAAGAAGAAAAAGGAGAAGGAGAGAGGAGCCGTCCACGCCCGAAGAATCACTTCAGATACAGTCGTGAACAGTACTAAGAAAAGGAAGAGCCGCAACAGAAGGATGAATCGCTGTCACTAAACAAACCGTCATCACCGTCACCAGCACTGCAAGAGAAGCACCATTTACATCATAATCAAGCTCCCTATAAACCCTAACCACAACCTTCACCCCTATCCTCATTCCCAGCCCGACGACCAAACAAACAACAACAGCAACAACAACAACGACGACGACAACCATCCAAGAAGCCCTGCAGCACATGCGCCACCACAGCGAGAAGGTGGCGCACTACGGCATGCTTCGCCGAGAGCTGGGGGCGCACACGTTCGGCGAGGATCTGACCACGCGCGGCTCGAGGAATGGCACATGGCAAGCTTGGTCTGGTGGGTGCAGGAGAGTATCTCGTTGCTTGTCGGGGAGGGTGCAATGGGCGGACGGAATAGGGGTTGCCTATGATAAAAAAGGAGGAATAAATGATGATAAGCGGGGGGGATGATAATAGGGGAGGATGAAAAGGGGGGGTGGTATAAGGGGAAAAGGGGGGATGCGATGTGATGTAATAATTCAAGGCGATACAACAAGGCTTTTCATGGTTGAGATATATAGATGGGTTAGAGTTTTAGATTAAGAGAGAACTTGAATGTCTTAAAGCTAGACTTATGGTAAAATGCAATAACTCTTTTTTAACACAACAGGCCCATCTATATAAGTACTGTAGCGTGAATTATAGGGAGACAACAAACTTTGTGGATTCTACAAGGCTTCCTTAAAACATAAGACTACTAACCTGGAGAAGGCCTATAGATTTCGGAAGGATTGTGAATGCTTATAACTGCCTTATATTTAACTGCTATTAAGTACTAAAAGTGTATGCTGAATTATAGTGTATTACTACCTCTACTGCCCTAATATAAGTAGATATCTACACTTAACCGAAGGTTAGATTGGAGGTATATACTACTACTACCGCATTGATTATTATTCGTTGGGATTTTTTGTCTAATACTATTAACAGTTAACTATAAGCCCCTCGCCTCGTGCCCCCTCCTTTCCCTTTCGTTCGATCTATAGAGCTCTCTCATCTATCCCAGCCCTTGGTTATCCTATTAACAACCCGAGCACAAACTTCCTTGAACGGAGGAGCAACCTTATCAACATTTCGGCAATGGCCCGCGTTTAGCTGCTGTGATTCGTTTCTATTATCATTATTATCATCATTATTACCATTACTACTACTGCTGCTACTATTACTACCACCAGTATTCCACAACCTACCCAAGAACCCTCTGGCCTTACTATTCGCCGTCTCGTGAGCCTTCTTCGTTTTCTCCATCCCTTTTATCTCCTTTTTCCCCCTGTAACCATCACTGTCACCATTGTCATTCTTCTTATCGTAATCACCCTTATTATCTTTATCAACGGAAACCGTCCTATCACTTCGTCTACTACCTCGTCGCTCCTGTTGTTCCCGGTCCCGGCTTCTTCGCAGGGCCTCGACGCCCCGCTGGAACTTGGCGTCGTATGTCCTGCGCTGTATCGGGTTGGTAAGGAACCAGGCCGCCTTGATCGTGAGCTTGCGGCGCCTGCGCAGCGCGTGGCCCTCGAAGGAGAGGCAGAGGAGCGTGTCTTGTTCTCTGTTCACGCCGTCGTCTCTGTTGTTGTTGTTGTTATTATTATTTATATCGTTATAGTAACCCCTACTATTCCCATTACTACCGCCGTCATCTTCCTTGTTATTATTGCCATCATGTACGCTATCATCGGCGTCGTCTGCTGTTGATCGCATCGAATCTCTGTTGTTGTTCATGTCCGAACCGGGCCGTAACAGCCCATCATTACCGATATCATCACCATTCGTAAGTACTAGCCCTGATGCCACCGCTGTTAATGAGCTTTCTTCTCTCCGTCCCTCCTTCTCCTCTCCCACTCCAACAGGCCATCTCCAGCTGCGTCCAACCCTCATTGATAGCAGACGTAAAAGCCTGCACTAAAATAGCGTGCGGGATATCCTCCGCCGACAAGCCTATCACCCTCCTTCCTCCTGCCGCCTTCCCCTTCCCCTTCTTTTTCTTATTCTTCTGATCGTTCCTATCGCTACTGCTACGGCATTTGTCCCGTACCGGGAGGAGGACGGCGTGCTAGTGCTATAGAATAACATGTGCAAAAGAAGCCGGGCGGGGTCGTATGGCGGAACGGGTGATGGGTCTTGTTTAGTCAGCTGTGCCAAGTCGGCTGTCAGGGGACATGCTATGCCAGTTCCTCGGTCCAGTAGTGGTGGTGGAGGAGGTGATGGCGGCGGAGGTGTCCCTGGTGGTTTTGTGGTCGGCTGAGGAGGAATACAGTGACCCTTATCGTCACAGTCTTGTCCTCCCTCTGTTGTGATTCCTGTGTTTGTTATGGCCATAGTCATGGTTGCGGTCGTGGTTGTGCTTATGGTTGTAAAAATGTGTAATAGCGGCGGTCCAAATTTTTCTCCGTGATTTTTATTAACCTGTGGTATACAGGTGTTCTGGGTAATAGTATCTCGGTACGTACTCCTCGTACCGAACACCAGCGAAAGAACGAAAAGCCCAATAACCAATGTAATGAAATCAATCATGCGTATCCGTCGAGGTCAGCGAGCCCTTGGAATCTCATTATTGTTATTAGTTACTTTAAGGTCTCCTTCTCCCACGTGTGTACGGGAAAAGGGAGGCTGGTTAACAAAACGGTAAGACCTACCAAATTACCAGATCGAATATATCTCCATAAGAACACCCGACCTTCGGTACCACTATCACCATCACTACGACCAAAGCCTCGACCATCGGAAGCAATGTAACAGATGACAAACCAGACCCGATTCCAGGCCCCCAACCCGAAAAAAGCAGCCGGCCGCCAGTCATCCAGGAACCGCGCGGGCCGGTTGCTGCTCCCTGTCCTCCAGTTGCCGGGAACCGGGATGTGGTTGTTCGGGGCGGCGGGATCGAACCCTGGCCCGGCGTGGAAGCGTGCGAGACAGAGCTGTCAGGATCATGCGGGCGTTGTGTCGGAGGCGTGCTACTCGTGGTGGGAGTGGCCCTGCTGCTGCCATTGTGCTGCTTTGTTGGGTACGGGATGGGTGGGTATTGGGTGGTGTTGATGGTTGATGCCGAGTACCATCAATGGAGATGAGCCAGGATGTATGTACGAAGGGGGAGGAGATAGGAATTATCGACGATGCAAAGGTGAAAGGGCTTTGTGCTGGTGAGCTCTTAGTATAAATGGCTGGCTGACTTGACTTCACTTCTTGACAGCTGCATATGTGATAACATGACGAGGGACGACCACAATATCCTCAGGTGTTTGATAGCGGCAGTGGCTCGATGAAACCAGGCAGAAAGGGGGAAACAAGAAGCGCCGTGGTATTGTCGAGGTATTCTCCTCTATTCTTCTTCCTATCGTTGATTTCACCAACTTTTTCTAGGCCCTTCGGCTTGGCAAAAAGCAAGAACCCCCCCCCCCCCCCCCCCCATAAGGCCCTGAATATCCATAAGCTCTATTACCCGATCGTGTCATTCATTATATACAGAATACGAACACACAGCCGCATATGTGGCTCGCCAGATCTAGGGGCTGACCTAGATTTTTAGATCTGATGCCAGTCCTTCGAGTCCGTATGACACTGATAGATGAATTTAGAGGCATGAGGACGTTAAAACGTAAAAGGCGAGGAAATCAAATAAACAAAAATCCTAATCATGTACCATCAAGTTCTCACCAGGTCTATGATGAAGGCAAGCACTATTCGCTCTACAGCTGCGCCCCACACCCCAGTGAAAGCAGTATTCAAACAATCCATACCACTCAATACAGTCACGTAACAACATGCGAACCAACCCGCGTTATCGATATTCATCCTTTCAGTTCGCCATCAGATACCCCTTTCATTCACCTCCCCCCCCTTCCCCGAACCCAATCACTCACCCCTCCCTCCCTCCCTCCCTGCCTCCTAAGACACGAAAGCATCTCGTAATCCAATAACTCAGGTAATCGACGGCGTACTGCTCGTGCGTGACCCAGTCAGGCCCCCACCCGCTGATCCCCCGCTTTCGGTGCTCCGCGCTGTACCGCGCCACCATGACCTGCCAGTAGAGGATGTTGTCCGTGATCTTGTCCAAGCCGTGAGGAGCTACGGCCTCGACGGGCCAGGGGGTGGATGGGACGGAGAGGAGGACGGGGACGGGGACGGGATTGCTGTTGTGGGTGGTGTTGAAAGTGTCGGTGTTGGTGTCGTTGTCGTCGCTGTTCTTATTGTCGTCATTGCTGTTATGATCCGGAAGAGGAGCAGCTTGGTCTATATATTATCAGCCAGTTGGTCTGTCTTTCTGTTTGTCTGTGACTCTGCCTGCCCATCCCACTCTAACCTCAAGATCGAAAACATCCTTGCAAACAAGCAAAAAATTGAAGGCAAAAGCTGAACCGCCCTATGGTTCTCCCGGCCCCACTCAGCGCACCACGGAAACGAGACAAGGATATTTCCCAAAAAAAAAAAACAACCGTGTACGTAAAACGCGTACATACTTTACCTCTTCTCTCCTCCCCTCTCTTCCGTCTCCACGTCACCATCAGCGACGGGTATCCAGATAATGCTGCGCGACGAGCTCGTACGCAGCCCGGATCTCCGGACTGATGGCCTGCAGCTGCGCCACGCCCTCATCGGTGCCGTACACGGCCGCGACTCGTCTCATTAGTAGCCCCGTCGAGGGCGTCGTCGTGCTCGTCATCGCGTTGGACATGGACGACAGGATCGAGGGTGCGGAGGGGGATGGTGGGGTCGTTATTGCTTGTGGATGTGCTGCTGTGAGTGTGGGTGTGTGTGGTCTTAATGATGATGATGATGATGATGATGATGACGATGATATTGATGTCTATTCGGATAGCTCCCGTCGCGCTGGTGCGGAAGACCACCATGACGGTTAAATATCCAATGCTCAGCCAGCTCTCTCGCGACAGACCGGCCGATGGTACTCAGACCCTGCATTACGCTGAACGGATCCTCCTCGGTACTCGATTGCAACATGGCCCAGAACAGTTGTCCGTTATTGTCGTCATTCTCATCGTCATGGCCGTCGTGGTCACCCTCTCCCTCATCCTCGTCCTCCATGTCGTGTGATCCATCGTGTCCCGTTCTCTTCTGATGCTTCCCCAAGACCCGTTCATACAAGCGGACATCAATGACCCCCTGACTAACAAGCAGCACAACAGGCTCGGGAACCGGACAAAGCGCCGTAAGGTTCCAATCCACCACCTTCCACTCCATCTTCCCCTGTAACTGTTGTGGCTGAGGTGTGGGCTGAGCTGCTCTTGGTCGAAATAATCCAGTCGAGCAAATAGGACAAGATGCGCAGCACCGTAGCGATAAATAACAGGGACCCCAACTTCATGGCCAGATACAACGGCAACACCACCCAGATCATGATGCGCAAGATGGTGCGGGGCGAGGGGAGAGTCGGGACGGGCAGATCGTAAGGCCAGAAGTTCGGCACTCGGTTTACGTACGCGAGTGGGACGATAACTGGGTGCGGCTCTCGTTCTCGTGGAGCTTCTCGTCTCTGTTGTTCCCGTTGACAGCTAGCAGCGGCAGTAGCAGCAGCAGCAGCAGCAGCAGGAGGAGGAGGAGGGAGAGGAGCCGGATGTTGGCGCGGATTGTATAATACGACTGCTTGCGGCTACGATTGCGGTGTTTGTATCATTATCATCTCAGGATGTTGCTGTCGCTGATTCTGCTGCTCACTAGCCAAGGGAGATGATGAGGGAGGAGAAGGTAATTCATGTTCTTCGGTAGTAGTCTGGTGTCCGACAACCAACTGCGTGGGCAGACGTGGAAGCCGAAGGGGCTGTTGTGTTGTGTAATACTCTGTGTAATACTGCTCGGGCAGCGGCCGTAGTGCAGCAGATAGATCTAGGAGACGGGGAGATGGTTGGTGTTGTTGTTGTTGTTGAGGCCCCGAAAAAAAGGAGGAAGGTCGAGCATATGTCGGGTTCCGAGTAGTAGCAGGATTCCTCCATTTTGATATGCGCATATCATTATCATCATCATCAGCCTCGTTGTCGCCAAAGACCAAAACCTCGTCGCGGAAAGACACCGACTTGCTTCTTCCCTCGCACCGACACGCTGTATTACTGCCACTGCTCCTGCCACCGTCACCGTCGACGTCGACAGCAACACCAATATCAGCACCAACACTCGCATTGGTACCGACATGGCCTCCAACCAAATTCTCTCTTTTAGTCGTGTGGCGCCGTCGCTATAATAGGGGCCGGGAATTGAGGCAAGCCGTCTTTCTAAGCAGCTTCAGATCATCGGTGTTCATGCTCTTCCTTATCCTCTTCAGGACTCGGTAGGTTTCGGGGATATTATCAATACTGCTGGCACCAGCACTGCCGCCACTGCCGCTCGCGGTATTTCGTTCTCGTTCTCGTTCTTGTTCTCGTTGTCGGCCTCGGCCAGGGTCATGTTCTCCGTCGCTAGACTCGGCGGTTTCATCATGACGGGTAGATGGGTTGGTGATAGACATGGAGGTGGCGAAGCAAGCTATAAAACTATAGGCCATTGGCAGAGCAGAGCAGAAGAAATGCACGAGGTTGAATTATTATGGATGGTCATGGTGGAGGACTGAATGTGAGAGTGGCTTCTGCGCAAGAGCTAGCTACTAGCAAAGTCGAGATGCATGCATCTGGAGAAAAGAATGCTGACCGATTGCAAAGCGAAAAGGTTAGTTGGCTGGCTGGTTGCTTCTACTGGTACAGCCCTGTACCTCGCACGCATTCAGGCTTAATTGAAGACTAGAACGATCAAATGTGACAATCCGGAATGGGTGCTTCTCTGAGAAGTGAAATGGGATAGGGATAAGAAAACATGCAAACAGCAAATGAATGTGCATCCTGCAAAGATTAAAGTTAACTGTAAAGGTGTAATGATATCCACACCCCTGCAATCAAGAGACAATGACGTGTAGTATAGCTTCAAGATATTGGAGTGAGTATATACGTACATACATGCATGCTCCTGATCATATCAATGTAGCATATACGCAGTGAAGGTGCAGCTGAGATGAGTTCGTTAGTCCAGACAGACAGGAAAACAAAGAAAGAATGAAAAAAAGGACAGACACAAACCCATCCGTTCATCATCTCTTTAGTTCCAGGCAGCATAACCAGGGCAAAAATTCCTACCTCACCTTATTTTTTTTACAGGACAAAGATATAGTTACCAAATACGCTCCCTGCTCGCTAAGGAGATAGAAGCCCGACGATACCAGGATCAAGCGGCCACACACACACACATATATATATCAGATCAGACCAGGTTATACGCCTTCGTCAAGTCAGCCCGCGCAATGCCGAAACCGAGCCTGAGCAACCTGCATCTATGGTACTACGAAGAGGCAAGACGAGAGCGTCCATGTTGACAACCAGGGCCATGACACCACGGCAGCACTTACAACGACAAACGGCGGAGACACCAAAACCAGACGACGCGGCCACGATAAGCACGATGCCGAGGGAACAGGTTGGGGAACCGTCGCGCGAGGGAGAGCGACATGCGACCACCGTTACCATGCTGCGAGAGCAGATGGCGGAACTGATGCAGGAGAGACATGGCTACAGGACCATGATGGCTCAGCTGTGGGGTTGAGCATGGCGCACTGATGAGTGCGAGAGACGGGGAAGAGGCCGATAGAATGGGTGGGCTTTATGACTACTACATGTCCGAGATGGTACGTGAGAGAGAGGAACACGATGCCACGACAAACATGCTGCTGAGAGATAGGCACGAGGCCATGATGGCTAACTTGAGAGACGAACACGTTGCTATAGTAACCGCGTTGCAGGAACAAATCTCTAAACTGGCGCGCGAAAGAGACAAACACATAGCCACGATAAGTATGCTGCGATATGAACACGAGACTACGATGATGATGTCGAGAAACGAGCACAAGGACGTGGTGACTGCACTAAGAGACGAACATGAGGCTACCGTAACCACATGGCGAGAACAAGTCCGCGAACTGACGCGCGACAGACGACGGGCCATGCACCAGTACGCCGGGCTTCGGAGGAACGTGCAGGTCATGGTGCGCGTGCGGTCCCGTCTGCTGCCACAGGAGGCCGGCATGGCAACGGCGAACGTCGGGAGAGATGAGGAGGGCCGGGTCCGTGTCGGAACCAGCAGACACACACCGGTCGTCGATCACCTCCTTGCCCCGGACACGGCCGACGGCGCCGTCTTCACCGAGGTGGAGGATCTGCTGTACATGGCCATGGACAGCATCGCCAACGTGTGTATCCTGGTGTACAGTCAGACGGGCAGCAGCAAGTTGCACACAATGGGACACGTTGTCGGCGAGGCTGTGGGCAAGATATTCCGGCACTACCGGCAGCAGCACACCAGTTATAGCGGCGCCTACGACGATGGGGATGATCGTCATGGTAACAGAAGAGGTCAACAGCATGTGGTGGCTGTTCGATACGTGGGATGTTACCAGGACAGGTTATATGACCTGTTTAGCTCTTGTCAGCTCTCGGGTAGCAGTGATGACGATGCTGCTGATAATGATGATGATGATGATGATGATGATGATGATGATGATGATGATGATGATGATGATAGAGGTGGTAATGATAACGATGATATAAACGACGAAGATAAGGGAGGCAAACTTTCGAAGAAGGAGAATAACGATAAAAAGGAATGCAACAAGAACTGCTACTAAGAAGCGAGAGGTGTGACCTGTTCGCCTTCTTCTGCTTCTTCTCCTTCTCCGACATTGACATTGACATTGACATCGGCGTCGGCTTCGACTGCGAGTACGGGTCGTTCTTCTTCTTCTGCTTCTTCTGCTTCTTCTGCTTCTTCTGCTTCTTCTGCTTCTTCTGCTTCTTTTGCTGTTGGTTCGACCGGGTCAACTGATTCGACTCGTCATCATCATCCTCCTCGTGCGAAAGAGAACGGCACCAACACCAACACCAACACCAACACCAACATCAACACAACGCCTGGCATTCGTAACAGGCCAATAACAACACCACCACCTCAACCACCTCAAACTCAGCCACGGCGACAACACGGCCAGCAGCAACAGCAACAGCACCTCCCATACAACAGCTCAACCCTGACGAGGCTGCTCAAGTACTCACTCGGGTTCGGGGCGCACGCTCTTCATCGTGTGCGTCAGTCCACTGGCGGCGCACGTCGACAAGACGGATGCGAGACTCGAGTTTGCCGGATGCGTAGGTCCTTTCCCTTTTTTTTTTTTTTCCTTGTCTTTATAAACAGGAGATGAATCAAGGTTGATGGAACCTGCGGCGGCTAGGTCCACATTGCGAAGCGCTGAAGTCTAAAGTACGAAGGAGATGACCAGTGGTGTTGCGAAGAGAGGAGGTACAAGTATGTATGTGTTGGTAGTAGTATGTAATGATGATGGATGGCGGTAAAGTCAGGAATTGGAAGTTGGTGTTGTTAATGGCCCCGATGCCCGTTTAGGTAGTTATACAGTGTTTGCAACTAAAGACAGTAGAGCTATGTGTGGTGCACTGGGTGTGAGATTAAGCTAAATAGTAGTGGATGGTCCAAACTGTATAGTTGTCAGATTTAAGCGATTCCTAATTGATTGTCTTGATTGACTGTATGTTGTGTTCTGTCAGAATTAAGGGGTTGAAATGACTAGCTCCATTGAGTAAATTACCCACTCACACGAAATTTGTATGGCACACAAGAATTCAAGCAATGTAACAGAACATAACACACAATCAAGACAATCAATCAGGAATGGCTTAAATTTGACATGTTCTGTTACATTGCTTGAATTCTTGTATGCTATATAAATTTGGTATAAGTGGGTAATTTACTTAATGGAGCTAGTTATTTCAACCCTTTAATTCTAACAATTTTAACCCTTTAATTTTAACATATCCCTTAAAGAAGGCTTACGTAAGTAAAGCTTCCTATATAAATTAACATTAAAAATTTAAAAAAAACATAATCGGTCATAGGCTTTTTAAAGCTTATTTATAAATTAACGCTTTGTTTTAAAATCGAACTAAAAAGTTATAACAATTTAATAGATCTTGTAAGTGTTACAACTATATTATTAAGGCCTATTGTTGTTAAGTAAACCTAGGTTAACTAAAAATATAAGGTTTTTAATAAGTAATAATTAAGTAAGCTAGCTTTAAAAGTAGTAATTATATATAATTATTGCTTTAATCTTTAATTTAATTAAAATTAATAAGTTTTAAGTTTTAAAGCTTTATAGTTTTAAAAAGCTTTATTTAAAGTTTTTTAACCTTAAATAGCTAAATTTACTTTTTTAAAAAAAAATTTAAAGCTTTTAAGTTTTTATTATTATAGTATTTTTAAATGTTTATAAGCTTTAATTAATTAAAAAATCGGTTTTATTTATTTCGGCTTAAAGTTTTTATAAACCTATTTACGATTATATTGTTTATAAATATATAAAGTATTTTTTTTTACTTTTTAACAAAGCTAATAATTATAAATATTTATGTAATAAAACTTTGTTTATAAAATAGTTATTTTTTATAACTAATTCGATTATTTGCTAATTATTTTATTAAATTATAATATGTTAGTTTTTTTGCGTAATTTTAACTTTTTAATAAAATAGCTTATAAATGTAACCTTTTTAAGCGTTTATGTTAAAGCTAATAGTTTAGCTTTTATTATAAAAGTTATTATTATATTTTACTTGTTTGTTTGTTACCTTTCTTTTAAAATAGCTTTATTATATATGTTTAAAAGCTTTTTTAGCTAAATATATTATTTATAAAAAACGTGTTGCTAGCTACTTTAAAGTTATTGTTGTTTTTAAATTAAAAAAAATATTAAGTTTGTTTAAAATAAATAAACAACTAATCCGTTAATTTATAATGTTTAAGCTTAAGGTTAAAAAATAATTATAAAATTTTAAACATTAAAAGCTATATTAAGTTAAATAATTATAACATTATATATAATTAATTTTGTTTTTTTTAATATAAAATAACAGTTTTATTAAAGTTATTAAAATAAACAATAAAAAAAACATAGTTGTTAGCTTAAAATAACTATATAAGCTGTTTTTAACGATTTTAAATAACTTTAACTTTTAAAAATTATTAAAAGTTATTGTTGCTAGTTATTTAATAAGCTATAAGTTTTTAATTTTATTATAAAAATAATAATAAAGCTTATAAAATATAGTTTTATAATTTATTTTTTAAAAAGTTAAAGTTAGCCTTTTTTGCTAAAAAATAACCTTTTTAAGCTATATAAAGCTTTGTTAAGTTATAATATAGTTTACGCTTTTTTATAACCTAAAAACATTTTTATATAAATTTTTTTATTAAGTGTAATATTAATAAAAACGTTAATTATATTATATTGTTTTAGTTATTGTTATATTTAGCACGCTTTAAAAGACAAGGCTTTTACAATATATGCTATATTGTACGAAAAATCTACAAATAAAAAGAAAAAAAGAAAGGAAAAACTAGCTGTATAAAATCCACCTAAGTATGTGTGTAGTATGTGTGGGGTAAGGCTGCTCTAGTGGGGCTATAGTGGGGTGTAGGTGTAGTGGCTAATACATGGTATAGCCACTAGCTAAGCCACGCATAAACCATTAATCTATAACTGTTATAAATTAAACTTAGTTATAATAGTTATAAAAGTTTTAAAGGATTTTTTTATAAAAATTAAAATATAAATAGCTTTTATAATATTTTAAAGCTGTTAATTTTTTATGTTATTAGCTTTATTTTATATTTTTAATAATAGTTATATTTATTAAATTTATATATATATATTTATATATTGTTAAATGTTAGCTTTTTAAAAATAATATTTATATTAACTTTAATTTATTATTTTATTTTTTAATAATTTTATAAATATTTTTTTTAGCTTATTTAAACCTTTTTTTTAAAGTAATGTTTAAAACTTTTATAAATTTTTAACAAAAATAGTAAAATTTTATAGTATAACTTATGTTTGTTTTAAACTTATATAACATTTTTATTATTATTTATATATAATAAACTTAAAGCTTTTAAATTTTTTCTTTTTTAAATATTTATTAAAATAGCTTAAAAATTGTTTTATTAATTTAGCTTTTATAGCTTTATTTATTATTATATTATTTTTTGTTTTTAAAACGTTTAAACGTTCGTATAAAAACGTAGCTTTTTAATAATACTTATAAAATTTATACTTTATATAAAGTTAAATATTAAAAATACTTATTAAATTATTAAAGTTTATAGCTTAACTTTAAATTTAATAAAGTTTGTTATAATATTTTATTTTAAAAATTAAAGTTTTTAATAACAGCTATAAAAAAGCACTCGGTTATAAAAACCTTAAAAAAATATAGTAAAACAAAACTTTAATATAAAATTAATTAAGCTTTAAAACTTTTATAATAATTTTAAATATTTATAAATTATATATTTTTATAATATAGTTATATTAACAATATTATTTTCGTTTTTTATAAAAATTTTCTTTTTAGATTTTAACTTATAATAATGGCTTTTAAGGATTTATTTCCATGTTTAAGTTTAATAATAATAAGTTTAAAGAAAAATTTGTTAACTTATTTAATCTTACGTTTTTAAAATTGGTTTTTTTACTTGTTAAAGTTTTTTTAAAAAGTAGTTTTTTTCGTTAAAAATGATATTTTTAACAAATATAATTATATTAATAAACAAAATTTAAATATAATATATATTAAATAATTAATATTTTAGTAAATAATTTATTTAAGCCTTTACATTTAGCTTTAACCATTAACGCGTACACTTTATAGCTATAAATATATAAATAATATATGTTTAGCTTATAATAAAGTATTACTATTCTGTTTTTATTTAAAAACTAGGCGTAAAATTGTTTATATAAGTTTTTTTATTTATATAGGTATTTTTATAACATTAGTTTAAAATATAATAAATAGTTTTAAGTTAGTTTTTATTGCTTAAGCTTTTATTTTAAGCTTATATATTAAAAGCAACATGTTTAAAGTTTATATTATATATTTTTTTAATTATTTAATAAATTATTACATTTAAAAACTTATATATTAATATTATAGTAAACTTTTAAATATTTTCTAAAATTGTTTAAAATTTTTATTATTGTTAAAACCTCTTAATTTTTTTAAGTAGTGATTAAAACTAAAGCTTAAATATTAGTTTATAACTAGTATTAATCAGTTTTTAAAACTATATTTTTTTATAATTATAAAAATTAATTGTTAAACATATTTTAAACTTTTTAAAGCAACTTTATAATATTTTATTAATTTATTGATAAATTCTTGCTATAATATACGTTATATATTTTGTTTTATATATTTTATTTTTTAAAATTGTTATAATTTTACTTTTTTAGCTTAAGCTATTAAATAATAAAAAATATTAGCTTTTAAATAATTAAGTTTAAAATCTTTCTAAAAAAGAATTATTTTTACCCTAGGTTTTAAAGCCATTAATATTAGCTTGTTTTTATATATTTAATTTTTTTTAAATTTTAATATAAATTAATAAATTTAATTTTACAACAATATATTATTATAAGCTTTATACCTTAGTAAAACCTTTACTTTAAAAATATTTAAAAATAGTTTTAAGTTATAAGCTATTTTTAAATAGTAAGCAATATTTAATAGTTTTATAATTTTAAGTTTTTTAAGTTTTTAAATATTAATATTAACGTTATTAAACGTTTAAATAACAACTAGCCCGTTTTTAGTATATATTATATTTTTTTGTTAGCTGCTTATATATTATTTAACCTGTTAATTTTATTAAATATATAAAAGGTAGCCTTTAAGTTAAAGGTTATAAAGGTTTTTAATAAATAAATATTGTTTCCTTTAAGTTAAATATTTTAAAAAAAAACCACGTTAATACTTATTTTAATTATTTAAATAGTTATAACTTAATTTTTTTTTAAATTTAATTTACTATATTTTAAAGCTTTTATTAAACTATAGTTTAACTTATACTAGCTTAACAATAATTTAGCTTAAAACAAAATCTGTTTAAGTAATCTTTAAAAATCAATAATAATATTTAAAAGTTTAATAAAAGCTTATATAGCTTTTATAAACTTTAGTCCTTAATTTATAAACGTTTAAATTGTTTTAAAAGGGTTTTTTTAACAATTGTTTTTGTTGGTTTTAAAAAAACTTTTATCGATTTTATTATGTTTTTGTTTTGCTTAAAAAGTCGCTAATTTTCGGTTTTAATTAATATTATTTTAATTTTTTAACACTTTTTTTTATATCTTTTAAGCTTTGCCCGTTAAATTTAGCTTTAAAAATACTTTTATTTAGCGTTTTTATAAGTTTATAAATAATTATTTTATATAATTTTATGTTAAAAGTTAGTACTAATTTTTTAATATATTAATATCTTGTTATAAATAGCTTTTTAGTAAATTATCCTAAAAATAATTATTTATATTTTAAAAACCTTTTTAACTAAATTTTAAAGTTTATAATTAAATAGTTCACGTTTTATAACTTTAAAACTTTAAATATTAAAGTAATTAAAACTATTAATTTTTATTTTATAGCTTAAGCGTTAAAGTTTTTTAAAAAACTTAATTTTTACATATATATTTAATATTAAGTTTTCGTTTATAGTTATTATTTAACCTTTAAATTTTTTTTTAGTTTTTTAAGTTTATTATACTATATATCGATTATTATAATAGGTTTAAATATAGTTTTTTTATACTTAAAATTTTTAAATTTATTAAGCTATATAGTTAAGTTAATAATACGCTTTTAATAATTTTTATAGTTTTTTTTCGCTGTAAATTAGTTTTAATTAACTTTATAAACATTTTGCTTTTTTTTAATGTTATAAAATTATAAAGCTTGCTAGTTAAGTTAATTTTATTTTTAGCAAATATAATTAATAACTAAGCTTTTATCGTTTTAAATATTATTTGTTTAAAATAGTTTTTATATTTAAACATTTTTAATAATATAAGCTTTTTAAATTTACTTTTAAATTAAAAACATTTTTAAAAGTTAAAAAAATTTAGCTTTTGCTATAAACTTTTTATCTTTAAGCGTATAGCCTTTTAGTTTAACTAAACCAATTTTTATATTCGTTAATAAGGTTATTTTTGTTAAATAGGTCGTTTATTTTGTCTTTAAAAGTAAAATTTACGCATATAAAACTCTTAATTTTTAAATTTAAGCGATTTTTAATTAATTATTTTAATTAATTATATATTATATTTTATTATATTGCTTAAATTTTTCTATGCTATATACATTTAGCCTAAGTAAGTAATTTACTTAATAGAGCTAGTCATTTTAACCCCTTAATTCTAACAATTTCAACCCTTTAATTTTAACTATAGTGCTTTCCTTAACTACGGCATCTATTATAGGTGAATCATGGATTGTTTTATAGGGTTTAAAAGACCCACCAAACAACTTCCCTCCTATAACATATATACACAGGCATATTTAGCTTAACTACGTTAAAAATCGACCCGCTTAACTCTTTTTATATATATAATACGTACGTTTAAATTTATTTGTTTTTATTTAGTTTAATTTAGTTAAATAAGTAGTTTAAGCTAGCTTTTAAAGCTTTATTTTTACACCGTTTTTAAACCTAGGCGTTTTAAGATTGGCCTTGTAACAAAAATTAGCCGAAATAGCTTACGTTCCCCTTAATATAAGTATAAAACAAATTGCTTAACATATATGCTTTATATATATCTTATAAACTGTTAAATTTACGCGATTCTTAATTAATTGTCTTTAATATTTATATGTTATGTTTTATTATATTGCTTAAACTTTTATATATTATATAAATTTTAATATAAGTAAGCCACTTATTTAATAAAGCTAATTATTTTAACCGTTTAATTTTAATATATCCTTTTAAAAATGTTTATATAAATAAAGCTTTTTATATAAATTAACATTAAAATTTTGAAAAAAAAAAAAATACAGTTAATGATAGATTTTTTAAAGCTTATTTACTAATTAACGCTTTAACTTAAAATCGAACTAAAAAGTTATAATAATTTAATAAATTTTATAAATATTATTATTATATTATTAAAGCTTATGGTTATAAAACAAACTTAGGTTTACTAAAAATATAAAGTTTTTAATAAATAATAATTAAGTAAGCTACCTTTAAAAGTATTAGTTATATATAATTATTGCTTTAAGCTTTAATTTAATTAAAATCGTCGAATTTTAAGCTTTTATTATTTATATTCATTAATTTTTTATCATTACAATATTTTTAAATATTTATAACTTTTAACTAGTAAAAAAATCGATTTTATTTATTTTAGCTTATAGCTTTTATAAAATTATTTACTATTATATTGTTTATAAGGTTATAAACTATATATAAAATATTTTTAACCGTTTAATAAAGCTAGTAATTATAAATATTTACATAACGAATCTTTATTTATAAAATAGTTATTTTTTTATAACTAATTTAATTATGTGCTAATTATTATATTTAATTATAATACATTAGTTTTTTAGCGTAATTTTTAACTTTTTAACAAAATAGCTTATAAATATAGCCTTTTTAGCTGTTTATATTAAAGCTAATAGTTTAGCTTTTATTATAAAAGTTGTTATATTTTGTTTGTTTATTTATTACTTCATTATTTTTTTAAATAGCTTTATTATATACTTTTATTTTTTCGGCATAGTTTTTGCTTGCGAGGATAACCAGGTAAAATAGCCGCGCTGCTAGGTAACACAGCGGATTAAATAATAATAATAATAATAATATACTTCTATTTATTTTATAACTATCCTGATTTACGTTTTTTTAATTATAATTTACGTTTGTCCGCCTTTTTTCGCTCTGTATAGATGTCTAAGTTAATTTTGCTTTAGCCGAAGGCAGTGCTATACACAGACCGAACAGAACGAGACCAGGCGTGAGTTTTCCCAGGGCCTTCTATGGTTATATAGCCTACAGCGTACGTATATGGCAAGCGATCCTTGTTTTTTGCTTTGCGCTCGCGTAGGGGAGGGGGGTGATGGTACCCTGTTTAGGGCTTAATACAGCGAATCTGTCGGAGTCTCGAAGTGTTCTCTTTTTGCAATCGAATGTGGATCCGAATCGACGAGCGGCCTCCGGATAAGTTGAGCGTGGGAGCAATTTATGTCTTTTGTGGCTAGAATCTTGTCCCAGCCCTGATAGAGCAACGACTAACTGGTTTTTAATGGCTAGTTCCATTTTGATCGTGATAGGCTCATCATCGTTCGTGAGTGGGTTAATATCACGGTCGTGCAAAAAAATGGCGAGATGAAGCCGCAGAGCTCGACGCGATTCCGGTTGCTCGTCGTCGTTGGCATCCTTGGTGCAGCAGTTTGGTATACGGGATACCAAGATGTAGACTTCATACCTGCCTTGTCTAGTTCCTGGCAGAATATTTTGGACAAGAAGCTGAGCTGAATGCATCGAGGGAGGGAATTCAGATGTACGTTTATCTGCGATGCCATTCAGAGCAATGCATTAATACTGCTCACTGCTCAGATAATTCATGCAATTATTGGCGCCTGTATCCGCGAGCTCTGTTCTCATCATGGTTGCGTTTCTTTCACATTATTCGCGACTTCATGACATGTAGTTTTATTGCTGTGATGTCGCAATTTTGAATGAAATTTCTTGAGAACGCGCGATGCAGGCGAGAAGAGCAAATGCTGCGAGACTAAGCCTCCTAGGCGCAGCTCAACAGGGCGGACGCTATCGAAACCGTGAAACACACCGTAATTGACTACATCGTCACGTTTTGGCGATTGGTCAGCAGTTCAACATGCATGTCGAGGAGGAGCTGAGCACCTCTATCAGCAACCCCCAGGTCCGCGCGCGTAGTAACTGCCGACTCCTAGCAGATCTCAATAGCCTCCCACTCGTGCCCCCTTATCAAAGCCATCCACCGCTTCCCATGCCTAATCCCACGGATATAGCATTCGCCCACAAACCTCCAATGCTCGCCTCCCCTCCTCAACACAATCAGCAGGGCTATTATATCGCCCTTCCTTACCCAGTCCGGCCCGATATCTACGAAGTCCCTATCCGTTATAAGGAGCCTGCGGCCCGACCGGACGTGATCGCGCCGGATCAGCGCCTCACGGAGTACGGCCCCGTTCATACCACCGACCTCTGCCACGTCGGTGAATAACACCGCAGCGGCTGGTCGGCGACACATTGCGCCATTCGCGCGGCACGAGTTGACGAACCAGCGAAAGATGTTGGCGTGCTGGAGATTGCGCAGTGCCGCCGGAGTGGTGTCCACTGCTGCGAGATCGGGAATGTTTGGAGCGGCGAGGAGGCAGGACCAGGCAGTAGCAGTGAGCGGGTAGAGATTGCTGTCGCGGTCGGTCACGATGGTTTTCCTGACTGCCTGTTGGATGGCCTCCTTACTGCCGTAGGGGTTGAGTGTGGGTGATGAGGGGATGGCCGTGGATGGGTCCGAGATTTCGGGGTGCCACCGGTGACCGAGACCGTCGATCTTGTCATAGATGATACCTTGGCACTCGAGAATCCGGTCGTCGCTGAGGAAGCGTACCTGCGATGGGCCGCTCGTTGAGAGAAGATAATCAGAGAATAGGGGTGATCCCCTTAGTCGTGGGGCAGACCAGTCTGGTAGCCATGTTGGAAAATCCTGCCGCGTAGTGGAATAACTGTGGCACAACACGTTGACTGAGGTGGTCATAATGGACGCGTGGGTCGTGTCGGACGTTGAACTCGGGGTCCGTCCCCCCCTATGCGTAAGCTGATCAGAAACATGGCTCATAGTTGCTTTAACGAAGTTCAGATAGACTTGGCGCACGTCAGCCGTGTAGTCCACAGGAATGAGACTCGCCAGGTCAGCGTGGAGTAACGCCAGTAAACAGTAGATCTTGTCTCGCGGATCCGTGACAAATACTGCACAGCCTATCTGCAGTACGCGGTTATGAGGGAAGAACTCCCCTCTCTGGCTCGCTGTACATACCAGTTGTAGGTCCCTGACAGTTACCAAGTGTTAAAAGGAGTGGAGACACATACAAGTAACCATTCAAGCAGTTGTAGTCAGGATAATTAAAAAAGGGAAGAAAGTGCCCTAAGGGCACGCTGGATCTCGTAGTACATATATACATATACAAACGGGAAAGTGGAGTGTACACATCTCCCTTATTTCAACACCAAGTAAACCCATAACTCGCCCAACTTCGTTTTGCGCCCGTCCGCCGCCACTTCCTGGCAGATAAAATCGTTGACGACCTCGTCGCAATCCAGGAGGAGTCCGAAGACGGGTGACACGCAGGCCCATGACGTTGTAAGGTCACCGCAAAGCACTGGAGTATTGCGTCGCCCCTGAGCGACCTCTTACAGGATCCACGTGCGACTCCAATAACGCCTTACGACCAAGTCATGAAAAGCGCGCCATCGTCCAGGCCCGAAATGGTGGCGACTCTTACGCAGTGTGTGGGTTAGATGGTTTATGGGGTTTGGTAGTACACAGTACTCTTGGGCTGGAGTCTCGCTGTTAAACTGAGCCAGACGAGAGGCGTGAAGTCCTTGGAATAGATGTCTCTCATACGCCTGGCCTTGGTGGCGCGCTCGACAATGTCCTGCTGATTGATGCACAGGGCGTCAATCCACACCAGCCAACCATTCATAATGTACTGTTTCTCGCGCAGAACCCGTAGACAATCATCTAGGTTCTTCGTTACGTTCGTGGTCAATCCGTTCACGATGATGGTTCGTGTGACGGACGGGTCGCCTCATGTATAACTTAGGGCTAAGTAATCGCCTCATGTGTAGCGGAAGGCAGGAAGCTCACTCGTCGCCGGCTCTCCGGGGTTTCCCCCTAGATTGCGATCGCCATGGGTAGATGTTTCGGGCTCGAGGCCGGCCTGCGCTATATTCCAGTGGATGAGAGAGCTCTCCTGCAGTGACACGATCTCAAGATGGCACGCAACAAGCGCATCTCTACTTCCATGCCCAGCTGGTAGGATTATTATGAGACGTACCTCGTCGGCATCTGCATTTAACGGCTGGTATAACGCTGACATGTTAACCAACTTGACGATGGACTTTGCGTTTGAGTAATTAAAAGGGAGCGCGTGATTTACCGCGAGAAAGTTGTCGCCCGATGCTGATTGATATATCTTGAGGCCCGGCTTGCTGTCCGATGCTGCACGTCTTAACTTATGAGCTGCATATATAGTCTATAATGTCACGGATAAGTGGGTCTATATAGACCCCTATACTATATAGAGCGGATTAATCCTACTCCAGATGATCACACATATAAATAGCTACCCAGAAAACCCTTTTCTAGTGATCTGAACCTAGATAGTTAGATCTTCTGAATATACATCTGATGATCGTTTTTAGAGAGTGCACTTGTCCACTTCCAACATATGATCGCTACCCCACATCTCCGCGAGATATAATATAACGTCCAGCCACTGCTTCCAAAGCGATTGTAATTAGCATTGTCTGCCCTGTCATTAGTTCGGTGTTTAGCGTTAAGCGGCTTCTCATTGGTTACTCAAGTTTTGGAGCTGACTTTACTATATTACGACAAACAGTTTTTTACTAATAAGTGTGCACATCGAGGCGAGACTCTACTAGGAGGTAGGTAGTTAGTGGTTGCCGGTCGTGTATCATTATTTTGACGAGGAAAAGAAAGGAAGATGGTGGCAGCCAGCCAGATGCCTGCCCACCAACTATTGTGCTGCGGCTTATTTACCTAGGTAATTAGTAAGCACCCTGGCAGTCCAAGAAAATAGCAATCACACCTATTTAATAATTGTTTCCTTGCCATTGCACCGGTTTGTTTTCTTTGACTTAAATTAGCGCTGTTTGATATTTTGGTGCCGACTTTATACGATTTGTATAGCAATGATGAGCTGAGGGCCGGCGCCCTTCAATTTCGACCGCCCATGCCCCTAGGCTTCCAGCCACCGGCCCTCATCACCTGATCAGACGCATAAAATCCGACACAGGGCCAGATTCATTCAAGTCCCTGCAGGCCTCAGCATGTTCAAGAACACCTAATATATTAGCCTCTTCCAAGCTCAGTTTTTATAGTCCTCGCTTCGCAGACGTGGCTTCACCGGGAATAGTTCTTCGATGAATTCTAGATCGAGTTCATGGGGATCGTATGTTCCGGCCTAGCGTGAGTGCTCACTGGTCAGCACAAGGCATACATGATGATGTTGACGCAAGGAAAATGTAGACGAATTGATAGACTTACAGCTTCGTAATTAAAATATTGTACCAGGCGGGCGATATTGATGAAGAGACTCCTTTGTGTTAGCTGATAACTAACGCAGATCCAGTGCCTACCTTCGAAATGCTAGAGTCCGTGAGCAATGTTGGTTTTGCGGCCGTCTATCTAGCGCTCCGGCTTAAAAGCGTCTGGATCTTTATATTTATTCCTGCGGAGGTGTGGGGTAGCGATCATATATAGGAAGTAAACTAGTGCACTCTCCAGAAGCGATCACTAGATGTATATTTAGAAGATCTATTTATCTAGGTTCAGATCACTAAAAAAGGATTCTCAGTATGGCTATTTATACGTAGGATCGTTTGGAGTAGGGTAAATCCGCTCCATCTAATGTAGAGATCTGTATAACCCTACTTATCCGTGGCATTTATTGTATACGGCCACCTCGTTGATGGCAAAGCTAACACCGGCGGGGAAGTAATAACCTTCGAACTCTATATCTTGGCTTAGGGTGTGATCAGGCGTTAGGGCGAAGATGGGCCGCCAGCGAAGCACTTCCTTTGCCATGGCGCAGATGTATTGGAGGCTTTCCATGTCTTCGAGACAGGGCCATCTAGCGTTATATCCAGCGCCGCACACCTCGCCGATCTTTGCCCGAGCCTTCTTGAAGGGCTCTATATATTCGAGAGTCGCCATGACCAATACGTTCAGCGCCTCGCGTGTCGTGTCGGTACCGGCCTCGATTAGCTGCATGGCAACGTACATAGAGTCTTCTTCGTCGCCCTTCTACTTCGTGTCCGGGTATAAAAAACTGTCGCGAATAAAAGACGGGGGCGCGGTACCGGCCTCGACCTGCTTGCGGGCAGGCTCGTACTATGGCTGATACACTTCATAATTCCACTGGGTTAGCTTCTCCCACTAAGGAGCCCGGAAGTATAAAAACTTAGGTAGCCGCGCAACCTCCGGAAACCAGTCTATCAGACTTGTACCAATGCTGCCGACGAAGAAGGTAACAAAATTTTGCAACTCGCTGAGTTCTTGGTTAACTTAAATAGGCGCTCGCCTAGCGTAATGCGGTAGACAACTAAGTTTGCATACCTGTAGTAATGCTTGTACCACATGTCAGGCTTGATCACATACTCAGCCATCATCTGCGCGCTCTCCTCTTCTTGCCAGGCACCATATTGCTTGAGAGCTGACCCGTTCAGGAGGGAGTGAATGACCCGCCTCCGCTCTTTCCAAGGTTCTTCAGGTAGGAGGAGAGACTTTCGGTTGTGATTGACGACACCGTTGTTTGAGCCAGGCGGGAGTCGTGGTTTTCGACCATTGAGTGCTCTTCTCTTGCCACCGGGCTTGAACGTAGCTTGAAGGATCGAATGAAGACATGATAGTGCCGTTGGAGCAGCAATGAGAAAGAAGTAGATCGGATGATCACTTCGAAACTCTCGAGCATAACTTGCAATCGTTGTAAGCATTTTGGGTTCAACCTGTACGCGGCAAATGAAGGACTGTGAGAGTGTGACTACTTCATCGAAATCAACTACTTCGACTACCAGCAGAGCATATAAAAGTTCAAATCCAGTGCAATGCAGTGGGGAAAGTGAATCCCTCGATTTGGTTCTGTGATTGCACACTACGTGTAAGTGACATTTTGAAACAACCCGCGCCAAGATCGACGGATCCGTTCGGCGTCTCACGTATAACACAACAACAACAACGTATAACGGGTGTAACCCGTTATACGGATAAAGACGTACCTTAAAAGTCCAGCCGAGTATGCTCCATGGTCTGTACTCGCTTTCTAAATAGCAATAATCAAACCTTTCAATGGTTTAGAGTGCCCGACAGGCCTTCCAGCTCTTCTCTCGCCTTCCTCGCGTCTTCGTTATTCTCCAACCCGAACTCGGGTTCGGGTAACTCCCAATCCCTATTAACACTATAAGTCAAGAATCCCCTTTCGGGGGCGTGGTTTCCCAATAGCCGCACTGCGTTCTCGTGCAGCTGCGTAGGCCCAATCATTTGGCCTTCGGGGCTGCGCATAAACCGGGCGTATTGTAATAAGCCACCGTATATACCAAGCAATGGCGCATAGGGGTGGTCACTGCCGTAGACAATATTCGTCGCTGGAGCAGTGGCAAGCAGGGCCTTGAGCTGCGCCGCGCTTGTAGAAAGTACGATGTCGTACCAGAAGCGCGAAGCAGCTCGAGGGTCAGCACGGACACTGGAGTGTCAGATCATCTAATAAGGTGGGTAAATATTGGTGTCATACGCCTGTAGTATATTCACCTTTGAATGTTTGCCGATAACCGGATCGGCGAGGGCACCTATGCCGCGTTGTGCCAGCATCGGAAATGCGTCGCCGGCATGGCTCAAGATGACTTCCACCCGTGTGCATTCTGACATGATGCCGAAAACGAGCAAGGACATGGCAGCACGCGTAGTTGCGAGAGGATAGTCGATTACCGGCTGTGGGAGAAAGCCGCCAATATTCTCGGGCGTCATCATGACGTGGGTGGGGGAACAAATACAAGCGCAGAGCGCTTGTTTAGCTCGTCCCAGATGGGTTTGAAGGCAACATCGCCGACAAGCCTGTCGCCGTAGGATGTCATGACAAGGACGCCATTTGCCTTTTTCTTCGCGTCGGAGATGTTGCGAATCTCTGCGACTGTGCCCTCAGTGTCGTTTAAATAGGGCAGACTGGCGAAGAAGCCAAATCTGCCTGGTCGCTGTTGGCAGACATCCCAGACTTCTTTATTGAGTGCTCCAGCGAGCTTCCCGCCACCCTCGGTCGGACCTAGAAGCGCAGGACCCGGCGCTGTGACGGGGAATGGTGCGTTTATTGAGTCGCAAAACCTCTCACACCCTTCAAACGTCCAACTAGGAGTCACCCAGCCAGAGGGGTCGCCTCCGTTCTCTTCCGGTGCCTTGATATAACTAGTCGTCAAGGCATGAATACCGAGAATTTGTAGCACTCTATATACATCTACATGTACATGCGTGTGAAAATCATGATATACACTCACTGCGTGTCAATGCAAGAAGTACTCTTTCTCCGTGAAATGACGCGTGAGAGGCCATCGTCCATGCGTCGAAGCATATCGATATAGTAATGCTCTTGCCGAACCGAATAGGCAACGTGATATTTAGATGATTGCCATTGCGACGGGCTCCGCCACGGGGCACACTCCCAAGGATCTCCAATGATAGAGGCCAGTGAAATATTCTCGAATGGGTGACATGCAGCCATTCTGTCCTGCTCTGGATGAAGAGTCCAGGGCCACATTGATCAGGGTCGCATCACATAGAATTTTAGGCTTAAACGCTTGCTAATTGGCAGACAAGACGAGGAATTCTCTTTATCTGCTATGGCATATATTGAGGTACTTAAAGGTCTTAAATGTATTAGGCCCCCGTGTCTTGCCAGTTTCAACACCAGTACCTCTCACAAATGATATGCAGTCATGGGTTCGGTATTCCTCTGACGAGGGGGACTGGTGGTGGTCGTTGGGGAATCATAGGAAAATGAAAAGAGAAAACACCGAAATTGTCGGCTCCACGATAGCGGCCAAAACGTGTATAACAAGAAGACAGTCGTCATGAGGCTGTCTTAGAAATATCACCGCCCTATGCACGCATTCAAGCACTTGGCTTACCAGCTGGATTCCAACCACGAAGGAGAGGAACCTTAATCTAAACAAGTCATATTGCTTTCTTAGGTTATTTAACTCCACATCTGCCTCTGGCCCCCTCGTGGGGTCGAGCCCATGGACAGGAGCCCGGCGAAAGAAGACCTTATACCACACAAGCAAACAGAGCAGGGTAACGGGGACCACGATAACCCAATACCACCAGAACTTATTCGAAACTTACCAACCCCTCTCATCGTTGCTAAAGCTGAAGAAGCTTGTGCTAGAGTTGGCAGAGATAAACGTTGGTGGCAAGAAGACCAGCGCGATGAACGAGGTCGTCTTCATAATCTCGTTATCCGACTTAGTGGCTCGCGCGATGGCAACAGAAGCGCGTGCTTCATCCTGCGAGACAACGTTGGAGACGAGCTGGATCTCGTTTTGCAGGCCACCTAGATACGACGAGCACCAGCCGTGCGTGCTAAATATGACGTGCGCGGATGTCCGGAGCTGCTGGTGAATCTTATTCACCGTCGCAGCTGAGTCCGTCTCTATCATCAGCATCCGCTCGGCCCGCTGTCTCATGAAGTCCTCGCGACAGGCCACGATATACTCCATCGTTTGCATGTTAGCGTGCAGCACCTCGCAGACGACCATGGCGAAGTGCGCAATTTTGTGCATCCGCGTGTAACCCACGCGCGTCCTAGCAGTCCCGGTTGCTTCGGCAGCCCTTCTTTCCGGCTCGGCTTTCTTCTGCTCGAAGCGCACGAGGTCGCGAATTGTGTAGGCTGCAATACGCTGCAGACTTAGGTAGTCGGTTTGCATAACCGGGTACATCTATAAGGGGTCGTAGGCGGGCTCCCCGTCTGCTGGAGCGTGGCAAGCGTAGCTGCAAGTATGCGGGGGACGAAATGAGCGTCTGTGTCGATGAAGTAGATCCGCGTCCTGTTTGACGCTTGAGCCCAGTGCGTGAACATGACGATGCCTTCCCAGTTGTGCTTTGGCTCTTTCTCTGGGTCGTCGTGGTGTGAGATGTGGTGGGTAAGGAACTTAACCCGTGTTCCTGTGTTCGGTGTCAAAGCGTGTAATCATTGATGCGACACTGAGGAATAAAGAAATCACCTATCCTTTGCAATCAATTTCCCTTCTTTATCATATTCATACATGTGATAGAAAGCCCCGTTGCTGTCAATAATTGCGGGCTCCCACCACTGAGGAATAAAGTCGAACGAAGACCGAGGATAGTCTTTGCACCCGAAACAAGAGATGTCGTAGTGTGGTGATACGCTGCGATCTCATCAGCAAGAGCCTAGTATCTTATTGTCGTACGACGTGAAGGCCAAAATATCACTCACAGTACAGCCACATCAGCTGATCCAAGTTCAGAGAGTGGTTTTGAATCTCTGCTCGCAACTCTTTGATGTTGTATGCAGCTTTCCTGCCACTCTTTCGTTCCCGCAGTGTATCAGTAAATAGAATTTGTGACGTCTCCAGCTGGTATCTCGCCATACCTCGGGTCCAAGCGAAAGCCCCCAAACCTGGACATGGTGCGTCTTTCCGGTCCACATATGCTATTCCCGTTCGATCATATTGTTGATCGATGAGGTAGATCGAGGACAGAGGCTTGTTCAACGAATGCTTATTCATCGGGCCATTTCCTTTCCCCCGCTTATTGATATCCTTAAGTTCAGCGGGTATCCATACCGAATGATCTACGACAGGAAGGTAATTCCAAGTCCCCGCATCTGCGCATCGTTCAATCCATTATTACTTATACTCAATAAGGCTTCTTGATTGAGGCTAGATATTCTCGAATTGTCTTTAAAGCCGGGACACACACGCGAGCGACCCAATTAAGGAAGATTAAAGAACAATTTATCGCTTTCTACAGCACATACAGGGCATACACACTAGGCAATTCGTATTATACTTGTATTGGGGGGAGCGTGAGCTATTTCGGCTAGCTTTCGTAGCGAGGCCGGTGCTAGTACGCCTGGCTTCGAAAACGGAGCGGAAATAAAGCCTTGAAAGCTAGCCTAAACTGCCCAACTAACTAGGTTAAACTAGATAAAAACGAACGCAATAAAAACAAATAAATTCAAACGCAAGTAGTATATATATAGAGGGAGGTAGGCGGGTCGATTTTTTAACGTATTTGAGCCGAATGCGCCTGTGTATGTGTGTTGTAGGAGGGAAGTTGGGTAGGTCCCCTGAACCCTATAGAACAATCCAGCAAAGATGCAGGGATGAACCTCATTGGTAAGGTCGACATTACCTCGGGGAATTTTCCCGCCCAAACCTTCGTTCAAGAGCCTTGTTATGCTGTAATACTCATGCTGCAGGCATTCGCAGGGGGTTGTTTTGTCCAACTCTAGTTCGCCTTACCATTTCAGGATGCCTGGTGCGAAGGGTGTCGCTTTCAGCATCCGATCACCAGTCTTGATGAGTGGAATTTGCCTGGCTCGACGTGGTGGTTGGCAACCAAGTACGGAGCTTTTCGGAGTTTGGGAAGAGATGTCAGGTATCGTGGCTGCGAAGGACCCTGCAAGGAAAAAAACAGAAAAAGAAAGGCAGTCTGCAAGATGGGAATCACATACGATACTTATTCGATTTAGTAGAACCGCACAATATTCCAGAACGCATCTCGCCAATTGAAAGACCATGCCTTGGTCTCTATGGAATGATGCGAATGTGTTGTGTTAGGTAATACCAGCGAAAGCCAATGTTCTAGCTGGGGATCACCAGACTAGCATGACCTCTAGCTTGCTGATGCAGGTCGACTCTATTCTCGTCTAGTGCCTTGAATACCTAGGAGTTTAGACACGTATACTACGAAAGCATTAGCCGTCCATATCAATTTTTTATATACTCATGTAAGTCTTACAGACTGGAAAATAGACCTCACTGCGTGCCAATGCAGAATGTACTTTTTTAAGTGACGTGTGAGACGCCTGCGACAATACGCTGAAGTATTCAATTGATATAGTTCAGGTTGGGCTGTTGACGAGCCCTAGTACCTAATGGATGTCATACCTGGAAGTTTAGGGTATTGTATATCGACGAGAGCTCTGATGATCGCAATGGCAACTCTATAATGGATTAACAGATTCTCGAATAATAAAGGCAAAAAACACATCCTCAGATAGCTACAAACTCAGCCACCAATCGCAAAATTATCGCACTAAACAAAGAAAATGCCAACCCGAACGTTAAATACTTAGCTGTACTGGGCCGACCCACAATGTACAGGGGACGTTCGGAGAGATCCCATGGCTACAATTGCTAGTACATTGTCTGTAGTCCCTGGCAGTTAAAGCACACTGGGCTTCGTATCAGTTAGCAATATCCACGTCTTCTAGTAGCGAGATGCTAGCCTCGCACAGCAGTAATGTATTAAGCCGTCTACGTCTCTGAATCCTGGATTCTACGCGTTGCAGGTCATGAGAAATGCCCAAGACCGCCATCGCAAGACGGCCTTGGCATGCGAGCCGTGTAGGGAGCGCAAAATCCGCTGTGATGGAGGCAAACCCGTCTGTTCAGCTTGTCAGCGTCGACGTCTCCCACTTGAGCAGTGCCTATACACGATTAAGAATACCCGGACAGTAAATAGAGACGTATATAACTCCGTCATGTATCTTATAAAAAGAGCTCGTAGTTTAACAAATATATAGATACGTTCAATCGTGTAATATCGCCGAGTCAGAAGACGGCGTGACGGCGATGGGCACTGTCGACTATGAAGGAGATGTCTCACCTGATGCCGCCGACGCAGTCATGTTTTATGGCGACTCCTCTGCTGCCTCGTTCATGCGGCAGGTCGTAGAGACCGCCGACAGTCCGGCAGGTGCAGTCCATCACCAGGTGGCGGCAGTATCGTCTCGCGATGGCGGCCAAATGTGGCAGAGACGAGGGGATCAGCAGTATATCAAACATGTATTTTGTGAAGAGTATAGTCTACCGCTGCGGTCCCTTACAGATCATCTCTTGAGCTGTTTCTGGGGAAATGTTTACTACATATACCCCATTTTTGACCGGCCTGCGTTTGAACGCGCCTACCGAGCTTTATGGGAACCGCAAAACCAGCAAAGCAACACACCATCCTCTCTCAACATTGGCATTAGCACCTCACCTAGCAATGGCGGGCATCCCGTGCTGTTTCATTGCGCCCTGAACACAATATTTGCCATCAGTGTGTCGTTCTCAGATATTCCAGCGGCTGCGAAACATGCCACAACCGTCTCCTTTTCTCTAAAGGCCAAGCGCTTCATTGGACTAGACCTTCTAGACCTGACCTCTCTCGGTCTAGTCCCGGTCATGTTTCTCGTGACTATATTCCTCCAAAGTACACGGTATCCGACGCGATCCTGGCACGCTATTGGGATTGCATGCCGAGTCGCCCTGGGCCTAGATCTGCATATAGACGATACTCGTAATAACCGCACGCCCTTTGAGATGGAGTTGCGCCGGCGAACTTGGCAGGGATGTGTCATCCTAGACATGTAGGTTCCATGCGAAGCAGATAAATATATGTTCTGAGTCGACCCAACCGATCCCTGATGCATGGGCATTCCTCTTATTCCGTCCCTGGCGTCGTCAATAGGACCTGAACATGACCTTTGGAAACCGGCGATGACATTTCACCTGCCAAACCACCCATCATCTGTAATCAGCGGTGCTAAGACCAGTGATGACATAACCGATTCGAGTAAAGAAGATGAAGAGCTCCCCAAGTTAATTTTCTTTGCTAAATATTACCGACTATGCCGTCTGCTACAGGAAATACTGCGCCATGCCTACCAAGGTAGCAATTTTGGCCCTCGGCCTGAGTTGCAGGCGATGTCGAGAGACAGCGAAAACTTCACCGCTATCTTCGAGTCTTCTAGAGTACGAGCAGTCGCTACCTTCAATCCTCTCGTGGAAGCGACCCGTGCGTCTCGACAACACCTCATCAAGGCGGCTTTCTATCAAAACACAGCGTTTGGTGCTGCACGAGAGGTACGCTCTAATCCCCTACTCCTATATTCGGAATAATTTGTGTAAATATTAATATAGGCCCTCGGTAGATTTCTATATTTCCACATCATGCTCCATCGTCCTCTTTTCATTCAGTGAAACTTAGCCACGGGATAAAGCCGCGGTTGCCAACATGCGCAGGTCATTCATGCTGCAATGTGCAAAGAGCTACGTCCAGTCATCGATCGAGCTCATCTCGCTAGTGTGAAACGTCCACCGCAAAATGACAAACGAATGGTGGTGGGAAAGCTTGTGTGAGTGCCCGTAACTACTCTCCCCAGCTTGGAAGTATTCACATTATCATACTAAGTCCACGTCAGTCGCCTGTACGTCTGGACTCATCCTTACATTCAGCCAGCATCCAGAACTGCGAGGTTGTTTCAACTCCTCAACCATCGAACAACACTGGGGATACGGCGAGGCGGTTCTTGAACGCCTGTCAGGGAATAGTACTTCCGTGCAAAAGACGCTAAAGCTATTAAGAAAGGTCCAGAGTCAGATAATAACAGGTAAATGTCAATGACCAGGCTGCAATATGGCGTTACTGATGACGAAAACAGAATATGAGACTAAGCGTACCCAACCTACCACTACTCAAATAGCAGACCAAATCGATAGCACAAGTCGAGCCCCCCAACCTAGGACTTTGAACACAGACTTCGGGGAATTGGTGGATATGCTACCAATGCATCTGGCAGATGAGGCGGAAATGCTTAACTCCCCTATGTGTTATTTGACTAGAATCAGAACTTCATCTAACAATTCGGAACTACCACCTACCTCCGGTGCTGTAGGGTTTTCATCAGGTCTCTGTCAACGTCGCTCAGTAGTCAGGGTCTAGGAAGTTAGATAACGCTATGGCAAAGACGAAGTGGAAATGGGACTTGCTCTGTGTTTCAAATGTGTCATACGTGCAGGGAATGAAAAGCTGATACGGGCTCCAATTCTTGCAGACAGTGCAAAAATAAATCCAAAATCCATTCCTGAAATAGCCCTCTGTTTATTTGCAAATTATACATGTGCGCACGGGGAGAATCGCCCGCATAAATTCCGCCTCCCCAGATCTCACGATGGACCGTGACTTAGGTAGGCATGGAGGGACCAGTAGGCTGTCACGGTGAATAATTTCCATGAGGAATTCGATGGTGCAACGTGACGGATCGGGGTAGCCCGACGAAGAATGTGTAGACGCTCTAACAGCAACGAGCCGGGTGCTCGGTGCCTCGTCCGAGCATTCCTCTGTTCCGTCGCACAATCCAAGCATTTCTGCCGAAATACCGGGCACTCGGCATAATAAGGCGTCTAAGCCACTGGCCAATTCAAACTTAGCACTGGTTATCCACAACATGTCAAGTTCCACTATATCTGTCCCGTGTTTAACAAGTAGCGGTTCTCCGATTCAGGAATTTGTTGATAGGTGCGATGCAAGGAGTGTCCTTGTCCAATCCTCCATACAGCATTCTACACGGGCAAGGAAATAATGATAGTTACAAATAAGACCTCGAGTACGCGCTTTAAGTTGTACCAGTACCTCTTGAGCAAAGAGATTAACATCAAACCAAGCATGATCTTTATATTAGGCACATGCGCTGCTTATTATATACGTGAGACTTTGCGGCCGCTACCACCACACGAGGTTGTCTTCGTCATTGGGGCTAGGGGCATTACGCATAAACTGAACTGGAATGCAATTAATTCGATTGGTGAGATGCAAATGGTTGATATTCGCACAATGAACACGACCCAATACTACTATAAAGCGCTAGCAGATGGTATGTCTCGAACGGACAGCAAAATTGGGGTCATTGTAGTGGGCAATGATGTTCAATTCAACTACGACAAGCTCTTTTATGCATCATATTATATCCGACAAGGTGTAGCATACCTGGTGACGAGCCACGATAATATTTATTACCAACATGGTAACATTTTCTGCAGACCGGGTTGTATTGCTGCAGCAGTCTCTCTCGCAGCTGGTCGGGAACCTGAAATGATGGGTAAGCCTGGGAGATATATGAGTAAGTCATCAAGCCCAAATCGCCTTCATTCGTTTGGCATTCCGCACCTCTATCTCTTCGTGGAAATCGACGAAAGCTTACGGGCTTTGCGGCGACAGTGATTGTAATTGAAGATTGGTTCCGCCTGGACAAGGCACGCATATGCATGATTGGAGATAGCATTGACGAACATATTAAATTTTCTTATGTTGGGGAGCTGGGAGGCAGCCTACTTATACTTATTGGTTTTTCCAAGTTAAGGGATCTCAGAAAGCCAGGAGCCATGCAGCCGACCGCATATGTCAAGAAACTGGCTGACCAGGTGGTGGATAATGAGGTATCTTAGTTGCGAGCTACTGCCCTTTGATTAGAACCTGAGTGACGAGTCTGTTGTTAATCTTTCAACTCTATACTTGACATCAGCGCATATCTTTCATAAATAATGTCGAGTCACCCTTGATATCTGATACGAGTGGACTGGCGCGGATTGGTCGGCCTATGGGGCCTGTATTACTTATACAATGAGATATAACATCTCATGTTTCTTAACATATTATAAAGATCATTTGGTGTTTATACTATTGTATAGTGTCTTAAGACTGATGTGAGTAAGTTGGCCAACAAATTTAATCGTGATTAATAGAGTGTAAGAACTGTTATTCGGCAAAGTGCTCCTAGTAACGACATATCATTTATTCTAAACACACCTAGGACGATGCACCATCCCCGCGCAGGCTACGGACTGGGAGCATGTAACCATGGCTTATCAACATCTTCCAAGCTATATGTATCGTAAGAATGCCACTTTGCGCCACCCTCAACTCGGCGGTAAGGCGCGTTTTCAAAGGCCCGCTCTGCGCTATCATCGCTAATGACACCTCGTTTTTGATACTCCGATGCTTCGCTGCCATTCTCCAACCTCTTCATGCTCTTAATACTGAAAACCTTCGATGCAGCCTTGCCCGACATGGCTACTATGGGCCCGTAAGCGGGGAGACACGCGCAGAGAGTCACAATTCCGAGTTGTATTGAAGCCGTAATAGAGGTATACGAAATGTCAATGACATTTTCTCCTCCCAAGCCAAAGACAAAAACTAATCGAACGATGCTTGCAACACAGACGCTAACGAGATTTCACCTCAGCATGGGCTCAGAGGAAGTCGGAAGAATAGGCAACTTACAGCCCGCCAAGCAAAAAGATGCCCGATACAAACAACCTTCGTACCAATAGGAGTCGGAGACGATGAACCATTACAACGGGCAAAACTAGTACGGAAATGTCGAGGAAAAGATTCGAGGTTCTTGGCATGGGGCAACGACCGTGGATATTTGCACCGAATGGCTGCGGAAAACAGTAGTCAGTCCACGCGGAGGCAAGTACTATCTTTGCTCAAGGCAATTTGCCCAGAGTGGTTCGGAAATTCTGATTTACCCGCTATACCCGCGGATCCTGTTAAATCCAATTCGTATAGGAGCCGCTGTGATAACGTATCCCCCAGGTCTCCCCGCATGCGCAATAGTTGATGTACTTCCGTTAAGCAGTGCATGATCAGCCGCTGATGTATCGGACCTAGAAGTCGCATGACTGCTCTTCGATCCGATGAAAGAATTCCTCTGCCTTTCCTTTGATATCTTGCAAGCTATAAACGAAATGCCATAAGGTGTTACTATGAGCCGCGGATTTGTGCTTCTAGAAGAATGAAGTCATGGTAATTTTATCGGTGCTCTCTTTGCCATATTGTAGAGGCTCGTCTGCTTTTAGCCGTCGTATAAAATAGCGCGCTGCAAAATACTCTTGGTAAGTTAGGTGTATAAAGTGGTCGCTTCTTTCCATGCACCAGAGGACCCAGGAGGTAAAGTCGATATGATTAGACCATCCTGCAGCTGTGACCCTAGTAGAAGACGAGCAGTTCGCCCCTGCGTACAAGAAGAAAAAGTAATTCGCAATTGCAGAAGAGCTTAGTCCTGGTGAGCCTGTCCTTGTAGCGGAAGATGCAAGCCATGAGAAGCCTAACCCGCTAGCTAACGACTCGTTCGTGCCCGCGTCTAGCAAGGATAAGAAGAACAAGAATCTTCCCCCATAGAGGAGCTTAAATATGTGAGGCTCCTCCAGCTGACAGCTAGTCCGCACTCATGTCTAAGAAGAAAAACAAGAAGAAAAAGGGCCTTGCCGCCGTAGAGAAGGCAGAGGCGGATGTGTTCAAGTCGGCAGAACCCAAGCCTACTGTCGACGATATCTGGGATCCCTAGAAGGCAGGTAAAATTGGCCGGCCCTAGGCCGCCTCTTAGACCGAAATGTAGGTTATTTATGCTACTTTGCATAGCCTTCACTTTGGTTCCAAGCGAACTGCAACCGGAAAGTCCATACTTCGTCAACCATCACACGCTTGAGAACCGCATCCTGGAGCGGCCATTCCTCGAAATTTGCCAAAGCGGCATATGCTTCATCGCCAGAGGCATGTGAAGATGGCGGACTGGGGAAACCGTAGGGCAACGATGGGGTTTTACCACTTGATGTCTGGATACTTTGCTGCCGGACGGAACGCCGACCCCTTTCCGCCGCCGTAGTGTCTGAGTTGTGTTGTCATTGGGAAGGTCGGCCGTTTTGCGGCGCTTCGATACAGGACGACATTCGTCATCACTGTTGAGACCGCGCTTGGAACCTTGAAATAGTTCCTCTTGCTCGTCGAGATTGGCCACATTCGTGCGCTGAAATGAGCGGACAGCCGCTCCACGACGCTTAGAAGCTGGGGCACAAACGTTGCTGCTCTCCTCCTCATCTTGGTCATCGTCTCCAAAATGAACGCGCTTGGGAACACGCGGTCGAAGCTGGCGTGTCCTAACCCCGCCGTGCCTCATATGTTTAGCAATGACTGTTCGCACGGGTGGCCGGATGGCCTGTCTGCCTTGGCCCTGGCCCCCCTCGGCCGAGGTTGATTCTACTTTGTCATTATGCCGTGAACTTTGCTGGGGTTGCTAGATTGCCACCGTCTTGTTTGGGTGATGGCCGCCAAAGTTGTTGCTTTTATTACCCGAGAGGAGCGCGCTTTTCAGACTCTTTTGACACAGACTTTGGCCACTGTGTGAAGAGAGCTGGCAATTACGTTGCAGTCCACTGGACTCGTCCAAGCCTGCTTCGTTAAGCTGATACTTGTGTGCCGGTGATCGCACATCAGCCGCCTCCTTATCCTTATCCCCTATATCATCCGGGTCTCGTGAATGGGGGGGAATTAAGGCGTTCATATCGTCACTTCCGTGACTGCGATGTTCTGGCGGCTAAGCACCGTCAGGCCTATGCTCTGTTCCGCGATCATCTTCAGATGAGGCGTAGTGAGACTCATGGGAGAGGCAGACAGATCCGGGGCCGGCGTTCTCGCAAGGGGATTCTACCTCGACCTCCGACGATTCATCTCTCCCGCTCGTTTCGCTACGGTCGGTATGATTCTTTCGGGCACGTCTCATCATCGCAGATAGCATTGGGAATCGAATACACCAGTCGCATGGTCTATTTTCTTGACAAACATCCTTATTTCACCGCCGTGAGAGGTGGTCGGAGCTTGGCGGCCCATTAGAATGCAATCTGGAAGGTTGACTACCTGCTGCGGCTTCTAGCACCTCCTAATCGATGTTGCTCATGGTCTTGCTGCTTCCGGAAGCATGGCTGCCGTCGTATGCAGGATCCTCTGCGCGATGACGTGTAGGTTTACCTCTCCGAAAGGGTGCCGGAATGGGAGACGACAATTTGATTGGAGGGTGGGGAGGTTGACCAGACATAGGAACTAAGGCAGCAGTTGTTTCCAGACTGTGGGACAGCGACTGTTCCCCAGATGCCATCTGTGGGATCGGTTCCGCTGTCCGGTAGAGTCTTACTGTGGCGCTCTAAAGAGGCCGCGGAATGCTCGACACTTAGTTTCTAAATATGTTGGCTCGCGGGCTATAGACTTGTTGCTAGGGGAGGGTTCTAAAATATCGCATAGTTAAGATCGACATTGACTATGGTATCAAGTATAGAGGAGCAAAAAAGGGGTAAATAGGATGGTGCAGCAGGCGACGATATACAAAGGATGCTGCTCGGTCGTAGGGGCGGATTCGGGGACGGTATGTTTTTTGCCTGGCAGTTTGAAGGCAAACCACGGACGCAAGGCAGCCTGTTTTCGAAAGAGTGGCAATGAGCGTTTCCGGCTGCGAATAACCGCTGCAAGCAGGGCCCTCCCATATACCAGTCCCTCTTCCGTTGTACCTGTGCTTATTATTCACCTGGCAAGCCAGAAATGCGCGTATAGGGGTGGCGCGGCCCTGTTCATTTCTCCTCGTGGAGAATCTCATCTCCACTCGTCGTTCTGCCTCCCGCTCGTCCGAGATAGACAAGGATACACTTTGCAAGAAACACGTCTTCTTCAAGGTAAGAGGCCGAGATAACGTTCCCATGTCTCTCGTACGTCTGCCAATTAGGCCTTTATAGTGTATACCTATATGGCTTACAGTGTAATTAATGATTAAAGTCCCTATCGCCGTTAATGTCACGAGCTTTAAAGCTAAACTGCCCTATCACTGCTAGTATAACGCAAACGAGTAGATCGTCTAGGTCGACTCATGGATCTTGTTCTTCTAGCGGAGAGGTCCAATTGGTGGCTTCCTCTCCGGCGCTTAGCACCTGGGGCTACTATCTTCTCGCTTATGGTATCTCCATACTCGTCGACAAACTTGATCTTGTTTATCGGAGAAGGAGGAGGTGGTGTCGCATCAGCGAGACGTTGCCGTTGCTCAGCACTGGTGACGAAATCCGACAGCATTTTATAGCTCAGATGTAATGCCACGTCTTGGACCGGAAGTTGGTGTCGTTGGTTGGGTGGCATGAACAATTCGAATGGGAGGACGAGCTCCCCGACCGAAGCCTGGTCATCGTCACGAAAGACAGCCGCATTCACGGTGCGTTGGATAGTGACGACACCATCTTCCTTTCTCGACGTCCACAAAGATAACGAGCCGCTGTGAGAGTGCCTCTGCGCACGACGCTTTGTTTTCGGCGCATAATGTATATCGACAAGAAGAACCGCACTGACCTCGCCTGGTATTTCCGTGAAATATTCGCAAGACTTATTCATAGCCTGTTTCTCGCCTTCACTGTACGCAATCTCTACAACAAATTGTGGGTGAGAGATGCCGTCATATGAAAATTGGCCATCGGGCGACTTCGTAAAACCGGCCGAGTGTCCGTAGTCGGTATGGGCACACGATCTGATACTATCGCGGAAGGGTCGGAGTGATGGGTATTCGTCGGCAATCCGATCCAGCTCTTTCTTGATCGCGTCGATGAGAGAGTCTTGAAAATACTCATGCATAGGACTCGGCATAAGTCGCAGTGTCAATATGCCAGTATTTGCATTCCAGTCCTTCCGTATTGACTCGTCGAAGTAGGAGAGCAGGCCGTCGTGTTTCGAGATCTTCTCACGGAGAGTATCGTACGCGCGCTGGTCGAGGAAGCAGGTGGGATACGCCTCCCGGATAGGAAGCCCGCAAAAGCTGTCCCAAATGAGATGATACGCTTCGGTCGCTTCGGTGGCCTCGTCGTCGCTGCCGGGGACGCTGCCGGGGACGCTGCCGGGGACGCTGCCGGGGACGCTGCCGGGAACGCTGCCGGGGTCGCTGTCACGGTGACTGTCGCGATGACTACCGGAGTCGCTGTCGGAGTCGTTGACGGATCGTCCGGTCGATGGAGAGGGGGGCAGTATCAGGCGGTTTGTTTTGTCTTGCTGATTTGTGCAAGATCCGCTGCCGAAGCTTGTATCTGGCGTTGATGCCATTCTCGAGTAAAGAGTAAGTAAATGTGGGATGAAAGGCGAGGATAATTGAAAGGTAAAGGGTGTGATGTATTACTACATACGATTAGTCCCGTGACACGTTGTCCAGAACGAATGGAATGTATGACATGCCTATTTAGTGGATAGAATGTGGGGGGTGGGGGTATGCAGCACCAAAGTGTTCCCGTTATCGATATGGATACCTAAGCCTACGCTACGACCTTTAGGGCAAGTAAGCAAGGGAGGCCGGAGGTTTTCTGCTGTCCTATCCCTAAGCCTATCTAGATTATGCCCTCCGCCTAGTTTGGTTTATATAGCGCCTTAGCATGCTTTAATCTATAGGGCTTTCGGGTTAGGGATTAACGTGTGTTCGAGTTTTTAACTTAGTCAAAATTTTTTTTTTTTGAACTGGTTACACCACCTTGTCTACTGCAGCCAATAAAAATGCTTGGTAACGTGTCGCTATCCTTGGGGTTAGGGTTAGGGTTAGGGTTAGGGTTAGGGTTAGGGTTAGGGTTAGGGTTAGGGTTAGGGTTAGGGTTAGGGTTAGGGTTAGGGTTAGGGTT
>MU383191.1:0-113820 GCA_022495125.1 Xylaria acuta | reverse complement strand
TATAATAAAAAATTTTTTTTAAAATTGTTTAAAAACTAAAACAAAGCTAGTTTTAATAAAGTTTTTTAAAAAAGCAATTTTAAAGCTTATATAGTTTTAATAGTAAAAGTCCGATATAAAAGTAATTTTACTTATATTATTTTCGAAAAAATATATAAGTTAATATTTTTAAAGCTATTAATATAAAAAAATAATATTTTAATTTTTTATTTTATTAAGTTTAAAACTTAATTAAATAAAATAATTTTTTTAATATTTTAGAACTAAAAATTTTATATAATAATTTTTTTTTTAAGCTTAAAAAAACAATATTATTAATATAATATTATTAAAATTTAATAATATTTTAACTAAATATTTTTAATTGTTATAAATTAAAAATATATTAATAATAAATTATAATTTTGTTTTAAGTTTAAAGTACTATTTTTTAGTAAACTTTTTACTTTTAGGTTTTAAACGTTTAATAGTAAAAATTTTAAATATATTTTCTAGCTGTAAATTTTTATATAGTGTTTTATAAAAGCTTTTTAAAAATCTAAATTAAAGTTTAATTTAAAATATTTTTAGCGCTAGTAATTATAAATAAAATATATAAGTATTATTATAATTATATTAATTTTAGCTTTTTTATTTACGCTAAATAAAAATTATTTTTTATTAGTTTTATATTTAAAAGCTAAAGTTTTTTTAAAAATAAATAGTAGTTTTTTACTATTAATATTTTTTTTAGCAAAATATATAAAAGTTACGTAATTATTTTTTTTATATTATTAATATATTTTTTTTTCGGTTTTATATTTATTAATATTAGTTTAGTCGATACTTTTTAATACTTTTTTAATATTAAACTATTATTTGTTTTTAAAGTTTAATTTAGATTTTTTATTTAAATTTTTTTTTTTTTTTTTTAAAAATTAATTTTAGCTAAGATTAAAGCTATTTTTTTTTATTAGCTTAATTTCGAAAGCTTTAAGGTCGAAGTAAGCGCGCTTTTTTTTAAATTAAGTTTTATAAATCTAGAGTTAGTTAATATATTTTTATAAATTTGTCTAGCTTTTTAAATTATAGCAAGGAATTTTTTGTTAAAGTTAAAAAAGCTATTTTTTTTTAAATATATTAATTTAGTAATTTTATTTAAAAAAACTTTAATAATATAATTTTAGAACGTAGTACTAAACTATTAAACTATTTTGTTAAAATTTAAAAGCTTAATAAAATATTAAGCGGTATTATTTTTATATTTAAGCTTATATATTTTTTTAAAGTTATAATATTTTTTAAACAAGTTTTTAAATTGTTTTATAAAAGCGTACATATAACTTTTTTAATAATTTATAAAATTTATTATTTTTATTTAGCTTAATTGTTATTAATATTAAAGTTAAGCTTTGTTTATAAATAAAAACTTAACTTAATTAATTTTTTAGAAATTTTAAAAAAAACTTTTTATATATATTTAAACGTAAGATTTAATTTTAAGCTATTAAGTTTAAAACTTCGCGAAGTTTTTACTATTATAAATAAAAAGTTTATTAAAATAAATAAAGTTAATAAATATAGTTTTAAAATAAAAAAATAGCTTTTTTAAAGTATAAATAAAATAGTTTTTATTATTTTTTAAAAATAGGTTGCTAAGGTTTTATAGTATATAAAATAGCTATTTAAAAAATAACCGAAAAGGTTTTTAATTATTATTAAAGTTTTCTAAGTTTAATTTATATAAATAACCTAATATTTAATAAAAAAATAGTTTTTTTTTATTGTTTTTTAATATAAAAGTTTTAATATAAATAAAATCGAACTATATATAAGTATTTTTTATAGCTTATTATATTTAAAATTTTTAAAAAGATCGTATTAATAAAAGTTTTTATATTTTTACTTTAAAACTAGCATAAATAAAAAAAAGTTTTTATATTGTTATAATTATTAAACAGTTAAAAATAAGTTAAAATGTTGCTTTTTTGTTTATATTTTTAAAAACTAAATTAACGTTAGCTTTTTTATTATTAGCTGCTTAGTTTTAAAATTTTAAAATAATAGCTTATATATATGTTTGTAAGTTTTATAGCTAACGCTATAAATATTTATTTAAATAAACTAAGTTAATATATTTTTAGGCTAAAAAGTTGTTAATTTATATTTTTTTTTATATAGCTTAATAAGTTATTTTATTTTAAATTAATTTTTAATAGTAAAAATTTTTTTATAAAGTTTAAAAAATGTTTTAATAATATTAAGCTATTATTTTTAGCTAATTAATAGCTTTTTGTTTATAGTTAATATTTTAAAAAAATTTAGCAATAGTTTTTTAAATTTGTTAAAAAAAAATATTGTTAGCTTTTATTATTTAATAATAAAAATAAGCAATTTGTTTGGACGTAGCTTTAATTTTAGCGTTATAAAGTTAAGTTATAGCTAAATAGTTATTATATATTATAAAATACTATATTTACAACTAATTTATATTATAATAATATTGTTAATTTATATTGTAAAATAAACTATAAATAGCTTTATAAAAGTTATAAAGCTACGCGTATAGTTAAACTATTTAATTAAATAAGTTGTTTATTTTAACGTTTAATTTAACAAAGTTAAAAATATTATATATTATTATTTTGAAGTTTTAAAAATTATAAAAAATAAAAACAGTATTTTGTTTTTTAGGTTAAAAAGTTAATATTTTAGTTTATAAGCCGCAGGTTTAATTAATTAATTCGATAAATATAATAAATACGTTTAAGTTATTAAATCGGGCGTACTATTTTTTAGAACAAAATATTCGTATTTTTTAAAAAGTTTTAATAAGGGGTACTAAAGTTATATTTTTAAGAAAAAAAAAAACGGAAATATTTTTAAAAAAGAGTACTAAAATATTTATTAAGCGCGTAGCTTATAAAAAAAAAGTTATTAAATTAAATGCTATAATATAAACAAAAAGCTAAGTTTTAAAGTTTTTAAAATAGTTTAAACTTTTTTTTTTAAAAGTATTTTTATTATTTTTAAACTTAATAGTAAGTTAAATAGTATAGATAAAAAAAGTAGGATTTTTAGTAAAAATCGTTAATTTTAAAACAGTAAAACAGTTATTATTTTAGTTAGTTATAAAAAGATAAATTATATTAGCGCTAGTAAGGATTAAAAGGGCTAAAATTAAAAGCAATTAATAAAATTAACAATAAGTATTATTTAATGCAGTAATTAGGGTTAAAATAATAAAGATTGGTTAGTTTGCTACGTAAGCGTAAAAAAATATAAATGTAGGTGTAAATATTATTAATAAATAAATAACCTTTTAAAGTAAGAAAATAATTATTTATAATAAAGGCTTAAATTAAGGGTTTAAAATAGTCTTTAATTTATAATAATTATTTAGGGCATTAAAGGGGCTATAAAGGTTTTGTCCTCTTTTTTAGCTAGTAGGAGACCTAGGGTTTTTTATATTTAAATAGCCTCGCGTATAGTTATTGCCTTTTTTAAATAGTTCCGACCTTCGCAAATAGTTGCCGACCGGAATTGCCGACCCGTTAGGTCTCGGCTAGGTTATATATTTGATTAAGCAAACGCGGATAGAAGCCTTAATCGCGGATAGAAGCCTTAACGCGGTCTCCCGCTCATATGATTATATACATAATATCGGATCCAGCCCATTGGGTCTGTGTGACAGGGCATCCCTTTTTTATACCACTTTTCATCCACGTTTGTCCGATTTAACCTTATTTCCATGGTTACACTGGAAGAAGCTCGTTATCTTTATTCCTCAATTAATATTTGGTTGTCCTCATTCTATCGTCAACAGTATAATAGTTTGAACAGAACTCTCAACTACTATTTGGTGTTGACCTCGAGCCTCATATTACTGGGGATCGAGAAACGATATTAATGAGTATCTCGGTAATAGATTCGCACTCGATATCACCGCCAGCGTAGTCTCAAAAGTTGGTAGATCGAGGCGTTAAGATCACAGTATCTGGTGATGTCTCTTACCCTTTTGCATGATGTACGTCCCATAATCACGTGTGCAGAGCGGCCGGCCTCATGCCTTATGCTAGGAATTGTATATCGCTTGTGTGACATGGCTAATATGTACACCAAATTAATAGTCACACCATGACCGCCTTTACAACATCGCTTTATATAAGCTTGGCACGAACTGAACAGTATCTGGAATTACCTTGGAGGATGGAGACTTTGAGTATGAAAATGGAGTGCAAGCATGACATGAGGAAAGTTCGTAGATAAAAGATCACCGGAGTAAAGAGTTGGGTCACTACCCAGGTAGTTGCTTGGTAGGGGAGTTGTTACCATACCCAACTGTAGTGTTCCAATTTAGGGTGGCTAATGATGCTGTAGAAGAGATGGAGTAATTGACATAGCAGTCGCCGTGAGGGGTCCTTATCTGCACTGTCCTCCGTACCTGCCACGATACCTAAGGTACCTATATAGGCTCTGGAATAATTTGCGGGGGCGGGGTATCCAGCTACCAGACGACGGTAATAATTGGACCTAACGCCTAACTTCACCTGCCGATGCGACGTGCTTTTATTATCGCTTTTGACCTTCGACTATCCACCCGCGCAATAATCAGGAGCCTAGGCTTCTGAGGGTATATCGTCTCTTCACCACAATGGACCAGGTAGCGTCGAACCCCCTCCTATCTCAACCCGAGCTCTCGCCTCTCGAACAGGAGGTGCTAGAGGAGTACGAGCGACTCGCCGAGAACATGAAGAAGGTACTCTCCACCCCTCTTGTCACGCCCACCAAAGCGAAACGGCACAGCCCGGATTCAAATGATAACTAATGCTTACCCCCAAATATACAGCTCGCCTCCGTCCTCGACACCATGGCCAACCAACCGACGACGCAGATCCTCGACGGGCTGCGCGAGCTCGAGCGCAAGACGAGTCTCGTGTTCACGCTGCTCAAGGCCAGCGTGTACAGCATCGTGCTGCAGCAGGAGATCGACTTCGGGGGCGACCAGCACCAGCAGCAGCACCAAGACGAGGATCCTGAGCAGCCCTGAGGTAGACAGGTAGACATACCTAAACCTACCTACCTACCTACCTATCAAGATTTTAGCTTTTGACCTCAACACCCGCCAATCGATTGGTGTTCCCGCTTGGGCTTTTTCCTGATTAAGGGAGTTATCGCGAAATGAAACCCGGAATTACATCCCATTGCTCGAGATGATGCCGGCCTACCGGATCTCAGATATACAACAGGGGTTGCGATAGTCGATGGTGAGCGAGACGACGGGAACTGCTTTACTAGGAGTGTGCGTGCAGATACTTGCATATACCCGCACGCCGGAAATCGAGTATCATCGGGCAAATAGTGAGAGAAGTAGTCACCTGCAGATTCCCGAACACATACATGAGATAGGCGGGCGAGAGGAGGAATTAGTGAGGGAGACGAGCTGCAGCTCCCGCGGGATACTTCGTCGACGTCGCAGATTTGGGACCCAACAACATCCGCACAAGTTTCCCTAGACGCACGTCTATGGGACAAGGAGAGAGAGATTTGCCCTGCGATCAAAGCGAACGAGGGACATTCTCGACCACATTGCTGTTCTTTAAGAGGAAGCGGTAGATGCCAAGCCTTCCCAGGAGGGGACAAGTATCCTAAGGGGCTCACCTCATTCGCTACATATAGCGTAACCATTCTTGAGATAGAAACAACTGCGCGGAGCTTTGAAAGTATGGTCTGGTCTGATGCATTGCACGTATATACCCTAGATACCCCAGAATATACCAGACATATCGCACAACCGTGATACACACAAGACAATTCAAGCTTATCCTGTGAGACAAACACTGGGGCCAAAACCATGTTATACACATTGTTTATTTTTTCTACACGGGTCTACGTCTTGTACAAATATACACATGGGATATTATAAGAGTCTTCTTGGGTTGCTCTTTATGAGACGTTGCCACCATAGTACACTTTTCGTAGATCAACCAGCTTCTTGCCGCGGCCGATGGCGATATCGTTGGGGTCCTTCTGGCTCATCAGCGCCTCGAAGCACGCCTTGACCGAGTTCATGGGGTTGCGGGAACGAGGCATCTTGGCCGCTATATCGTGGATGCCGGCCATGCGGAACATCTCGAAGAGACGATGCGAGGCGCGGAGACCGAAACCTGGTGACGGAGGGAAGAAATAATGTTAGCTCATGTGTTCGAATAGCCGTAGTATAGGACTCAAGACGGAATGTTCGGGCAACGTGTATGAATTTGAAGAAAAGAAAAAAAAAAGAGGGGGGGGGGAGGCTCACCGGGTGGACGCGAATCGAGTTTCACGACGGTCGCGCCAACCTTGGCCTCCACACCGCCGTAGATGGTTCGGTTCTCGTAACGAGGGATGGGCTGCATATTGCGTATGGCAAGCTGCTTCGCCTTGTTCGTCGCGGAGGGCAATTCGACCGACTTGGCCTCGCCGATGCCGAGACGGCCGTTCCCGTTGCCCGCGATGGCGAGGACCCAGTAGCGCTGGACCTTTCCAAGACGGGTCTGGTTGGTGACCAAGCGCTCGACGAGCTTCTTCGAGTTCGCGTGGAGTCGCAAGAGGTCCTTGACGTTGAGATTCGTCTTCCTCTTCAAGTCCTGGAACCGGCCTTCGTCGTCCCGGCCCTTATCCTCCGGGTCCACAGGCGGCTTGTACATGCCCGTGACGCCGCGGAGGTTCTTGCCCAGACTGGGAGCGACGGCGCTATTCGACGGCTTGTCGTGACCCTCGAGCGCCGAGTGTTCGTCGAAGTATTTGGCCTCGGCAACATCGAAATTGACCTTGTCGTTCAACACTGCCTCGATCTGCTCCTCCGTCATCCCCTCGAAGTTGACGTCCTTCGGTATTAAGTCTTCGATTAGCTTCTCTAAGTCATCCGCGTGCTCTTCTCCCGACATGAACTTGACTTTCTCCGGCGGCGGCGGGTGCGGCCTGGGCTTCTTGTCGACAATGGGCAGGATGCGGCTGAAGTCGTCGAGGTAGGGTGGTCGGTAGGGGTCTGTGCGTATTCTGCCCTGTATCGTCAAGTCCTTCGGGTCGATGGCCGCCTCACCGGCCTCCAGCGCGGCCATCTGCTCCGGTGTGTACCGCTTCCTCAAGACCTCCAGCTCCTCGGGTGTGTATTGGGGGAATTTCTCCTTGGTGAACTCGTCGATCTTCTCGGGCGTCACCAGGCCCATCTCCTGGGCCCGGATGCTCTTGAATCGCGGCTTTCGTTTCGCCAGCGGCGCCGAGCTGTGGAAGGGCGCGTGACATCGTGGCGCGGGTGCTGCTGCTGCTGCTACTGCTGCTCCTGCCTTGGACCCCGTCGCGGCGAGCCCTCGCGACAGCAGGCTTCGTGCTGGCCGTGCTACACTCATCGCATTACCCGGCTGTCGTCCGAAACGCCGTGGAATGGCTACAATTGCAGGCAAAGGAATGGCGGAGCGATACGCACTCAGGGTCGCCGGCACCCTCAAAGCTTCAATTGGCACTATTTTTTCTGGAGCTGTTCTAACCCGGGTTTTCTGTTCTGCCGATTATCCTTGCAGGCGTCTTGCAGGTGTCCCCCCAGTGAACAGAAAGGTGTAGGGGGCTATCAGTTGGATGTGATTGGCCAATACTCCCTATTGTCCCTGAAACCCCACAAGGATCCCTTAACTCATCGCCAGTGGGAGCACCAATCAAGCCTGCTTTGGATCTCAAATCAACCATCTTCAAATTCACGACGACATTCTTCAACCATTTCGTTGTATCTGTAGTCATCTTTGAAATTATTTCTATTTTCGCTAGTTTTGATAAGACTGTAGCAAGATATTTTAGTAAAGAGGATGCGACTTCAAATCAGCTCTGACTGGTCGATCAATTCTGCCGCAGCTTTGAAACGTACGAGTTTCACAGGGGTCAACATCGCGACCCTCATCATTCGAGTTCCATGGCCCCATCGCTGCGCGCCTGCGAGGCGCCTATGAAGCAGCCAAGGTAGGTAGGATGGGCATGGGATTTCCCCATTCATGGTGGCACCTGTCTTTCTTTTCTTCCCGACTTGATCTTCGTGCATCTGTACCATCAACCCAATCCATCCATTTCGCGATATCCTTCTTATTCTGCAAGGTGACAGGTGCACCGTAATATTATCAACCAATATAGACTTTTGTTGTTTTCTATTCGACTGCGTTCCACTCTCTACAATATTGAATCAGACGATACCCCCCTCAGCGGCGCAAAATCTCTCCCAGCTATTATATATCGGAGCTACCTACATAAACTCCCACGACTCTGGTCAATTTATACACACGCACACAAACACATACAGCAACACATCCATCAACATGTCGGCATCTGCGCCGTCCTTCTCGAGCAGCGCCAACTCGGGCCAATTCGACTGGCTGGGCAAGATAGGCGCGACGCGCGAGGCCATCGCCACGCTGAACGACCAGCCCTACGTCTTCTTCGTGCTCGTCGCCGCCCTGGTCCTCCTGATCCTCGAGGGCGTCTTTATATGGTACATCCACTTCGCCACCATGAAGCCCGAGCAGAAGAAGAAGAAGAAGGAGAAAAAGAAGGACGAGAAGAAGCCCGGCGGCAAGCCTCCCGCTCAGCGATAGAGAAAGAGAAGAAAAGCGGCCCCTGTTAATTCGAGGAATGTTGACCTTGTTCGGCTCCGAGATTTTATCCTCTCGTCAGAATTTCAGAGCAGATCCAATCGTGCTCATACATGCATGGGTATGGACTGTAGACAGTCTCAGGCGTGTAGCGCCGGTATTGGTGTCACAGATGGTGGTTGTGGGAAACGCCCGAGCTCTTAGCATTTGGGATCACATACCGATCTGAACGGTTGCAATTTAGAAGCTGGAATGTCTTTGAACAATTTGTTGGAGTCGTGGTTTTATTTTGTTTCCGCTTATATATAGTCGATAAAGCATCGTGTAGACTTGAATGCTAGGCTGTTGTACAACAAAGAACATGTGCTTCGCAGACCTATATGACTTTCTATCCTCTACTACCTTGTAGATTGGTTCGAGAATGAATTGACCGTGCATCACTAAGGTGGCCTTTCTACCTACTCTGCTAACGCTGTTCGACCTAGCAATCATATTCTCATCGCCTAGCTTATAATAGATCCTCTTTATCGGCGTCTAGTTCGTGACCTCTCTCCTCTATTGCTCCTCGATAAGTATCATCTTTTCCTTGGTTCTTCTAACAATTAGATATTGCTGTCAGCTCGTAACCACTAGGTTCTTGTCCTGCGTAGCTGGCATAATCATATTTGTGACCGTAGATATTATCATTCTCATCATATATGTAATCCGACATTACATGATCTTGTATGGTATAGGATAAGACCGGTTCCAGGTATTGATGGTCAGTCTCGGGAAGTCGGTCATCAAACATATCGGCTTCGTAATAGATACTTCCGACTTCACCCCGACATTCAGGCTCCCCCGGTAATTGGCTATCCTGAGAAGACAAGGTATGGTCGTAAGCCTGTTGCCACATGAATTCTACATCAGAATTGCAGCTGGCGCTGCTCCCGTAGTCGTCATAACCTTGGCCTGGCGGCTGCGGCAAGTTTCCATAATGACAGTAAGGCTCATCTAATAAGTTGTATTGATCAACAACCCCTTCATCTATCATTGTTTGGTCCATCTCATATTCCTGGTCTAGCCTAGTCTTTAGTGATGTGGACTTTCGAGTTGTATTACTTGTTCCGATCGTTGGTTCTAGGGTGTTCTGTAACAAACCCCATAGCGTCCTCTGGATTGACGACTCGAGCTGTTTGGTTTGTTGCTCTAATCCTCGACTAGGATTATCATTATCTTCCGCGATGTTGCCTTTTAGTAGCCCTGCGCCCTTCCGCCTGAGCTCAGGTGACTGGCCTTTTAAGGAGGATGCTAAGATATTCGAGATCACAGCGAAATTCGTCGTATGGTTTAGGGTGGACTAGGAGAGGGTTAGTTCATACTACGATTAAGGCCGTGCCTACGTATATCCACACACCCTCAGATAATGAGAATTCCAGGTTGCAGGTGCGAGGTCCAGCAACGATGGTGCTTTTCCCAACTCGAAAATATTCAGTCCTTGCATACGCTTGCGCGTGCCGAACGTAATGCAAAGTGCCGCCTCAACTAGACGAGCTGCGTTTTCCCAGAGATCGACTGCGTCAGAGGTATTGAACGTATGGTAACCGACTGAAACTCCTATCGGAGAGGTCATGTGAGGCTGCGACGACACCTGTTCCTCTTGTTTAGGACTGGCCGCAAGGTGACTTGAAGATTCGAATCGCAAGATGCATTCTAGCCCTTTGATCTGAGCAGTGTGGGCATGTGGCGGCGATAAGAGAGCAGACGACATATCTGGTTGCTCGATACTGAAATAGATGTTCGGAATATTGTCCTCTTCTTGGTGATATTGAACTTCTAGAATTTCAACCCTAAGACCAAGTTGTGACCATAGCTGAGATGTATGAGCGACTCGTATTGGGAATTAACATCACTATTCGATGCACACTTGACTTACGGAATACTGGCAGATTGCATCAGCGATAAACTCAAAGAAAGCAGCTCGCCCGTCCCCCCGGATATCGCATTCGCCCAGCCGTATATGAACATCCAGTCGGCAAAGCCCACGTGGAAGTAGCCACAGCTGTTTCGATTGGATCAGTGAACCGATGTTCTCCTGCGTAATGTTCTGGAGTGGAACGTCGTAGATGAAAGCCACCGAGGTCATGGATAGCGATAACTCGGAAGTCTGGCTCGATATGTCGAATGTCTTCAAGTCAAGCTGGAAGCGCTTAGCCATGATAGGCTTTTAATCATATGAACCCCCCCGCCGCCCGTCAACGGAATACGGCTTGAATCAACGTGGGAGCATCTTGCAAGCCGCTCAAGGTTAGATAATATTGGTGGGCGATAGGGCCGCATGATGAAGACGGGAAGGTAGCAGGAATTGTGTGGAGCTACCTTATGTTTTTAGTGCTTTAGACATGGACAACTGCAACGAGTTGAATTGGAAAGAGCACTTCAGGGCACAGCTTCCAACCAGCTATCACATCAGAACTTCTAGTAAAAAGATGGGTATGTATACGAGGTAGGACATGATAACGTGTTACTCATTCACAACTAAGTATAAGGAGATTCCTTACATAAGTACCAACGCCGAATTTTGAGTCTATGTTGACAAAAAGTCGAGGTTCAATCTCGCGACACTGACAATCTACGGATCCGCAGTCAAGCTCCCCCCCGCGGGGAGGGGGAGGGGGTTAAGCTTTATCGTACATTATGTGGTGTTATATTGTACACTATTCGTTCAACATGATAAGAGTACACGCTGTGTTTGTCAGGGGAGGTCCAAAGGAGTGCAGCTGCCTTCAGACCCTTCGGTTGGTGGAGGAACAGATTGCAGAGTTTCCGGAGAGACTTTGCGTCTCGGTCTCTTCAGCTCCTCTAATGTAATTCCATCCAACTTTGTGATGCCAACAAATGGTGGCTCTCCTTTCTTTACGAACTCCCATTGCCCTAGATAGACGTCAGACATTAAATATGAGCCAGTCTACGTAGAAGATTTATTTACCTGGAAGCTTGTTGCCAGCTAGCCGGAACGCATCGCGTACGACTTGCTCGTGTACCACTCCCCTAAGTTCGAGGACCATCTGATTGACGGCCACGCGAGCGGCCCAATGGTCGAAACCACCCTTTCCTTTACCCATACGCATCTAGAGGCCAACGTCAGAACCGAGAGTAGGAGTAGCGGCCACGCGACGAAAACCCACCTCATTACCGCTAATGTATACGCCGACGTTGCAGCAGACTCGCTTGTATAATCGATATTTCTGACCACGCAAGCGGGCCTTTATCGTATCCTCGGCCATCTTCAGCTGCTGCGCACTAATTCTCCGACCGTGGTCGGTCATGCGCAGACCGTAGTCGCCCCAGACGACAGTTGTCCCCTTCGTAGATCCGCCGGTTGCCACTCTCGGCCGACCCTTCATCATCTTCTTATTGCGGTCCAACCGGGGCTCGAGCCAGTTGCCGGCCATCGAGGCGGAAGCGGAAAAGAGTCGGACATTCTGCGGCCCTGCAATCGTCCGAGAAGCAGCCGCGGCGCTGGGTATTATGGACGGGCGCGTCGTGGGAGTGTGCGCAATCTTCAAGGATCGGAAGGCCCCGAGGAGACACGAGGAAGCGGTGGAGCGCATGTCGTAGGCGTGAAAAGTAGTCGACCACCTGGAAACCCGAGTCTCTCGGAGGGCTTCAACTAGGTATCTAGACACTGGGGAGCCTCAGGGAGCTTTGGAAGTTGAAGCTCCTCTGAGCAAGCGCGCGTTCTGATTGGCCAAGCACAGAGGCAAGGGTCTGTAGGTACCTAGGTACTTACTAAGTACTATGTAGGTTTCTGATATACCGATAGCCTTATCGATTGTCTATACTGCTTTGTTCACCTTTTGCAATGTCATGTTTGATGCCTTAGACCAAGGATTGTGAGTCAAATATCAATGAGCTGGCGAAGCAGCACTACGCTTTCGTTTGCATCCCGGACATTACTGCTCTTTAGCGAAAGTTAAGTTCGAATATCATTGGGCACATCCTCATGGCCGTCTACTTTGTGGCCTTGTTCGGCATGATAACATCAACGAACCCCCTTTGGAATATAGGTACTCTCACACCCGGCTCCCCTGCTGGCCTATCCCGGCACTCCCTTTCCTTCAATAAAATTAATAGCCAACCCACCCCGAGCCCAACACCAATTATCGATCGTAAGGATCATTGTGATGTAGATGTAGCTAAAGAGATGCGTATTTATATTACCCATAATCACCATTTAAGCAACTATTTCCAGGTTATATTAGATCTGTTACTATATAGGTTCGCGTAGTTTAGCATTAGAAACCTGAAGCTTAAACTATGCTGTAACCTACCTCTGCCCCTGAGTGTAGCTCGCAAAGTGGTTCTACTTAGCCGTACATTGTAGTGCCAAGTTGGCAGGCATTTGGGCATCACATAATCTCACGGACTAATGATTGAAGAGCATCAACATCATCTCCTATAACCTCCTGTGTGAAGCAGTGATAGTATATTAGATGCGGATTCACAACAAGTTAACTGCTTGGGTGAAGCAAGGATTGTATATTAGATGCAGATTCACAACGAGTAAACTACCCGTGCTCTTTAGGATAGTGCTTTATAACCAGTTACACAGGCTTTAAGTATTCGCCTCGGCTGCTGGCACCAGTTGGCTGCCATCAAGCGGCAAAACACAAGAGGCAAAACACAAGAGGCAAAACACAGCGGCGAATCAACTGGGCTCGCTCCTTAACTATGAAGATACTCCCATCAACACAATATACTATCTGGACACGTAGGAATACCTTGCCTTGATATTGGGGATCGTAGCTAGTATGCGCCAGTAGTTTTCAGAAAGGTCTTGGTGCTGGTCCCTCGCCTTCTTCCTCCACCCACTCCATCTGCCCAAAGTTTACCAGTCGCCTCCTGAGAAAACATTTCTCACATTTACAGAGCAGCATCGGGACTAGAGCTGGAAAGGTGGCGCTCAGTCCCAGTTCATAGAAAATGCCTTGGCTCCCAAACCCTTTATCCATTTCCGAGACGACGTTCTCCATCGTAGGCTAGGCTGAGGACCACGTAATTAGCTTCATGGCAAGCACCGAACCCTAGTACGACTGGGAGGATTTCGAAGTCATGTTTGTTGCTATTGACAGTAACAAATCGGTTACCTTCTGCATCGGTTGCCCCGAGATTATCGAGGTCGAGTGCTTGAGCCAATCTGGGATTGACATGACAGAGATGTAGGCAGTGGCGAATTCGCGACATTACCTCGACCAACCGCTGGCTCTCTATTTGCCAGCTTGATGTAAGTTTCTTGGAGACCTTGATAAAGCGTTTAGGTAGGCATACTATTAATTAACAATACCCCTGCACACAAGCGCGACTCGCGGAGAGACATGTAATGAAGGGAAGTCAAGCCCATGTTCCCCAGTCTGCCGCAACTACTACCTAAGTATCTACCTAAGACGACTTTAGCCGCTATATGTTATAATTACAGTGACACTCCCATTAATCGACTTCAGCATTCAAAGCAGCTAGCATCGTAGAATAAATAAGGGGACGTGGTGTCGGGATTGTGCGTGTCGGCGCCAGAGTGCAGATTGCAGTACTTCCCGGCCTGATAATACAGATTCGTACATCCCGAGGTTGCCAAACTGTGATTGACTCTTTATTAGTCTTTCCTTGTCTTTTCTTTTCGGTTTTTTTTTCCGCAGCAAATATAGGTACTCTGGAGGAGAAAAAAAAAACAGTAACTTACCATGCTGCACTACAGGCCTTAAGACTCGTTATAGGATCTCCCGACGAGTATGACACAATTGTGGTCCCGCCATTGCTATAGGCTGCCACTTTGCAGTCGGCGCCTGAAGGTTGCGGAACGGCCAAACCTTGAGCGTCTGTCCAGCAAGACGGCGATGCACACTGGAAACAAGAAGCCTCATAGAAGACGTACGAAGAGGTCGAACTAAGCACGTGCGTCTCGGGGCCGGCTTTCAAGTTGCAGAATGAGCCAGGAGTGAAATAGAGGTTGGTACACCCAGTCGTAGACAGGCTGGAAGGAGCAGAAGAGGAATTATGAGCTTCTTTATTCTTCATGTTGTCGAGAAGAGACATATTAGGTTCAGAATCACTCACCAGGTTGCGGCGCAGTTTTGGATGTTTTGTATCGGCGCCCCGGAGCTGTAAGATATGATGGCCGTGCCCCCGTTGCTGACCGCTTTGACGTTGCATATAGCAGACGCTGGCGGGGAAGGGGCAGAAAGGCACTTGGAGGGGCAGACGAAACAGGACGAGTCGTAGAATCGAAACGCGGAAGTGGACGAAGCGACGTGGGTGGCTGCGCCGGCGTGAAGATTGCATGCCTGTCCTTCTGTAAAGTATAGGTTGGTGCAGCCGACGGTGGCCAAGCTGAGCGTGAAGAAAAGAAGCAAGTCAGATATGGGCCAGCTATGGGACGGGAATTCTCGGGGGTCACTAATACATAACACGTACCAAGCGTTCTTGCAACCCACAAGGCTGGAGACGGGTGCTCCCGAGCTGTAGGAGACAAGAGTAGTGCCACCATTACTAACAGCGGATATGCCACAGACAGCCCCGGCCGGCTGTGGAACTACCAGGCCGAACGCATTCGTAGTACACGACTGGACCCCGACACAAGCGTAGGTCTGTGCTTGCAAAGTCTTGCAGGTATTGAGCCCTGCTGCAGGGTTCCAGGCGTAGAACTGGGCCACGGAGATCCCCTTGTTGGCGGCGATATCGCCACAGGTATCTCCGGTCTTGACCAAGTAAAACTTGTCGCAGTCGCTGACCATTCCGGCCTGATACGGCGTAGGCGTCGCAATGCCGTTGCCCAGGGGAGCCGTCGTCGTGGGAGTAGTCGTCGTAGTAGTAGTAGAGCCAATGACTCCGACACAGACGTAGTCCCCTGGTATGAGCGTAGTGCAAGAAGACCCTACAGCCGGATTCCAGGCGTAGAAATTACTCAGGGCGATGCCGTACTTCGCAACGATCGTGTCGCACACGTCACCTGACTGAACGAGATAGAAGCGGTTGCAGTTAGTCGCTATCCCAGTCTGGACAGGGGCCGGAGTGCTGATTCCATTGCCTGACGTGGTCGTGGTAGTCGTGGTAGCTGACGACGTGATAATCCCAACACAGACGTAGTCTCCCGGTATGAGAGTCATGCAAGACGACCCAACCGCCGGGTTCCATGCATAGAAGTTCTGTAAAGAGATCCCATACGCAGCGACAATGGTGTCGCATATATCCCCTGGCTGAACATCGTAGAATTTATTACAATTACTCGCTATACCAGTCTGAATGGGCATGGGTGTGCTTATGCCGTTCCCTGGCTTGGTAGTCGTGGTAGTAGAGGCCGTTGTCGTTGTAGTGCCGGTGGCGTCCAGAGTGCCCACGCAGACGTAGTCGTGCAATCCAAGAGTGGCACAAGTCGACCCTGCGGCTGGATTCCAGGCGTAGAATTGCGCGAGTGGGATCCCATACATTGCGGCGATTATACTACACGTGTCGCCATCTTGGACGTAGTAGAACTTGTTACAGTTGCTGGCGATTCCGGTTTGCACAGGAGACGGCGTTGAAATGCCATTGCCAGTGGTCGAGGAGGTAGTACTGGATGTCGTGGGCGGCGGTGGTACTCCAAAATTCTCTTCGACGCAGTAAGAATCCCCCAGAATCAGAGGACAGCTGCTCGCCGATAGCGATGGATTCTATATTGTATTAGTTCTGTGACATATCGCTTTCCTTTTTTCTCCCATTCTTATATATTAAAAGCCCTCTGCTCCCTCTCGTTGCCGTCTGCACAAATACAGACTTTCGCAACGTGTAGCACAGTAGAACTAAAGAAGGGCCCGTCCACAACTCACATATGTGTATAGATCGAGCAAGGAAATGAAGTTGTCGTCGGCAATTGATTCGCATGTGTCAGAAGACGTTGCCACTGCCCAGTTGGTACAATCTTGGATCGTGTCGTCGGGCGCCGTGGTAGGGGGATCAACCAAATACCCGAGCGTGGGCATGATAAACACAAGTAACGATACTAAGTGAGACAGCATGGTGAACTAAGGAGTATGCAGTATGCTCTTGATTGGAAGTCGACGATCTTCTCCTCTCCCTCGCCTTATAAGCGAAGCTATATACAGCACGCGAGAAGAATAGACTCGTCCATTCTTGCCCTATAATCTTCTGATTTTCCCGCCCAGCACATCCGAGACACCATCCGCAAGGTGAGAGACCGGGGCGTATCCCCGTTGACGATAACCCGAGAGCATCGCTTCTCCCACGAGTATCACGAGCAAGTCCTGATATCGAATAGAGAGGGTCAAGACGGTCATTTCCGTGCCGCAGTCTAGACTCGTCGCGCCTCCGCGGCCGTCCTCCCTGTAAGCATATCGCGGTTTATTATCACATCGCAGCCCTTCTTCAGACCGAGGAACTCTGAAGTGCTGTTAGTAAGCCAACTTCGTACTATTGAAAGATGCTTGCATTAGAGCCAACAGATAAAAAGCACCCAACTTCCAATTTGAGTAAGACGGTACCAACACGCGAACAAGACGACATCAGTCTTTCCAACAAGAAGAACAAATACTCTGGCCACCATGTGCATGCTTAATTTCAATGTCATGTGCAAATCGCATCTCGCTTGACGGTCACTCCTGAGGAGCGACTTGGCCAAGGCCCAACAGATCCAGACTTTGCTCTCACCCCTGCGCCAACGACTCCGATCCTTGTCACTGCATCATTTGCATCTATCGAGACCAACGCCCGAATCGCTTCCTACGTTGTCGACTTCGGTGCTGCGCTAACGTGTGATATCTTGGGTGGGTGCGCACACGGGTCATCTGATTGAACCTTCTCGTAACGACTTACGTCCGCCGCGTGCCGGAAAGCGTGGTATGATTTCGTGGTAATGGCCAGTTGAACGCAAAGCAATCTCGGCTCCTTGATTCCTGCGCCAACAGTTGTGGTCGCCGTCAAGTTACGGCACAACATTCCGGAGGCCCCGTGGGCTAGGGCTTGTCTGAAGACGTATAGAACGTTACTTGATTCATTATTTGCGAGCTGTGACGCACGCACCCGTATTTCACAAGCATCAATGATCCTGATACTACTAGAAATCTGGATAGCTTGACATAGCTAGCTTACCGTGTCATTTTTGTTGCCAATCTTAACCTGACTGCGAAGACCCCCCTCCAAGCAAGTTGGTTTTGAGCTTGCTATCATTCTCGTCCTTGATCCCGAGAAACCGTCGTCATGAAGCTCACCATCGCATTTGGTTTTCAAGCAGCGGCCTGGACATTCGTGGCCAGCCAAAGCGTTCAACTCGTCTCCTTCAAAGCAACAAACTCGAGCATCTCTGCAACCTGTGAAGCTGTGATGAACCAAAATGTCTCCTGCGATGCTTCGTTATTGAGTTTAGGTCAGCTTGGCCTTCCGCATGGCCTACCTGAGCTTCTCCCTCCTTCTCAACTCACCTCTCTCTGCACGACAACCTGTTCTGCCTCACTTTCAACATGGGAACGCCGTATCCAGGGCGCGTGTGGTACTCAGTACTGGCCTGACTCCGATGGCGGCGGAGGGTCGTTCTTGCTATCAGCGCGGGCCGAGAAATTTGTCGAGATTTATCAAGCTATCTGTTTGAAAAACTCGTAAGTAGACTCTGGACACGGGCCTGGCGACGCTCTTGAAATGCTTACACCCACGATCAGCGCCGGAACGGGCTGCAATTCCCAGATCGCAAGCGCATTGAGCTTCGATGTTGCGAATCAGAACTTTACCGGGACTCCCCGTATGTCAAGCTTCACCATGGTATCCCCATTGACATCTTGCTAACTCAATATTTGGGCAGCTGACTCTGCTTTCTGCAACACCTGCGTCCTTTCAGCTTTACAGACGCAATTGGCAATGCCATTGGCCTCAAGAGATGACATCGCTACGTACTTCTCCTCATTGACCTCGTCGTGCGGTTCGACATCTGGCTTCTCTCCCAGTCCCACGCCAACTGCCACAATATTCACAAAGACGGGAAGTCCAACGCCATCGCCAACGCCAACATGCGTTGGGAAGACATACACCATTGGCGCATCTGACACGTGCCAGGGCATATCAACCTCACAAGGAATCAGCACATATGACCTCATCTGGAACAACAACCTTACAGCTCTTTGCGAGAACTTCCCTGCGTCTGGTCGGCTCTGTATCCCGTCGGCAGCCACCTGCAAACCCTATACTGTTCTCTCTACCGACACTTGCTACTCCATCCAAGATAAGTTTTCACTCTTGTACTCACAGATTATCGCCTGGAATCCGTCACTCGGAGTCGGTTGTCAGGGCTTGAAATCAACTGTCGGCTATGTTATTTGTGTTTCAACACCAGGAGGCAACTGGTGAGTGGCAAATCTCAACCCTTTCAGCACATAAACGGTTAGACTCACTAGCAATCAGGATTAATCCAAATACAAGTGATACCTCGACTGTGGCTCCCCCACCGATTAGTCTACCACAGTGAGTTATCTTTAATTTGAAACTGGGAGATCCTCGAGGCTGATGGAATGACAGGCCTACCCTTCTCACGGGATCGTTGGCCGCGATGACTATGCTCCCAGCGGCTACTTATATCCCGTACTCTTCCAACGAGACAACTCCATACGCCAACCTAACTCGAATGGACTGTATCTCGTATATCACCGCCCCATTCTTGGTCAACATCACAGACAACAACAACACCGTCACGAGTTCATCTTGTTCGAACGCGGCCGCGGCTTATGGGGTTTCCCTGTCCGACTTCCTGCTATGGAACCCCGCATTGAACGGCACAAACCCATGTGTGCTAGCTGACAACACAAAATACTGCGCCCAGACTACAGCTGTTCAAGCTCAAGATATAACAGAATACTGCATTCAATCCCAGATCCCAGATCCAGGTTACGATTGTATCAGCTTTGCTGCCCAGGCCGGCATCGACCCGGAACAGTTCGTGCTATGGAATCCGACTGTCGGCTCCGATTGCTCCAACTTCCTACCTGGGTTGCAATACTGCGTGGCGGTATATCACTACCAACAGCCTGGCATTACCTCAAATTGCAATCAGTTTGCTGTGGCGAACGATACCAACTGTAAGTCGAATGGCTTCCACATATGAAATTCGTCGTGATTGACCATCTATCTTCAGGGGTTAACTCTCCTTGTCAAATCATTGAGACTAAGTTCGGTCTGAGCCATGCAAGATTTGTCGCGTGGAACCCGGCGGTGCTTGACAATTGTGAGTAGATCTTATCCTCTCTTCAGGTTCTACGCCACTTGGTGCCCTCGTCGATCACACTGTGCTTAGTCTATGTGTCCATGATGTCCCTCGATATAAATAAGCGTACTGACAGCAGTATTACAGGCACACAGATATACTCGGGATATGACTACTGTGTTTCAATCCCTCACTACGTACCGACCTATACCTCGACTACTACTTCTTCCCCTACACTCACGCTAGCTGGTGTCAATACAGTTGATCCTATAGTCACGTCGATGGCGTAAGGGGTACACTCATCAGTCACCAGATGTAAATGGATAGTCGTGGTTGAGTTGAAGCATGGGGATTTTCTTAGAGTAGTATACAAGGTAGAATCTAAGTCAGAAAGCATTGGAGCAATAAACTATTATACACACGTATCCAGCATTTTTGCTATTATGCAATGCAAAGGCACCAAAATAGGAGAGAAGATGATAATGGTGGCAAAATTGGATGAACTTGAACTACATAAAGCCTCCGTCGGTAACCCTACCAATCGCACTGGTGCCAATGCTCAACCTTCGTCACTTGCCGTTCTTGATCTTGTTATTGCGATCTCGAGGCTTTGCTACTTGATCAAGTATCTCTACGATTTCGTGATGTCCAGCCCCCAATGCCAGGTCTCTTGCAGTAGCCCCGTAAAACTCGGGTTCGTTTACTTTCGCGCCCCTCGAGATCAGAAGACTGACTGCATCTTTATTTCCCTTTTTTGCAGCCATGTGAAGCGCTGTTAGCGATACCTGGTACCAGTAGTCGCCAGCCCATGGATCGTGCTGGTCACTTAGGGAGACCCGTTTCTTATCTCGATAGTTGATATTCAGACCGTGATCGAGGAGCATGGTAAGCATTTCAACGCCACTGTCCTCCCGCTCGGACACTACAACGCTGAGCAAGCCTGGATCTACCTTTTTGCGAGGTACACGAGCTATGATGTCTCTTAGAAGCGATAGGTCATCCTGCTTTTTTACCACACGGTACAAAAGCCTGTCATACAAAAGCACGCCTTCCAGGACAAGAGTGACGTCCAAGTCGGCGTCGAGGAGAGCACGTAATAGCGGACCGCCATGAGGCCCGACTTCCGCCGCAATCACAGCCAGACTAGGAGATGGCGCAACCCATCCAGCTTTCACAGCAGCTGTCCAAAAGTCGACTGGAAACTTATCGAAGGCGCTGCGGCCGAATGGTCCTACGGGACACACAGCGCTATCCAGCAAATTGAAAAGTGACTGCTCTGGAGGTGCTGGGGGCGGGTTTGCCGACAGAACCTCTACGGCGAGGGTGGGCATCTCTCGACAAAGAGCGGCAAGAATGGCGACCTGAAGGTGCAGCAATGGTAGCGCAGCAAGGGTGGTTGGTAAGCGATGGTCGAAAGAGGAAGCCGAAAGCTGCATGGCGTGTAGAAGGTCGATGGTGTCTTGGGAAAAGACGGGTTGGCCACTGTCGCTCAGCATGCATAATTTGATTGCGGCGGCGACAGGGCCCATCGAACCGCACCGGGAAAGTTTTGCAAGATTGGCAAGGTTCCCATCCTCTGGGTGGCGAGTCGGCGACGTGGGGTCAAGGTGTGCGAGAGCAGCATCCAGAAACTGTTGGTAAGACAGCTGGCCTGCGTGGTGCTCGTTTGCACAAGTCTCGAAACATCCCAGCGAGGCGGGGAGAGATGGATCGACTGGGAGTTCGAATGTGAACTTGGTAATAGCAGGGTTTCCACTTTGTATTGGTATACCTCGAAGCAGCTGCGATATCTTGGACATAATCGACATTTTAGCGAAAGCTACGAAGCAGCTCAGCGTCCCAGAGAGGTTTTTCAGTCGTAAGTAATAATGTTGGGTGACTTGAGGAGAATTATTGAGTTCATGTCGGGTATGAAGGAAGATGGTGGTCCGATTAATAGACTTTTGCCCGAGGCTGATTCCGTTTCATGCACTGCCATACCAACTACATGTTTTTCCACATGTTTTTCCACATGTTATTCCACATGAATTGATTGAAAGGTATATTGGTAGGGCTGTAGGGGACCCACTTCACGAAGCACGTTGGCGGCGCGGGAGTGTAGTATTGTTAGTTACGTGGCAGCTGACAAACCACACAAGGGATGGGAAACATACATTCTTGCCCAAGCTTCTTATGTTACAAGCTACAATGACCAGCAGCTGCACAATGCAACGTGCCGAAAAAGGTGTGATTGGTACAGGTGAGCTGGCTCAAGTATTGTGTTCAAGACCAAGTACTGGGCAGTAAGGGGAGCATCACAACGGCAGAGAGATCGATGCTCTCTTTGCCGCTCATAAGAAATACATCGCTTCAACTTAAAGGGAAGAACTGCAATGGGAACTTAATCCTAGGCACTATCTAAGTTTCCTTCCAGAACGTGATAACCTTACAACTCTATTCCCCTTTTCATTGATGGTGGGAACACAATAGTCGCTCCCATTTCGACCTACTGTATTCAATGAAATTGACACAGCCATATCCCGGGGTCGGGTTTCTGCTTAACCAAACCAATCTTGACCATCCAACTCGTAAGCAGTATTCTGATCGCATGTATCTCTACCTCTCAGCTGGTCCGGATCATAGTATAATGGATCTTCCTTGGCAATTTGTCGAGTGGCCCTCAGAGTGTTCCAGTCGACCATGTATTGCAAAGTCATATCGACAGCGTCGATGGCAATGAGGTTCGTGACCCCATTTGGACCCGGGCTATTAATCTTGGCTCGCAACGCGGGAAGCTCTTTAGTGCCCCAGATATACCCATATTTGACCAAGTTAGTGGGGGCAAGTGACATGACCCGGATCGTGCCACCACAGTTATTTGCAAATGCCACCGACATGTTCTCGAAGTATTCCCGGATTTCAACCTGTTCATCCAACGCCTGCGCTTTCCCTTTAATATAGAGACCCTCGTATAACCACTTCAATGCCACAAGTCAGTTCAAAACAGGTACCTGGGACTTGCAAGGAGGAAGCAAGCCTCTCTTGAAACTGACATAAACGCAATGATGGAATATACTTACGGTACCCGGTTCAAATGCCACCCAATAATTCCACTGCCTTGGGTCATTCGAACTCGCCATTTTGTCAGCTCCACCCGAGTAGACTTCCTATCACCGAAATGTTTCTGTCAGCTGCAAGAGGACCTGATACCGTTGATAAACGTGGCGGCTTCTTACCCAGATACTGTAGAGTTTCGGTTTCTGCTTGCAGCCATAACCGGTAGCTGTCTTGGACAAGTTCGTTGGCCTTTTTTTGAACACTGATACAAGTTGGGAGGCCTTTTTTTGATCTTCAGTGTCGTGTAATATACTGGTGTAAAACAAGCAGGAGTTGAGTAACTGGGCTGGTGTTGTGAGCTGGACACCCTCGAGAAACATCACGGTGAGGGAACCAAGAGTTGCCATTCTGCCATTGTATTTAGCTGGCGCGCAGCCCAAGCAGCTGGGGATCTTAATCAACGTGCCGAGAACACGCGGTGCTCGCTTTTGAAGGTGCCTCTTCTCAGTTGGTGTTGACCTCAACCCTTGTGGTGCCCGTTCAGGTTGGCCGGACCACTAGATGCAAGAAATAAGTTACCAAAGATGACAGAGGGCGAGGCTTTAGCACTCACCAATCGAAGCTGCAACTCAGGATCGTCCCACGAAAAGTTTTTCTGGGAGTTTGTATAGAAAACATGCTGGGGAGAGAGGGGAGAAGACACATCGCTGTATTGTTGGCCGACGGTTTGCTCCAGAGCTGCTTCATTTCTTGCGGATGATGCTGTGTTTCGTCCCAAGACTGGCATGAAACCCAGGGTACTTAGAATAAAGAGTAGAAATGCCACGCTCGACGCCATTCTTGCGATCATCACCATTGCTCTAAAGATGAATCAAGTGTAGTAGCATAAGACACGACGTGATGGTGATAGATAACGATCAATCTCTCGTTTCCGGTCGAGATCTGCAGCCAGTGTCGTCGTGACTTAAAAAACCTTGTTACCTTGAGAAGAAACTATGGCGGCGGCATGAACAACACCGGTGTACCAGGGCTTGAGTGACTTAATCAAGGGTAAAAGTCGGATACCCATGTCCAATAAAGCACCCGAGAGCAGGATTTCTCGCTTCATAATACTCTTCGCGCTACTCTGAGTTTCCAGACGCAGCTCTACGGCACTGGTGGATATTGTTGGTTGGCGACTATATGCCAAAGATCTTACGACAATCGGTCTAGACTTTGCGGTCGTACCAATGCGCCGCATTAACATGCACCAACGGTTCGTGAAGAAATGATCTCCCCCACGTGGGAAATTGAATCTTACCAACATGGGCTGTTCCGGTAGCGCGGTCAAACTTTGCTGTTGGTTCCTACGCAGAAACGAAAGCGAGAGCAGCAGAGACAGGCCAGACGATTTTAGGTCATAAGATATGTTATCATTGCTCCGGTGCTATAGTCCTCTGGTCCGAACTGAGACTGAAATGAAAATCTCATAGTCTTGTTCGCCGTCTATGATCTTCCACTTGGCGGCATCGTACATGAGCCCAGTCAATTGGAAGAAACGGGTTCACAATGCGTTTTCAAACAATCTTAGACCTCTCTGGTCGTATCTTCAACACCGTCCTACTGGCACAATTCGCTCTGGCTCAGCACCACCTAGCCCCAACGGTTTGGAATGAATCATTGACGGACACCCAACCCTTAGACTTCGAACTCTTTCGACGAGACTATCAGTGCGCCCCTGGCCAGCCCTGCGCAAACAGCGCATGTTGTAATGGTGAAACGTGAGTTCCATTCCAAGGCGAAACGAGCGTTGTACGTTTGTGAGATGGCTACTAATCAGGCCTGACCATAGTGGTTATGTGAGTAGAGAGGCGGCAAGATCCTCAGACAATGAACTCATCATGATCCTCCTAGTGTGGCTTGGACCCACAACATTGCGACGACTCAGTCTGGTAAGTGCGGACAACTAGGTGTAATTCAGACTCTGCGAGCGACCTCGCGGTTGAGGTGGTTACTCTACGACAAGAGAGGTACCGTCAATTTAGCCAGCGTTTGCGTTGCACACTCAGAAAAGAATAGAACTTGGCTGACAAAAGCGCATTATTAACGCTCGACAGCATTTCGAACTGCGATGCCAGAGCAGAATGCGGTGCCAACGCAGCTGTCCCCGGCACTATCTGTCCGTTGAATGTCTGCTGCAGCTTTTACGGGTTCTGCGGAACAACATCACTCTTTTGTGATAACAGGCCGGGCACCGAGACGCCATGCCAGAGTAACTGCGATCAGCCGCCCGCCACCGCACTGAGCACCGGGGAGGTCACGAATCTGGTTATCGGGTAAGCTTCTCTATCTGCATCTGGTCCTATCACTAACACGCACACCAAGGTACTTCGAAGCATGGGCGCCGTCATCAACTGGATGTAACAAGCGTAACATCGAATACATCCAAGAAATTGCGGGCTCTTTGAGTCATCTCTATGTGGCGTTCGGGTCTATGGCCCCGGGTACATATGAGATCACACCTATGAACGGCATCGCGATTTCAACTATCAGCGAGATCATGAGTCTTAAGCAAAGCGCTCCAGGGCTCAGGATCTACTTGTCTCTCGGCGGCTGGACGTATAGCGACAATGGCACAGATACCCAGCCTGTCTGGGGAGATCTATCTAGTACTCCACAGAAGCGTAATATGTTCATAAATAACTTGGCTAAATTCATGAGGACCTGGGGCTTCGACGGTGTCGATCTCGACTGGGAGTAGGTTGTTTCTAAACTAGCGGCAGCTCGATAGCACTGAGGACTGACAACACAACTCCAGATACCCGGGGGCACCCGACCGTGGTGGTATGGAAAGAGATGTGCCCAATTACGTGTCTCTACTACAAGATATCCGCACTAGGTGGGATGGTATGGCGAATGGATGGGGCTTATCGTTCACTGCCCCGTCGTCGTACTGGTATATGCGATGGTTCGACATAGGCAACCTTACAGCAGCTGTCGATTGGATGAATTTGCTGACCTATGACCTCCATGGAAGCTGGGACTCGCCCGAGGACCAGATCGGCTCTTTTGTGTATGCCCACACCAACCTTACCGAGATCACCGACGCTTTCAACCTACTATGGCGCAATAATGTACCGGCCAACAAGGTCAATCTAGGCATCGGCTTCTATGGTCGCACATTTACCCTCAAGGACAAGAGTTGTACCTCTCCAGGTAAGTGGATTCGTCGCCACACGTGAACAAGTAGCATAGCTGACGCTGGGTCAGGTTGCCCCTTTTCAGCCGCAGGTACGAAAGGTCCGTGCACCGACACAGATGGAATTCTCTCCTTTAAGGAAATATCAGACATACGGAATCAATACAATCTCATGACGGTCGTACGTTACCCTTCCGGTCCTGGCAAGTGACTAGTGTTTATCTAGTATTGACAATCTGAATGCTGGCAGGACGACGAAGTCGCTAAAGTGAACTACTTCACATATGACCAAGATCAATGGGTCTCGTATGATGACGTTAATACTTTGAAGGCTAAGATAGATTACGCCAACAAAAATGGCCTTCTGGGCATTTTCATCTGGGCTGTTGATCAAGATGATGATAACCATGACGCTCTCGCCGCAGTGCTCGACTCTGTTGGTGGACTTGGCTACTTTGATAAGCAGAATGGCGTCGGTCTCTATGGACCCGGTATGAATACTACAGAATGGACACCAGCCACCGGAGTATGTTTCAGTCAGTGCTGCCTGCCCCTGTCTCGACGCACCGAAACATCAATACTAACGCAATCTCAGTGGGCGAATGCAGCAGCACAGACCCCGGCTGTCCAGTCGGCTACGTAGGTGTTGGTGAGGCAGTGTTATGTGACAAAGTACATTCCGGTGCAGATGAACTACGTCGACGTGTCTGCTGTCCATTCACTAACGCGCCTTCTGGTGCGTCTTGTGAATGGTCAGGGTGTAAGTGCGCTGAGTGATGATGAAGCAACTTTGAACAACCTATTCTGATACTATCACAGCTATCAATCCACACCTTCCGATCTGCAATGGGAGATGTAAGACCGGCGAGATCCTGGTCGCAGAGAACGACTGGTGGGTGTACAACGGCGGCGACGCTTATTGTTTCTCGGGTAGCGCCGTCTATTGCTGCAAGGCCGTACGTTACCTTCCTGGAGATACTCTGCTACGATAATAGCTAATGAACAGCGCTCAGTCAGTCTATGCTGAACAATCTTGTGGTCCGAATAAAGGTGTCTGCATCCACATTGACGACAACAATCAACCTTCAGGTGACGACAAGCTCCGTGCATGCCCCCCTGGACGAAATTTCTTCACGTTTTCTCAAGGTATGCTTCGCAATCTATCGCTACTATCCCTTATGCTAATATTTATTATCTCAGATCATTGTCCCAGTGGGACCTGGATGCCGTGGTGCTGCGACTCCGAAGTTGATACCAGCGGATGTGCCTGGCAAGGGGCACCGTATCCCGAGATTGGTGACTGCGATAAATCTGACCAATGTCCGCCCAACTATGTCAACCTCGGTGTGTCTGAGAATGGAGGAGGATTTGACTGTGCGCATGAAGGGTCCTTCGGATATAACAATTGGAATGAGGTGCAATATTCACAACGCGCCTTGTGCTGTCCAGGGTGGAATTTGGGCGGAGTAAGTGAGCCCAGCACTAGCCAAGAAGATGATGAGCACTATACTAATGAATACCTAACTATGCAGTATCATGACATGTCTCCTGTTCCCTATGAGTCAGCCGCCCTTCACCAGCTTCGTCACTTCGTATCACATGGGCTAACATATCGGTAGCTGGTTATTCCCGGACCCGCCGCCATCTACAGAAAAAGCGACTGTCATGCTGTCTATCGACTCGACTGATCAGGGTAGCCATCACTCAGAAGATCCTAACGAGAATGGCTTTGGCTGGGTCATCATGGTAGGCCCCGAGTCTCAGCTTACCAGTATGCGAAAACGCGACGGTTCGCACTGGGAGCTCTACAACTGCGGAGACAGCTCGCATTCCAGCACTCGTACCGTGAAGGCAGTCTGCACCGATGAATCTGAGACCAGTAACTGTCACACCATCTTCAAAGGCGGTGTAGAACGGACCGTTATTGAGGTGCCCCAAGAGTGTGGCCCCGGACGATACGCGGTGGCGGTCAGTATGAGCGAGAGTGTCGATCATACCTTGCCGGAAGAGATGGCGCATCGACTTGTGAAGCGTGGCATCCCGAAGCCGAGAGTCTATGATCTGATATTCGACTATGACTTCTCCGTACTGCAAGGGCGCGCGGATAACGATGTCGACGTCCGTATCGACTTCTCTACTGATCCGTACTATTGGTCCAGCGTTGTCGATTCTCCCGGGATGAAGAAGCGCGATGTGGAACTTCGAGTGCGACACGAGTATGGTGGAAGCTGGAAGAGGTACGCTCATGACGTTTTTCACAAAGACAAACGGAATACACCTGATGAGGAGCTCCATCTCCTGCGAAAGAGATGGTTCTCTGCCGACTTGAAAATGTGGTTGAACAAACAGCTTGCTGTCAATGAGCAATGGGAAGCTGCGACTCATACGATCAATGTAAGCCCTTGTCTAATAATTTTACGGGGTAATGCTAATATGAAATGACTACAGGATGATTTCCGTGTCTATTTATTTGACAACAGAGTGAACTGCAATTGGGGAGGTCTGCCTGTCGAGGGATACTTCGCGGCCTATGCTGATCTCAACGTGAATGTGCAGACATCGGCACAGCTGTCATTGATTGTGAGTTCTCGATTCGCGACAAAGGGATCTGATCGCCTGCTGATACCGGCTGTTATACTCAAGGGGAAGCTGAATAACCTGAAGAGCTTCCAAGAGTCGCATCTGCTCGCCAGGAGTAAAGGTAACATCGATGCCATTTTGGTGTTTGATGCTTTTGGAAAGATTAGCTTCTCGACAGGAAGGCTAGAGATCTTCGGCTTACAGAACTTTGGGGCGACATTCAGCATCCCAGGTCTTGTCACAGTCGGTCCCAACTTTAAGGTATACGGGGTAAGTAAACGTCTCGCTCCTCTTCTATCCTGCTTCTAAGTCTACCTTCGCTAATGCATTATTACAGCAACTTGGAGGCCAACTAACTCTACACACGTAAGTTGACCAACGTTTCACACGACTGGTAACAACTGCTCAGCAAAGAACAGGAAAGCTCAAGCGACGTACAATATTGCCCATTGGGACTACACTCAGCGATATCCTAACAGCGACAACGACCGTGGCGGAGCTGATACCGATACATCCACTCCCATGCAGACATCTAACGATGAAAACCGATTTGAGTGGCACGCAGATGTCTCCGTCGAGGGCGATGTCAAGGCGACCATGTCAGTCATCCCCGCTGTTACTATCATTCGGTCCGTGTTGCTGACTTTAGCACTGTTAGCTCACCTCTTATCGAGTTTGGCGTCGTTTTTGACTCGAAACTGAGCATCCCAAGCGCATCTGTCAGTTAAAGCAAAGCCCTGTGCGACGGGAACATGGGGACTAGACACTGACAGCTACATAGGTTCTCGTCGAACTGGACGCCTACGCCACATTGTATGGCAACGCCGGAGGAGGGTCCGACTCTGCTCCGGAAGTCTGCTTTGGTGCTGAAGCAGGAGCCAACCTCTTCGCAGCTGTCAATGCCCCGTAAGTCTCTTCTGGTCGTGTGAGAAGCACCATTGTTCGAAATTATGCTGACAACAGATATGCGAAGAACTCTGTTCTCGGTGTCTCTGAGCCGGAATTGGCCGCTAGCAAATGCGAATTACACCTTTATTCCATACACCTGTGTCCCTTTAACGCACTTATTCAACACGACGTGTGAAGCGTGTTGAGATTTGACTCGTTGATGTCAAATGCTGACGGCAGGTTGACATGGGATTGTGAAGGTTGGCTACTTATAAATGTAATTACAAGAGTCTTGGTAAAATATAGGTAGTCAGGGGTGGAATCAATATAACTAAGCCAATTAGGAGGTTCAGTCGAATAGAATTGGTTTATTACTACCCAAGCAGCTCAATTAAACGAACTCAATAAGAGGGTTTGCTGAATTGGTTGATTACTGTAGTTGAGTTGATCGAGTGAAGGAGAGACTGCGTAGTTGCTAGTGCTCAGAGCAGTGTCGCAGATCTGTTGATTCGTGCGTCGACTCAGTCCTGGAGTCTCTCTTTTTAAGTCACGGTGCCGAAGCAGCACTCAAAGGAAGTAGGTAGGTGGCACAGAGGTCCCTACCAAAAGTTCTGCTACACCGCCTTTGACCCATTTTTCAATTCTGCCAGGCAGAATTAAGCCCCGCAACAAGGGTAGTGCAGTTAGTGGCACTACTAGTACCTAGCTTACAGGTAAAACCTAAAACCTTGGAGGTACCTATGGGTACAGCGCGCGCGCGTCATGCAGGCAATCAACGCGTCTGATTTTAAGACGTCTCTCCCGAGGTGGTTTAACCTCAGACCTCGCCCCGTCTACGTCTCGGGTGGGCATTCCACCCACAACGCATAATTCATACTTCTCATTGACGATCGCTCATTATCGACATGCCTGACATTCGCTCCTTCTTTGGCGCAAAGGGTGGTGCTGCCCCCGCGAAGCCCAGTGCTCCGAAGAAAACAGATGCAGAGCCCCCCAAAAAGCGTGCCAGTAGGTACAAGTCCGCGTGGGCTCTTGACTACTGGGACTAACCAGCGACTTCTTGAACAAGACAGAAAGGTTGTCGAGGACAGCGACGATGACGATGAGCCCGTTGTCGAGTAAGATTCCTAATAAGCTTGTCTTCCCGCATGCAGCTAACAAGTCCGGTGCGCATAGGCAAAAGAAACCTGCTACTCGATCAACACCTCGGAAGAAGCAAAAGTACGATGCTTTTATGTCTGTTATTGTGATTGCATTGAAGCTAACAAACGACCAGCGACAAAGGGATTCAGGGAACTGCCACCACAGCAAGCGAATACTTCGCCTCGAGCAAGCCTAAAGCTCAGCAGCCCGCCAAACCTGAAGCGAAGTCGCAAACCAGCCCTGCAGTGCCAGTGCGCTCGAGTCCTCGGGGAAAACGGACCACCACAACGACAGGTCCCGCGGAAAATAACACAGCAAAGAAGCCTGCCCCCACGACCGCCAAGCATCACAATTTGAATGACGATGAGGACGCATTTATGGATGATGATGGAGACGTGGGTGATGATATATTTGCTGCCGACGCTAGATCTCGTAGTAAGCGGAAGAATGATGACTACATGGAAGAAGAGAGTGAAGATGAATTTCTCCCCAAGCCGAAACGGTTCGCAACTCGAAGCAAGCTTGTTGATGATGATGGCGATGACGCCAAGACTTCCAAGAGCTCCTCCAAGCCTTCCGCAACAGCCAGAAAAAGAAAGACGCCCGAGCCCGACCCTGATGAGGAGGATGAAGAGGAAGAACCACCCTCTCGCAAGAAGCCTGCCGCCAAAAAACCTAGAGCCCCAAGGACTAAGAAAGCTGAAGAGCCGGAAGATGCCGATATTCAAGCTATTTTTGACGATATTCCTACTATCAGACCACCAACTCCGCCAGCCAAGGATCCCGACCAAAAATTTGACTGGAGGAAGGCAGCTGCGGGCGGAGGTAACTCTGGGCCTCCATCAAACCCAATCGCAGGAGGAGACTTGCCTATCGGAGAGCCTGATTGCCTTGCTGGTCTTACTTTCGTCTTCACGGGGCAGCTAACAAGTATTGCACGTGAAGAGGCTCAAGCTCTCGTCAAGCGTCATGGTGGCAAGGTGACTGGTGCTCCAAGCAGCAAGACTAGCTATGTGGTCCTGGGAGATGACGCCGGTCCAAGCAAACTAGCAAAAATCAGAGAGCACAACATTAAGACTATCAATGAAGAAGGGCTTTTCGAGCTCATTCGCCGACTTCCTGCAGGTGGGGGGAGCGGGAAAGGCGCAGAAAAAGTGAGGCAGAAGCGCAAAGAAGAAGAGGAGAAGATCAAGAAGCAGGCCGCTGAGATGGAACAAGAAGAGAAAAGAAAAAGAGCAGAGGAAGAGAAAGCGCGCAAGGTGGCTGTGGCTCGAGGAGCTACCGCAGCTACGCAGCCAGTCCCACCCCCGTCCGCCCAGTTATGGACTGTCAAGTATGCTCCCACCCAGGCCAGCCACATATGTGGAAATAAAGCTGCGGTGGAAAGGATTCAAAAATGGCTAAAGGCCTGGCCCCAAGCAAAAAGATTCAACTTTCAGAAGAGAGGCGCAGATGGTCTTGGTGGGGAACGTGCCATCATCCTCTCGGGCCCCCCTGGAATCGGCAAGACGACTGCTGCTCACCTTGCAGCCAAACTAGAAGGTTACGACGTCATCGAAAGCAATGCCAGCGATGCACGGAGCAAAAAGCTCGTCGAATCTGGTGTAAGTGAAGTCATGAACAACACATCTCTTCATGGCTACTTTGCTGGTGACGGAAAGAAGATTGATAAAGAGAAGAAGAGAATCGTCTTAATCATGGACGAAGTCGACGGCATGTCCGCGGGTGATCGAGGAGGTGTTGCTGCCCTTGCGAAATTCTGCAAGAAGACCGAAGTGCCCCTTATTCTAATCTGCAATGAACGCAAGTTACCAAAGATGAAGCCATTTGACTTTGTCACATTTGACATCAAGTTCCTGCGACCTCAGGTTGATCAGATTCGTTCACGGATGATGACGATCTGCCATAGAGAAGGCTTGAAACTGTCATCACAGGTCCTCGATGCTCTTATTGAAGGCACCAATCGAGACATCAGACAAATCGTCAATATGCTGGCAACGATTAAGTTGGATCAGATATCGATGGATTTTGATCAAAGTAAAGACATGTCGAAAGCATGGGAGAAATCAATTGTCCTTAAGCCATGGGATATATGCCAGAAGATGCTTGGCGGTGGCCTCTTCTCTCCCGCGAGCAAGTCCACACTCAATGACAAGATCGAGCTTTACTTCAATGATCACGAATTCAGCTACCTGATGATACAAGAGAACTATATTCGCACGAAACCATCAGTACTTGGTCAGTACCGGGACAACAAACGCGAACAGAATCTGAAGCTTCTCGAGGTGATGGACCAGGCAGCTGAAAGCATCTCCGATGGCGACCTAGTAGATCGAATGATTCATGGGCCACAACAGCATTGGAGCCTTATGCCAACTCATGCTATATTTAGTACGGTTCGGCCTGCCAGCTTCGTGTCTGGCCAGCTTATGAATTCACAATTCACGACCTGGCTTGGCAATAACAGCAAGTACGGCAAGCTTGGGCGCTGCATCCGCGAAATCCATTCTCATATGCGGCTTAAAGCGTCTGGTGACCACAACGAAATTCGCCAGCAATACCTTCCAGTATTATGGACACAGCTCATCAAAAGATTGGCCGATGAGGGCAAGGAATCTGTAGAGGAGGTCATTGAACTCATGGACAGCTACTTCCTCACTAGAGAAGACTTCGATTCTATCAAGGAACTTGGCGTCGGCCCTCAGCACGAAGAGGCTGTTTCGATCGAGTCACAGACAAAGTCCACCTTCACGAGGCTGTTAGTCAAGACAGTATATACATTGTGTAGGCATCATGCTAACCCTATCCCAGGTATAATTCTATGTCTCACCCGGTACCTTTTATGAAACCTAGCGCCGTTATTGGTTCTAAGAAGGTTGCCAAAGACAAGCCCGATCTTGAGGAAGCTATAGATGATGAGGATGATGCTGAAGTCCCAGAAGCTGCAGACGTCGTCGATGACGAAGATGAGGATATTACAAAGGATAAGTACATCAAGAAGCCTAAAGCCAAGGGGGCGAAGAGGGGTCCGAAGAAGGCGTCTAAAGCAGAAGCTGATGGTAACGGCGATGACGACAAACCGAAAGGCAAGGGCCGTAAGGCTGGTGGAGCAAAGGGAAAAGCCAAGAAGTAAGAAGCCGAGTGTTGTATTAGATAGAGAAGCATACAATGATTGTTTAGCACCATGCATCAGGTTCACGTCGAACTCAGTGAGCTAAGTTCGGAGGGGGGTAAGGTAATGTCGCGTATAAGAGCTTCTGTACCTAAGGGAATAAGACTTGCTATTATTTATACGGCCTTACTGTAGAGTGTTTGCCCCAAGCGATCTAGGACAGGTGCAGGTGTATTCACTGGTACTTGCTACTTCAATAACACAGTCGCGCTTCTTTCCGGCCACAAACAATACAATTCGAATACAATACACGTCAACGTTGTAGAACAGTCTACAATATCTACCTTCTCCCTCATTCTCTACCGGCTAAGGCACAATGGAGGTAATCTAATTGATGCAATAGTGCTAGCGCTACATTGACCATTTGAGTCTGCCGCTCATTAAAACATCGTCTTCAACCATCAACCTTGGGATTCTTGCTCTGAGGATTTACAAAATCCTTTGCTTGTTTTTTGTTCAATTGATGCGCATCTTGTTCTTGTATCGTTTTTACACCTCGCCCCTATCTGATCTTCTAACCTTGATCTTTCGCTCACCTGAACATGTCGGCTCGCAGCCCTATTGGCAGGCCAATTATTGGTCGTCCTCGCCGTAGCCGTAAGTTCTACTTGAGATCCTTCCCCCGGAATGAATACTAATCACGAATAGGGACGATTGGGTCAGCTGAGTATCAAACTCCCGTCAAGACTGCTCGTGGTCAGCACAGCCGACATCGCTCTGCACACGATAAAGACGATGTCGGATTTATCCCAGAGGTCCCTCGCATCCCTGACAGGTTCTTATCTCGTAAAGAGAACCATGACCCCAGCTCCGCGCAAGAGACTACGCAGAGTACGGCAGCTGAGGAGGTCGGCTTGAAGTCAACTCCTGCCCCTCACACTCGGTATCTTCCCAATTGCTCCTTCGGGAAACCCAAAGAGGTTCAAGTCATCTCGAACGCCATGATGCAAGCATATGTCGCCATGCGTGGAAATAGCATGGGAGGACAGAGTGAAAACGACCCTCTGTTTGAATGGATCCAGCAGCGAGAAGAGCTGGCACAAGCCTCCAAGCCAAAGATTCACCAAAAGCGAGACATCTCAAGGTACGACATGTCACGTTCCGGTCTGGGACCGTAATATTTGAGGCTAATGTTCCATTTCTTAGAATGCTCGAGCTCATCGATAAAGCCCTGGAGTCTTCTAATATGGGCGGAGATTCGCCCCGCGACTGCGTATTCGAGGTGTACCGACCCGACTTTGACCATATCAAGCCTCCCCAGGACATGGATATGTCTGCGAACGTTTTTTCTGCCTGCTGTAGCGATTTTGAGTGGACTGATGACTCGGACGATGAGGAAGCCCACGTACCTAGCGGTCGTATCTCGCCTTGCACTTTCTTAGAGTGGTCCAAGAATTGCGTACGCTGGAACGCCGATGAGAATGAGAATAAGAAAGTATGCACTATCTACTCTTTGCTTCCCTGATATCATGTTCCAGTTAGGTCGTGTATGCTCACCTACGCACTGCCAGGACACCGCTTCTTACCTACGAATTCGTCCCCCTACGCCAAAGGCCCCTCTCCTCCCTAGACAACACGAGCACATCCCCCACGGTTACCTGGAGCCTCAATGGGACGTCAATACGGGCGAGGAGTTGACGCCTACTTACCACGTCCCGACTAGCCCCTCCATTATCTACACCCCGCCGGGCGTCGAGTTCACAGGCTTCAGGACTGCCAACTTCCACCAGCAGTATAAACGCATGGCGCCTCTCGCTGAGCGCGAGCTGCGCACTAAACTTTATGGCGGCGAGGAAGTCCCTCCTCAGTTGTCGGACGACGAGAACGATCGCTTTTCTCCCGTAAGTTTGGCAATGGGTGTTTTTAGTTCACCGCTCCCACTCCTTTTATCCACACACACACACACACACACACACAGAGAGAGAGAGAGAGAGAGAGAGATACCCAGCTATCACAGCGAACCAGGCACACCAACACTGACGATCCAACACAGTCCGAAGTCGACGCCGCCACAGCGGCGGTGCCCGAGCTACACGGGCGTCAAGGCCCGGAGATCGAGGCCGCGTTCCGGGACCAATGGGCCGCGATCCGGCGCGCGGAGGAGGCGGAGAAGGCGCTGTACAAGCACGCGGAGCAGCAGCGCGCGCACATCGCGCGCCTGCAGTACGACCAGCGCCACCTCCACGAGTTCCTGCCGGCGCTGCACGTGCGGCGCGAGATGCGGGACGCGAGGGCGCGCGAGCAGGTCGCGCTGCAGATGCGCAGGGGCGCCAGGATCCGCGCCTACGTCGCCGAGCACGCCCTCGAGGCGCAGTCCCGCCTCGACACGGCCTGGCACCGCCTCAACTGCACGCAGGCCAAGGTCGGCGAGAACACGCTCCGCATCGCGAGCCTCGAGAACGAGGTCCGCGAGCTCTGCTTCCGCGGCGGCGTGCGCGATCCCGAACATGCGTATGCCGTGCTCATGGGCGTCGAGTCTGATGCTGGTGATGGTGCCCCGATCCCCGCTCCCGCTCCCGCTCCCGCTCCAGCCGACATCAACGTCAATGCCAACGGCTATGGAGACTATGGATATGGATATAGTGCTGGAGGCGGTGGTAATGAATATGGACAGGGTGTTGGTGGTAACGTTAATGGTGGGCCCATGGGTCCTTGGTCCGCGTCCTCGCTGGGACGTGCTGAAGAGGAGTATGACCGTTTCCTGGCTGATATGCAAATGCAGAATAGGACAAGAGCAAATATCAGGGAGTGGGAGAAGCGCTACGACGACGATGAGTCTCGTGACAGTGGCGTTGCTGGCGTGGAAGGTTGCGATCGGTATCACTTCCAACATCACGGCCCTGGCGTTATGGGATATCGCGCTTGAATCCGTGGTCTGGAATCATTTGCTCGTTTTTCACCGAATGTTTGGGGATGAGCTTCGAAGCGTCTTCGTGTCCTTAGCGAGAGTTTCGTCTTCACCTCACGGGACGTTCATTCAACCGCAGGGATTTCCCTGATCCTGGTGTTGACTATACATATCATATGTGCTCGTTTCCTGGTGGCGACTGCGTGGATCGTGGCTCTTTTCGGATGGATACGATATGGCTCGTTCGAACCGATGAACGACAATTCTGTTGTATTATAGGTCTTTTCGGGTGTTGTTGGTTGTTCACTATGGGAGCAAACTGGTGTCCAGTCTCTTCGTCTACCATCGCCACTCGAGCTTCTAGGGAAAATGAATAGTTTGTTGTTGTTGATTGCGCAGAGGAAGGATAATGGACCAGCGCTTATGACAGTATACCCAATTGGTGGTTGCGTCGAAGGGACGTCTACTGTGGGATTTGTCACATATGGATGAGGAGCACTGGTCTTGAGCGCCGTTCATTAAATGGTAAGCTGACGCCTGGGTAGATAAGTCTCAAGATCTGTTCTCCTAGTTATCAGAGGATTACAACGCCTTGCCTCCAATGTCATAACCCAGACACTTGCTGTAAAAGTTAACGTGGTAACGTGTTTCACAAAGCCACCTAGGTATAAGGAATCGACATGTGATTTACACTACTAATGGCTTGATTCATTTATGCAGCGTGTATTTTTTGTTTTTGCGCCTTGAGACGTCCATGGTTGGAAGACTCATCACCCACCACAACTTCACATGCAGGACTTTGGGCCACTGATTGATTCGTTCGTTTATGGTGCAGTAGGATGGAGCTGCATCTTGCAGAATTATTGCATTTTGATGCTACCTCATGTACTGATAATGCAGGCTGGGGCAGTCTGTAATCAGGTGCACGCATCGTTCGTTCCCCCAACAATACATGGGGCGAAGTCTTAATGATTATGGTTGTGCCTACGCCCTGTTTTGCGTGACGGCCCGGAACAGCATCATTGGATAGTATGCAGCATAGCCACTGCATGTGGAAAAGACGGCGGTCGTCAGGCAGAAATCTTGGAGAAGGATGTTTCTCGTCAGTTTTAATTAACCACTGCTCATCATCTCACCATTTCAGCTTACTGTTTCCTCTCCCCATCTGCCGAGAATTGCTTGATATTCTTCGCCAGTTGCCCAGGTACACCAACCCCAAAATGGAGGTTATTGGCCTTGTTGCCGCAATTCCTGGGTTGATTGAGATCACCCGGAGAACCATCTCAGTGATCCGGGCGTTTATCGACCAGAAGTCATTTGTAAAACAGATAACAGAGCTATTAGATCAGCTTGAGTCAATCGAAAAGATTCTCCAGGAGATCCTAAACCGCCTCAAATCTTCGACCATACACCACTCCAACCTTGATCGCTTGACTACGGTGACGCGGAATCTGAAGGGCGAATTGATAGCCCTGGGTCATTTATTCCAACCCCTGGCAGCAAGCCCTAGTCGGAAAACCAAGGTACTCAATCGGGCTCGACTATTAATAAGTAGCTTTGAAGGAAAGATCAAAAAGTATCACGAGCGGCTCGACAAAGCACAATCGTCATTGATGCTAGTGATTGTCGCGCGGAACGAGGCGATTGTTGAAGGTATGCATCAATCTTTGCTTTTGTGTCAGAGGCATGATGACTTACCAGAGGGCAGAAAGCTTGACGATATCTCGGTCAAATTTGCGACTAAAGCTCAATGATGTTCTACTTCCATGCGGGTATAACTTTATACCTCAAAATCTCCAGGGTACCTGCGCGTGGATATGGTCTCATCCCATATTCTGTGAATGGCAGAAAGATCATACACCCTCGTCGCCGGTTGGCCATGAACACCGAATTATGTGCATATATGGACCGAAAGGCTGCGGGAAATCGGTACTTGCAGCATCCATTGTGCAAAAACTAAAATCACAAGCCAACTTTGCAGTTGGCTTCTCTTTTTGGGCCGGCAGCCACAACCAGCAGAAATTGCTTGCCTTCCTTCGTACATTCTTATGGCACATGATCCAACATATTCCGGATGACAACTTGGCTCAGCTTTCAGCACCATTGCTGGAGAGCCTGCCCCTTACAGAAAAAACTCTAGAGGATGTCATCTTAATTGCGGTCAAGGCCATTAAATCCCGTGTCTATTGTATCATCGACGGCATCGACGAGTCCGTTGATGATTGGGCACGACCTGATGCTGGCGGTCTACGGTTGGTCCTTGACCTCGCAAAAACGCATGCGAATCTGCGGATCGTTCTTCTTGGCCGAGATGCGTCGATGCGATCCGCCACTAGCTTAACGCCCCTAAGAATAGAGGTCACAGAAGAGTTGATTCGGCCCGACATCAATCAGCTCATCCTGCACCACCTGGACAGCTCTCTCAAGATACAAGACGCAGCCACGCGGCAGCTTGTTCAGGAGACTCTACAAGAGAGCTCTAAGGCCATGTTTTTATGGGTGACACTTGTTTTTGGTGAGCTCAACCGTTGCCAGCTTCCAAGCGAGATAGTCCGCGCTTTGCATCAAGTACCTAGGGACCTAGATCGAGAGTACCATCGGCTCTTTCTCTGTTTGCAAGATCGTCTTAGAGGAACTAGAAACACGCCTTCATTGTCAATGGAACGAGCGAAATGTCTGCTGTCCTGGATCGTCGCTGCCCCGGAACCGCTCACGTACGAAGAGCTACGCTGCGCTTTCGCAATCTCCCAGTGTCCAGATAAAGGATACGAGCACTACTTACTCAGTGAAGACAGTATAATGGACAGTTGCGGCGACTTTATTAGAGTCTCCGACGGCCGTTACCACATGATCCATGCCTCTATTGTAGAGTTCTTGACCCGACCTATCGAGCTCTGGCAATATGAAGATGAAACGATCGACTACTTTCGCATCGACGTCCTACAGAGCCAGAGTCTCATGTGCTTGGAATGTATCAATTACTTTCAACGCACCGACTTGGGCTACCCTTTGGCTGACGCCTCAGTTGCGATGTCGCATCTTAATCTTCCAATCTTTTCATGTGCCCTGAAATTCGCATTTAGTTACCTCACGAGAATCTATGCATCCGAGCATCACAAGAGAGTCTGGGAATACCTTGAGGATTTCATGCGGACCCCACACTTCTGTTCTCTGGTAGAGTACGCATTGCTCATTTTTCAATATGAGTCTGCTACATCTTCAGAGCAACACGCTGAGATAACGAAATTCATCTCATGGGTGGTTATTAAAGGCGATGTCGATCAACTGCCGATCGCACTGTCATTTTTAGAAACGAGATTCAAAGAGGAGCTAGCCCGTCGAGAGGAGATATTTGGTCTAGATGATGATCGATTCCGTACTTGGAAGTCTGTTGTTGATATACTTATTGTCCCGCCAGAAGGCGGCCAAACAGCGGTGTCAGGGTTACACGACGTTGAAGACAACAGTTGGGTAAAAGACGTAGAAATTGTTTCAGGTAACCATATCGACAGGTCAGGCCATACAATGAGCGTCGAGGTTAGGCGAACCGCGAAATACAAGGCCATGTTGAAAATTGGAGATATGGTAGCCGCCAGAGCTCCCGTTATACAGGCTCTCACCATAGTAGTACCCAGATTTCCGTCGATCATCCCTGAGCTCCTCCTGCCCATTCCCTTTTTGATCCTCCTAGCATTAAAAGAGACCAACCAGACACGCAAGGAGCAATACTGGTCCAACGCACTGAAAAGATTAGCTGGAGCTAATAACTTCTTGGAGGCTTACTGCGCAATTCAACTAGGAATGTGTCGATATTGGGAGGATGAACGGGATGAAACAGTCGAGGGCTTGCTCAATCGCTGCAGGCAAATCGCAATGAATCTTCCATCATCACTTCACGTGGACGTATTACTTTGTTCCACGTTGTTTTGTCTTGCGGTGCGTCTGTTGGATCATGATCAATTTTTGGAGGCGCAAGAGATCGTCTCTGAGCTTCAGCAACGCCTTTCGAACGGGCCAACAAAGGGCTATGTAAGCACACTGCTGGAACGCAAGTTATACTGCCCATTATTCTGGGATGACTGGAAAGCAGAGTTATTGGCGAATATTGCGAAGAAATATGCATGGAAGTGGTCCGATGCCTGCTACGTGAAAGCGCTAAGTATAGTTGACTCGAACACACAACTATACAAGAACCCGGGGCACGGGAGGGTAAAGTCCTCTATAACGGCACACTACGCAAGAGCCGAAGCTCTATATAAGCAGTGGCACGATGATGGCGGCAAAGTACCCTGTGAATTAGCTCACAAGTCTGAAGCAGCTTGCCACGTGGGTTTGCAACTTGCCAAATTTCCAAACTTTGTCAAGTACATCGACGAACAATGGTTGATGGTTGATATTCTGTGCGACCTACTGTACAGACAGCGTCGATATCGTGAAGCAAGGGAGCTAATATCCAGTATTCCCGCTGATTTCCCGCCCACAACACTATATATATTTGCGGTTATTAGCGTTGCGGCAACCGCGGCATGCCTGGGAGACCTCGAGACTGGAGAGGCTATTTTAGAGCGGGCGAGCTTGAAAGTTCAAGACCAGCAAGTATCCTTGTTTCAGTCCGAGTCCAAACACATCGCCAATCTGATTGCGGCCTTGATCAAAGTTCGTCCAATTGTACGGCTGTGGCTACTTGTATCTCTGTGTTATCGACACTTAAAATCCAAAGAAATCTCGAAAGCCTCGCACGAACGGGACTGTTGGTACGAATACGCGAAGAATGCACGCATGTATCTTAATTACTGCTTCCACGAGTTATGGGATATATTCTACATTCGACACCTTGCTCTCGTAGGCAACGAAGAAGACGACCGCGGATATACACAATTTGCCTTGAGATGTGAAGAATTTGCTTTTATATACACACAACGACATGAGTACGAAGCGGCGGCAGTCGTCCGTCGGTATCTGATCTCGTACGCTTTGCGAAGAAGCCACCTTGATTCATTACAATGGAGCCTCCATTACCTGGCTTTATCTCTACACTTCACATTTAGAGGCGAAGAGGCACTCGCCTTGAGCAGATTCAGGCTTTTACAGACTGAAAAACACGTGCCTCGTAAGTCTAAATGGCTGAGTTATGCGCACATTGGGGTTGCATGTTTCAAGTTCGGAGGTGATCATGAGAGGGACGGAAACCCACTTTCCGCCGAGTTCTTCAAGCTAGCCATGGTCAGCTTTACGAGTGCTATGGACGCCGGAGCTCCATTTATTGACACTAACGTGATCTTGACATGGCTCAATGCATCTCACTCCGCACTCAAGATACAAGGCGTTACAATGGCTAGCCCAGAGCTAACCCCTTTACCCCAAGTCTATCCTGATATCAGGTATAGGGACGGAGACCCAAAGCACCACAGCTGCCCGGATCTTCGTGCCAGGTATATCAAGGAAAAGCGGACACACAGAACTGCATACAATCTCTGGCGGAGACAAAGTATAAAGCCAACTTGAGCGGAATAATGTGTATACTATGGCAGGACCGAACAGTATAACGGGTGCTAGTACTTGTCAAGGGTTAGGTGGGCTTGTCGGGGGGTTCGTGTCATGGGTGCAAACCGGTTTTTGGTGAGATTGGTCTCAATTGTGTAGATACATACCTACATCCCGGGTCTATAGAGTTCCTTAACGGATACACATCGATGAATATCCATGCCATCACCATTACCGAGATCGGGGTGCCCTGACCTGCTTTCTAGCAAATACAAAAGAACGAGGCCCCAGCTCAGTTTGTGAAGCAGACAACATATTATACAAATACATATTAGACGAAGGAAGATTCCCAAACGTCCCTACACAAACATGCCTCAAACCATCAAACTAGAGAAGTCGGGAGACTGATCCCAGTCTATCCCCAACGAGCACGATTAAGTCTCTCATACTCCTCCTCGGTGTAGTCATTCCACTCGCGCTGCATAGCATGAGCGTCGATCTCACTTCGCGTATTCTGACCCGAGATTCTAACGCCGCCGAAGTCGAGGCTCATGTAGCCGAGCTCGCCCTCGATGCGTCCATCGCCCAGGAACTTGACCCATCCACGGTTGTCATTACCGTAGCGGACCGGGCCGTCAGTCTCCTCCCCACGCCATGTGAAGGGCACGCGATCGTGGGACGACTCCCAAGGGCGCTCGTCGAAGTGCAGGATGCCACTGATGATGCCCAGGTCGAACTTTCCCCACAGCTCGCGTCCGCTTAAAGTCAGGACGAGGCCGAAGTCTTCGTGGCCCCATTGGTCGTTGACCTCGCGTGAGAAGATGTCGTAGCGGCCGTTTAGGAGGCCCAGGGGTCCCAGGGAAGATGGCGAAGGCGGGCCGTCGGAGCGGTCGCTGTCGTCGTAGCGGTCCCTGCTGTCGTAGCGGCTGCTGTTGTCGGAGCGATCACTGTCGTAGCGATCACTGCTGTTGTAGTGGTCGCTATCGCCGTGGCGATCATATTCGCTGTAAGGCGGCGGAGGCTCATCGAAGTCGTTGTTTGATGAATCAATTGCACTTGAGGTGGGAATGCGGCCTCTGGCAACAAAAGCACCACTTCGTCGTGCGGTTTGCTTGGTCCGAGGAGGTCTGTCGGTTACTGCTTTGGTCGTAGAAGTGCTTCCTCGACTAGGCCCCTGGGAAATTCCACCGCGACGGGCTGTCTGCTTCTTGGCAGGGGTGGTGGCGGAGGCTGTTCTCTTCGATGGTGTAGATGCGGTGGGCTTTGCCTTGGTCGCTGCCGATGCCTTCGGCTTCCGGGCATCTTTGGCGGGTTTGGAAGTAATAGATTTCTTTGGCTTAGGACTATCCTTCACTACCTTACTAGCCGAAGCTTTCTTCTTGGGATCATCCTTTGCGGCTTTAGCTAGAGCTACAGCCGTAGTAGATGTCTTCGCCTTCTTCGCGGCTGACGAGCTCGTCGATGCATTGTTGGCGGAAACGGTGATGTTAATACCACCGACATTGATAGTCATATCGACGTTAGAGGCATCAGCTTTGCGCTTCTTGCCAGCAGCAGAAGCCGTCGAGGTTGAGCCCGCCGTCGTCTTCGCGGCCTTCTTCGCCTCGCGCTCATTCTTGGCCCATTCCTTCTTGAGATCCGTCTCTACCTTCTTGATATGCGACGGCACCGCGAGCTTGCCCGAGTTGACGGCATCAAACAAGCGCATGCGCGCCACCGATTTGGTCTTGGAGGGCTGCAAACCATAGTGGATGAGCTGCGCCTCAAACCAGTGAGCTGGGTGGTCTTTGTCGGAGCCCGACTTGAAGTGCTCCTTGAGCTCCGAGACGGCGGCGCGACGATGACGGTTATGGCCGCTAGCCTCGACGTACAGATCGCCCGCAAAGGAGAAGCCGTCCTTTGCGACGGCCGGCGCAAGAGACATGGTGCGCAGAAAAAGAAAATGAGGAACGAGGTCTTCTGGGATAAATCGTATGCAAATTACGGACGGCGTCGGGGGATTATGTACAATGCCCTCAACTCCTACTGGACGGGGTGTTGAGGGCAGAGCAGAAAATATGGGTTGGGGTTTGTTGTCAAGCCTCGGAATGGCTCAGGTAATTCAAGTCTTTACAGTACAAAGTACTGGTAGCCATTTATGAGCAAACCGTCTGAATAAATGCAGTGCACAAAAAAATCGCAGCCGAGTTCGTACCAGCTACCCCTCGGCCAGACTGTAGGCCAAGGTAACCCAGGTGATGGGTAAGGTAAGGTTCGGTTCGAGCTTATTAGGAATGCAGTCGGAGGCTAATTTACCTGAAAGCCGTGACATGGAAAAATATTTGACGAAGCTAATTACTTGTTTAGTATATAAACCTAGGACACCCGATCCCTTGCAGATATAATGTCTCATTCGATATACCTACTTTGCTACATCTAATAGCACATCATTCGGCTAGAGGTGTCCATAGGTATAGTATTATTAGCGACATAATGTGCGACCGTACTAATGTAAACCCAAATAGCTAACTCAGATTCGTATTATATACGTTTAATGGTTATCTTTCAAGTCTTAGATCGATCATGGGTTCATATGCTCTCTGATGCTCCCAGTACCCGTCTGGGTCCTGTCCACGCTGTTGCTTTTTCGCCTCCGCCAACCGTGTCATGCTAAAGTAGCGTAATCAAACATCTACTGACCAGATTTTTGTTTTCGTGAGAGGAGCATCTTTTATGCACATTACAGTAATACTCAACGCCAGGCCCCGGGATATAGGTCATCCAAGCGTTGAACTTGTTGCTTGTTATACAGGTTGGTCTTTGTACAGGGAGCACCTGGTGCTCCGGATATCATGACCATGGGACATGATGTGGTGAGCTTATTGGTTCTTGACGACGCCGACCTTGGCGGCACGTAGTATCCTTCCATTGAGCTTATAGCCCTTCTGCTGGACGTGGAAAACTGTGTTTTCCTCTTTGCCAGGCATCGGTGTCATGAATGTAGCTTCGTGCTCGTTAGGGTCGAACTTCTCGCCCTCGGGGCTGAATCGGTCAAGGCCGTGCTTGGACAGGGTGGAGAGCATGTTGCCCTCTGTCATCTTGACACCTTCATAGAAGTTATTGAGCTCCACGTTGGGCTCCTTGCCCTCCTCGACTTTCATCTTCTCCTGGCCCATAGTTAAGGCGCGGTCTAGGTTGTCAACGCTTTCGACGAGATCTTTTGCAAACCGCTGGATGGCAAAGTCGCGAGCAGCCTTCACTTCCCGTTGGGTGCGGTCTTGAAGATTGCGGAAGTCAGCCACGGACCGAAGGTATTTGTCCTGTCGTGGCGAGTGTAAGTCAAGTGTTTCATGTCTACCGGCAACGTTACGACATTATGATGCAAAAACGAACCTTCCAGTCAATTGCTTCTTTCTCTTTGGCTTCGAGCTTCTTCTTCAGCTCAGCCTCAACATTCGACGGCGCATTAGCATCTTGGCTCTCCTTTGCCTCGGGCTCTGGCGTTGCTTCCTCGCCGTCCTTCTTTGCTGCAGTGTCCGGCTGGTCGCTGTACCATCTTGTTCTCGCGGGTGATGTGGTTCGCAAACGATTTAAGGGCGCAAGGGAGAACTGTGATCGTACTAAAGGACGTTGCGCAATTGTTGTTGAGCTAGAGGAAATGGCTCTGGAAGATGCGGTCAACGTTCTTCGGAACATTGTATTGGTAGTAATTATTCCGGTAATGCACGGTGTATATAAAAATCGATAGGCGATGTAGAAGTTAAGGTGAGAGTCGCGTGCAAGAAAGTCAATGCGAACAGCTCCTGCCTGTCACTTTCTTGCTCACGAGACCGGGGTAAAGTCGAATATTTTTTTTTTGGCCCCTGTAGACTGTGGCTAGGTGTGGCGGAAGCTACCTACTTACTTACAGTAGGTACTCAGGTACCCAGAGCTCGTGCCCCACCTTGCGGGCAAAACAGGCAGACCCTGCGGCAGAATTCTTGACCGTCCCGCACACCGCCTTAGGAAGTGTATATATACCTCGCTTTCCTCCCGCCTTTTGGTAGTGTCTCCCTTTCTCCTTTAGCTCTCTTTGCCTTTTGGCTTAGATCAAGTGTAGTATCTGTTCTTTTCAGTTTAATCTCTGAAAGAGTCCTACTTGGACTCAATCGTGATTATTCTAATTTTTATCCCCAGGAGGCGCATCCTCTGTGCTTGCGCATGATCGCCTCCACCGTGTCCCTGGTATTACACTGCCTCCAGGCGACGCGAACTGCAAAACTGTTTTCATTGCTATGCTTGGCGAGTCCAGCGTTGCGAAGAAGATACTCATGCTTTGCCATGAGTGGTGACCCCCGTAAAACAAGTAAATTTACCGGGGGGTGCTCGTTAAGCGCATGGATGGAGATACAAACGATGGTCGAGCATCATTTGAGTGGAATCGTTGCGGAGGCATCAAAAGGGCTTATCCAGTCACAAGGGTCCAAGAAATATATCCAGTGTGTTTGATGGATGTAACAACCTCGTGAATAGCCGATATCATTGATGTTAATTTGATCAAGCATACCTTAGTGTGTCCTCATTTCATAGTAGCTACCTGGTAGGTAGTTTTGAGTTACCAGCAGCAAGTTCTAAGCTATTATTTTTCACGTATCTGGCTATCAAGATAGGTGGGAGACGGGTGCGGATAAGTACTCGGCACTGTCTTGTAGGCTTGTAGCCTTGCATTAGATAGCTGCCGTAAGAAGATACTCTTTCTTGCGTCCCTCAGCCTTGAAGAAGCCGCATTCCTTTCTTTCCCACCACCGCCACCACCCCGAGCTCTTTCACCCCCCGCCTCCATGGTCGCGCACGCGTTCGACGGTCTCTCTCATCGATTCTTAATATTATAAGCTTGATCTTCTAAATTGCCGAATAATTTACTTTTTAATCATTGCGCCTTGCCGACGATGGAGTATGACACTATGATGATGGATGGCGAGTCCCTGGGACCGTCCGTCAAGATTTCGGCTGTAGGTTGATGATGTGGCAGCCACTGCTGCGATTTGCACGGCAGCAGCGCTCGCTCCATTCCCCGGAGATGTGTTAATGATCGGTTTTGGTTGTAGGCTAATAGCACGCACGTCGATTTCGAGCTGAGTAACGTCGACCTCTCCTTCGCGAATTCGCTGCGCCGCGTCATACAAGCCGAGGTGCCTACCATCGCCATCGACTTGGTCGAAATCGAGGTCAACACATCCGTGCTGGCCGACGAATTCATCGCGCACCGCTTAGGTCTCATCCCGCTCGACTCGCGCGAAATCGACCAGTTGAACTACACCCGCGACTGCGACTGCGATCAGTCCTGTGGGAAGTGCACTGTCACCCTCACCCTCCATGCGAAGTGCTCGTCGGAAGAGGTCATGAAAGTCTACGCACGTGATCTCATCGTCGGCATCGATCGCCCGAACAACCACATCGGAAACCCCGTTATCACAGACCCTGAAGGCCAGGGTTCCTTGATAGCAAAGCTACGGAAAGGTCAAGAGCTGAAGATTACCTGTATTGCGAAGAAGGGCATCGCAAAGGAGCATGCGAAGTGGTCGCCAACTTCTGCTGTGGGTTTTGAGTACGATCCGCATAACAAACTACATCACCTGGACCTGTGGTACGAGACAGATGCGGCTGCGGAATGGTGAGTTTCGATTTCCATCGCCTGCCTTTTCCCGTCCTCGGCACTGACGGGGAGATGTAGGCCCAAGAGCAAATACGCAGAATGGGAGGAGCCGCCAGTGGAAGGTGAGCCCTTCGACTACGACGCCGTTCCTAACCGTTTCTACTTCGAGGTGGAGAGCGCAGGAAATATCGAGCCAGACGCTATCATCCAGGAGGGCATCAAGGAACTACAACGCAAATTAGCTGGCCTGATTCACGGCCTGGGCGAAAATGATGACGTGAACGGTGATTATGATGGGCCGAGAAGCCCCGACGGTATGGACGGAGGCACGCCTTGGCAAGACCAAGGCTACACTACTCCATACGCTGGTGCAGGCAATGCAAGTGCATGGGGTGGAGGTGCTACCGCATATGGTACGACGCCCTACAGTAACTCAGGGTCAGCTGGCTGGTGAGGATGGTCGGCTACGGAGGATGAGGTTCGATACAATGATGATGATACCTGAGCGGCCCTGTCTTTACATGCCACTCTGTACTATACTAAGAAGCGCCTGATGTACACGCATGAACGCTGGTCTGTGGTTTTGCTCTGCATGACTCGTCGTCGCACGGAGTTGGGGGTATTAAAAAACTGGATACTCGGTACCGAGCATTTGCATTCTACACATCTAGAGACTGGCCACGCAAGATGGCTTATTGCTCCTCGGCTTCTGATATTATACCAAAAGATATAGGAGCGGACCGGTGACATGACACCAATAGGAATCAAGCGCTGATTAATGTAGCCTCAATTACTCCCTGTATCCAGCCCAATAGAAAAAAATAGCTTATACCTACAATATGTGAGCCAATGCAATGCACTCATCATGCATGCATACATTAATTAGTACCTAGAATGCTACCTCTTGATGCCACTATGAACGCCTTTACCCCCAAATCGACCGGGTATATATATACATATGTATGTGAATGCCGACCATCGCGTTCCTGTCTATTCCGTATATCGCGTTCCATTCCTATGGAAACCCAGGGTGTCTAATTGATTCATTGATTATTGTTGCCGTTAAGCGGGTTGAGGGACATCACTCCTCGATATCCTTCACTTTTCTATATGCTTTGCGGTGTGCCTCGAGGAATAAAAATGTACATATCGTTTGTCTGTCATACGCCGTTAGCAACGAACTCACACTCCCTACTCATAGTGTGGGTTAAAAGAGACAAGAGGACAACTTACGGTCCCAACCTTAAGAAGGCCGGCACCCAGCCTTTAAACATCCAGGCGGCGCCCTCCTTGGCGTAGATTTCGGTGATGAGGCTCAGGAGGCCCTTGTTAGTGTGCGCACTCATGACGCGGCTCTTGATGACATCAACGGGGGAGCAGATGGTAGTAGCAACAAAGCCAGCCAGAAGAGAACTGGCAAAGTGCGTCGTCGTGGTGTCGCCCAGCGGCGTGTACGTCATCAGCATGACCTTGAAGGTGTCGTAGCTGGCGAGCTGGCTGGCGTTCATGAGCGCGGCGCGGGTTGAGTTGGGCCACACGCCCCGGAACCAGCTCGATAGGCCCTCCGTCCGCGCCATCCTGAACATGCCATCCAGACCATTTCGGTAGTGCCGTTTATGTGATGCCGGCAGCACCGCCTCCTGCTGCATCCGCACGTTCACCACATCTGCCGCATTCCCTGATATACCGCCGAGAAGACCGGAGAATGCTGACAGCCCAATGAGAAGTGGCAATCCTGGTTTCTGCCCCTCTGGTGTGAACCGACGCTTGAGGTCCTCGTATACACCGAATCGCACCGTGGAGTATGTCATTTGCCGTAGTAGGGACGCCGTGAGCCCGTCATAGAGACCTCGTGGTCCCGATGTTCGCACGATGTGCATGAAGGTGCCGCTCATGTTCTTGGGCGCATCGCCCGAGCGCAGCTGCAGTCGGACCTTGACTATACGACAGGAAAACGACCAGTTAGTGTGAAGCCGAATAAGTTAACTAGCAAGATCGACCCGGGGCAACGTACCGAGATCAAGCGGGTGCGTCACACAGGCCGCCATACTGCTCGCACTGCCGCCAAACCAGAAGGGATATGCGATCTGCTTAAGAGCGATCTGCTTCTTCTGGAGCTTCGGTTTGACGCCGGGACTCGGCAGTGTCGACGGCGGCGACACCACCGCCGAATTGCTGGGCGTCTGCGGCATCGTCGCTTGTGTCATCGCAGCGTTATATTAGCTGTATTAGAACGGTCTTTTCCGGCCGTGCGGTGCTGATATCTGAGCCGTGATCGTCGTAACAGCGAAACCGATATCGCCGGGGTGACAGCATGAAAAATCAGCAATGTATGAGCAACGAGCCGAATTTCGCCAGCAACAGCAAACGGCAGCCAGGTCTAGCCATTAAATAACAGGCAATGGAGGAACGAACAGACAATGCTAGTGAGGAGTTGGTGTCGTAAATGGCTACACTACAGGATTGGGGGGGACGATAGAACCCAGACGAACGGTGATTGTTTTTCAAGCGGTTCCCTCTGATCGGGAATATTAAACTGGGGACTGCATCTGAGCAAAGCCAAGGAATATACTTAGGTGTAGCCGTCGTCCCCTGTCACGGAAAGGGTCCATCTTACCTCATTGTGCAGTAGTCGGCTTTTCTAGCACCGAGAGGGCCGAAGCGCATTCAAGCGTCGAGAACGCACGGACCAAGCATGTCACGTAATTCTAGAGTGGAACAACGGAAGAACTGACAATTGAGAAGTACCGTGTGACATTCACGATAGCCTCAATACCTGTCGAGGTTCTGCGCACGATGTGGCCGTCTCGGCTCAACGTCGCTTTTAGAAGCACCAGGAGGATAGCTGGTCCTGTTTCGGGGGCCTGCCAACCTTGCTGGTCGAGTCGTAGATTCTTGTCCGAGGGTATGTCCACTATGACTATGACTTGAAAAAATACAGCACCTCGAGTCCCAGCTAGGCTAATCCACCTCGCCCGCCCGTAGCAGCGACGGCAGCCTCGCAGCAAGAAACGGGTTCTACGTCTACCGAGATCAATGGGAAGAAATATAGAACCGACTCGTGGTTCAATGCGCCGCCGAACATTATAGACAAGGTCCCGCGCCGGCTACATTTACAAAATGACCACCCCGTGTACATTACCCGTCAGATCATCGAGTCCGTCTTCCCACCGCCCACCTACAAATACCACAACGACCTCAGCCCCGTCGTAACAACCCACCAAAACTTCGATTCATTAGGCTTCCCGATAGATCACCCCGGCCGTGCCAAGTCAGACACCTACTACGTCAATAGCGACACGTTGCTGCGAACACATACGAGTGCGCACCAAGCTGAAACGTTTCGTGCCAACCTAAGCGACGGGTACTTAATCAGCGCTGATGTATACCGGCGCGATGAAGTCGACCGCAGCCATTACCCGATATTCCACCAGATGGAAGGGGCGCGTTCATGGGACCGCACGAAGGTGCCCAATGGCGACGTCGCAGCCGCCGTATGGTCGGATATAGAAAAACTACCGAAACACAACGTCGAGGTTCAGGACCCCAACCCGCCGTTCCACCACGAGCGGAACCCACTGCAGGAGGGCCACCACTCGGCGGCCGAGGCGGAGGCCATCGCAGCCCATTTGAAGAGGTCGTTAGAGCTTATGGTGGTAGAAATATTCACGAGAGCCCAGGCAGCAGCCAAAAAGGCCGACCCCAACTTCGTCGACGAGCCGCTTCAGGTTCGCTGGGTGGAAGCATACTTCCCCTTCACGAGTCCGTCATGGGAGCTCGAAGTGTATTATGATGGTGATTGGCTCGAGGTCCTGGGCTCTGGTGTGGTGAAGCAGGATCTCTATATCAATGCAGGTGTGCCTAACCAGGTCGGATGGGCCTTCGGCATAGGCCTCGACCGCATTGCCATGTTGTTGTTCAAGATTCCCGATATCCGGCTTTTCTGGTCGCAAGACGACCGATTTCTCAACCAGTTCAAAGGTGTCTCAGACAACCTGGACTCGTTACAGCGCTTTTCGCCTTTCTCCAAGTACCCAGGATGCTATAAGGACGTGTCGTTCTGGCTCAAGTCAACCTCTGCAGCCGGTGGCAATACGAAGGCTAACGTGCACGACTTTCACGAGAATGACGTGATGGAAATTGTGCGCAGCGTGGCCGGCGACGTCGTCGAGGACGTCAAGTTGTCTGATGAGTTCACGCATCCGAAGACCGGACGGAAGAGCATGTGCTATCGTATTAACTACCGTAGTCTCGAGCGCACGCTCACCAATAACGAGACCAACAATCTTCACAGTGAAGTCGAGAAGGCATTAATACAGAAACTTGGGGTCGAAATTCGGTAACAGGACATAGTGGCATGTTACGGGCGTGATTTTTAGCTTAGCCATGTCGCGAGGCAGTTCGATATGCTATAGCTCAAGTGATGAGTCTCGTGTCCAGGCACCCATTTAATGAGCTGTCTACTGTGCCTCTTCGCCAGGGCATCCGTGGCCAAACTAAGGAGGCTTGTACGATTTGACCACCGTCCACGCGGTGTTTGTCACCACTATTATTGTAAACCTGGTAAACCAGGTCGGCGTCGAGGGTTGCCTGGTGCTGATAACTACAGATATGTACAAAGATGTAAGATACCTTGGAGAATTTATAAGTAGCATATGGCGGAGTTAGCAACTACTCATTCATCACGTTCCTTCGAGTCATTGTCATGTCTCTCGTCATCGCTTACGGCATCGTCGTGTCTTCCGCCCATAGATAGGTTGAAGCTCGGTAGACCGGAAATTCCACGGTGATGCCCGCGTAAGAAATTGCGTGTTTATGTCAGACGTCAGATACAAGAATATACTAACAGGGCGAAATGACAGGCACCTGACATCTAAGTAATCTAATTGCCATTGGTATCATAGGATTTGCGTGTCTTGTCAGTTCTAACTTCGATCCGGTGGGTCGTCGTGTGTACATACGTAGACTGCACTGCGATATGGCTTTAGGCGGCTTCGTTCTTTTCTAAAGTCCGAGTTTCGCACACACAGCCAAATTGAAAATACGGCACTGCCAGCGTAGTTGTTGTGAATTAGAATGGAACGGGGCTGGTTTAACTACTACTTGGTTCCTTCCATGTACCGCGTATGGCATTCCAGCAGAATACACATATATCTTGAGGCAAAGTAGGTGTCAATACCTAATTCCAAGGCGCCGGAAACAGACAGGAGGTGGCTTAAAACTTCATTACGGTGATTATGTTAAAACCAACAAACAATACAGCCAACGCTGTAAATTAACTATCATGCTTTCTAAGCACTGATGCACTTATAGTCCTACAAATAAGCTATAGGCTAAGTGTACTGTAGTAAGTGCTGGGTACCTTAACTTTAGGTATGCTTATGCAGGCAATATAGCTGCATGCGATGCTTAAAAGGTTTACAATTTCACCTCGCCTTAGTATCAGGTGTTGTTAGTCAGGCCTTCGCTCTCGCAATCATGAGATTGGCTGCGCAAACAAAACAGGGTCATCGGTGAAATGAAAGAGGGTTCCAGTCAGCCGATGAGGAACGGCGCAGTGTTTACTGTATTAGAGCCACGGAAAGAAGAAGGCTGTGCAATCCTAGGAAAACTCTATCTGATCTCAACAGTTGACACGGGTCGCAGAGTCTCGGCTGAGGTGTCACGTACTATGCAGATCAATTCCCGTATACAGGAGAATTGTGTGGGGTATTGCGGTCTACCTAGGTACTGTAGGTACCACTGTACATGGCTCGGGACTGGATCCACGCTAGGTATCTCTCTCAAATTCTTTAACGCTCTGGAACAATCGCCCGCAAACCCGAGAGGCCAATGAGGCTGTACTGTACGCGATGACAAGCGACTAGCTTTCGCACCGGAACCGCTTACCATCCTGTCGTGAAACCGAAGAACCGAACCTCAAGACCCAGTCAGGATATATCAGTTTCTCCACGCGGAACTTGGTGTTTCAATGTAAGTGTATAATTATGATTTCATCCCATCTCCGGTAACAGACAGAGGCCCTTTAGCACCCTGGATGATATACAGTAGATCTATGAACAGACAACTTAAAGTGCAGTATCTTATCGACTGCTATGGTGCAGAGATAGATGCGTACACGCCGAGGAATTGGTCCGTGGCGAATTTTAACCGCGGTCACCAGGCATTTCTAGGACATACGAGCAGTAGGTAGAATGTCCACGAAGCCGACGATGGCCGGGTTGGATAGGCTACCGGGGCAGGTCAGTCAGGTACAATCGCATCGTACCTACTGTAATCAAAAGTATCGCTGCGCCATGACATGGTGGCGAGCTACATAGCCCTCTTAGGGGGCATGACGCAGTCGAAACAACCCGACCTGAGGACAACCGACCGTACCAGCCTGCATCGCCACTACAGCAAATTTCCCCCGCATCCGACATTTCACTCCCAGAACATGCCGGATAGGAACGATCCCATGTATCGAATCGTATCCGTGTTTGTTTGAATTTGTGACCCCGGCTCTTGACCACTTATACAGGATCAACCTAACCCGGCTGAGCAGGTAGAAACTGAGCAGGTGCTGTGCACTTATCTTGCTGGTGGATCGGCTGAGAACACGAACAAGAAACAACAGATCATGATCAATGCCAACTGGGCCGTTTGTTTCGTGTATCAGAGCGGTAAGGGTTCCAATAGGGATCAGACTACAGGCCAGCGACAGGTGATTTGATACGTAGTACCAGGCGGTTTAGTTAACGGCGGTAATGTATAAGTACTAGGTAGTTAGAGCCTTGTAGTTGTACAAGCTCTGTTCTCCAGTTCAGTGGGCCTCGGCAAGAGACAGTGCTAGACATCCGCCAACCATCCCTGTAGGCGCAGCATACCAAGATGCCTGACTAGCGCTGGAGTAGATGCGCATAGCGGCTTAACCAAGCTCTATCCCCTCCGAGGCGGGACCCAGCACTATCACGTCCCTCTTTGGCTGCGCAGCCACTCCCATACCAGATACATATTTGCCATCGCCGACATTCCACGGCGTATATCTATCCCGTCTTCCACTCTCCAAGCACCACCAGCAAACGACTCACACAACAGCCGAATACTAGATTCAACACCATCACGGCATCCTACCGTTGCATCCGGTTCTCTAGTTCTATCAGTACTACAAGATCAACTTCAGACAAACTTGCCACCACACCACTTTGACAGACAAAAATCAACAACACAAATTCATCCACAGCAATCATGGCGGAGACTCTATCACCCACAACATCTCCTGGTTCGCCATCGTCGCCCGATCGGCCTCTCTTCGAGCGCCGTGGCTCATCCAAGTCTTCCCTCAGCTTAGACCTGTCCAGCATACCACCGCTCACGCAGCCAACGCCACCTACCAACACTCTTCTGATCACAAACTTGGATGATCTAGATATCTTCCGCCCAGACAACATACAAACAATCCGACAGCTGATCGAAGCTACCGCGCCAATATACACATGGTCGCCCCTAAAGTCCTTCCGTCGCATCGTTGTGTCGTTTCTCGATGAGCAGGCCGCTATCAAGGTACGCTCGATATGGGATGGAGAGGCTATTATGGGCAATCGGTGTCGAGTGTACTTCGGCCAGCACACACCGTTGGACTTGACGAAAAACAACCACTTGCCCCTGCCGGATGCCGGCAAGCTATTCTTCATCAGCCCGCCCCCTTCGCCCCCTCATGGTTGGGAGATGCGCCTAGAGGACGCGCCTAACAAACTGGTTCACGCCGAAGACCTAGCGGAGGCTCTAGCCAAGCTTCACCACCAATGGCGCCCTTCTGCGGCTGATATCTCGCCCGTATCGCCCACAGATGCCGCGCCTAGGCAAACACGCAGCAGAAGCAGCACCTTGATCTACCAGCCTCAAGAGCACGGCGGCAGCCCTCACCTACCCGCCATATCGGTAGACGATATGACAGATGAGCCGCTGCTTGCGAGCCCAACCAACGAGAACCCTATAATGGCACATACAACACGACCCCCGGTGGAGTTGATGGAATAATCCGTCTTGCCGAGGCGATATTGGCAAGATCTGGTGTCATCTAAAAGTGTACTTCTATCACTCGCATTAATCATGTTCCTTTTTTTGCCAGGCGAGTACGGCGTTAAGGAGAAAATTTGGCCACGGGCAGCTTGCGTTTGGCCGGGGTCAGTCGCATTTGATCGATCGCACAGCATCATATTATATAAAACGCGCATTAGACGGATAGGAGAGGCGGGGGCGTACATAGCAGTCAGAGACTTCTGGTCAGAGGTCGGAGATGTATGAACGGAAGCAGTCGAGTTTCCTTGGGGATGGAGCGACAAGCACATCATGCTGGAACACAGATTCAAGAATTTATAGTCGATGAAGCCAATGAGAAGGAATAACTTGATACCAGAAGAAAGCATGGACGCCTTTTCTTGAGTCCACGATGTGAATTTTGATTGTACAGAAATAGTCCGTCATGTCTAGAGCGAATAATTCAGGTTGACACCTGTTGTAAATCATAAATTGTAGATCGCTTTATAGACCTAAAACTCGCCAATCTTTGTATACTACAGTTAATCCAAGAAAAAAATATATATATAATTAAGGGACCCGCTACAATCAAATAGGCCTCGGACGAGAGTTGGGATAACAAGGGGAAGGAGCCGGTAAACAAGAGAAGCAAGCTATGTTACCATCGGGAAACTTATGTAGTCTATTAAATGCCCATATACTCGCTCATGCACCACCCAAACGGACCATTCTCAAGCAGTGGCAGTGAAAGACCTATCAAGTACACTGATCTTGCTATCAAAAATGGCGATGAAGATAAAAGCCATCGGCTAGACGTAATGCATGGGGCTTTAACCCCAACAAATGATAGCTGGGCCAGATATACACATTATAGAAACACAAATATACACCACCAAAGGACACGTCGTCCACGGAACATACAGAACCACAAACGCCAGCCAGACCTCATAAACGTGCCCGCCGAAATATGTGGTCCTGATCCATCCGATGCTTGGCTTCTACTGCAACTGACCGCCTAGCTGGATGATTGCTGGGATGAGCTGCTCAATGGATATCTGGATGATTGCTGGTATGAATTGCTCAGTGAACATGGGGAACGAGGACGTTTCCTAACTCTTCCGTGAGGGGGGAGTTGTTACGCTTCACTACACAAATGACTGGGCATGACTGGGCCGCAGACAATGACACTGGCAGGCACCTGGCTAGCTGTCAGGCTATAACATATAATAGATTTCCATAGTTAAATAGCTTCAATGAACCAAGCCTTTCACAACACAAAAATTGACCCCATGGGTGTCTAAAAGTAATGGGAACAAATCGTTGCTTACGAAGTGTTTAAATCATTCTTGCCAAATACCCCTTTCTTATTATTTCTCGTTTACCTGGAGATTACGGCGAGCGTGTATTATGCTTTCTATTTATTACTAGCAAAGGATCTTGGAACTAGATCACGGCTTTTCCATGTGACGCCCACGAACAGGCAGCGTTGTTTTACCGCTGCCCCCGACCAGCCTCAGTTCAACCTAATGGGGCAAGTTTGTTTCCATAGTAGATATAACGTGCAAATATTTAGTATTGCGATGAATATCTATCCCAGTGCCCAAGCTAGGACCTTATAAGTATACCAAACGCAAGTTACTGCGAGTGTTAGGAACGAGAGAAGGGATACTAAAGCTGTGCGTTCGATACCCGGCTTCCTGACGCCGGATCCGGTGGTGATAGCGCCCCGCTCGGTCGACATCTTGTCGAACTGCGGGACGTATTTGAAGAGGAATCTGCTCTTGTACCCAAGGCCACCCTTCGATTTATCTTCTAGGAATAAGGTATAGAAGACTTTGCGGACAAACTAGTACAGTCTCTATTAGCATATTGAACAACATGCCTGGTAGGTTAGCAAAGAGGACAGGCGAAACTCGCATTTATATTATGTTCGTCAAGCCAGGGAAAGCTCCTGTTGACGTAGCATGTCGTCATGAACAAAAGACACTGTCCCAGAACGAGGGAGGAGTAGTATAAGCTAGGTCGGTCGATCTCCAGCTTCTCAGAGAGGTCCCTGCCACTGAGCCAGTACGTCTGGGCGCACATAAACTCGCGTGAGGAATACATGGGCGCGTGGTCCTTGAGGCCCGTTATGATGTTGTTGGCGAGATTGGCCGAGGCTGGCGAAGGCCGGATCTCCGAAATCAACGACTCCATCATGCCCTTCGCCGACTCAGGCGTCGCCATCCAGTCGTGGGGTGCCCCCATGATGTAAGCTACGTAGCGCCAGAGGGCAAGGTAATCCGCTATCTCTGACTGTCGCATGTAGATCCCCTGCCGAGGCAGCCCAAGCCACACCAAGGCAGCTGAGAAGGCGCTGATGGTGCCCAGGCTGTCGAGGTCGTTGATTGGCACGCCGTACTTGGCCATGTCGTAGTACTCCGACCGCTGCGATGCCATTTGCATTATCCGTCGCCGGACAGCGGCGTGGAGCAGGCGGACTCTCACTGAATCTACAAACCCATCTCCCCCTGGCTGGATGGATTTCAGATCTCGGTGGACGTCGAGGGTATGTTGTATAGTCTCCAGAAGGCGTCGGCGGACAACCTTGACGTCAAAGCCCCCCGTACGATCAAGCGTCTCGACCGTCCTCGCACTGCCCATGCCGCCCAATAGCGAGGAAAATGTTAACTATGTACAACATTAGCAACCACAACCCGTGTCCTTACATTCACTTACCGTTGTGATAGCGGGCCCTCCGTAGCGAAAGAATACCTTCTGGCCCCTTTCTATCTGATCCCAGTCCACCCATTCGGGAACGGTGTTAATCTCAGTCCACAACCTCCCAACCTTCTCGTCCTTAGAAGCGTGCTCTTGCATCAATTCATACGTGTCCCGGTACAATTTCTTCTCCCCATCTGCTTTGGGTGGCGATTTAGCATGTGGAGGGGGAACTATCTCGTCCAAGCTCTGTACGGCCTCCGTCGCAACTTTGTCGTATGAGTGAATCAATGCCTGTAGCTGCTGTGGTGTTGTATGCTTGGACGTCCACTTGAATCTCACCCCCCAACGCTCATGCCACGTCCCTTCGACGAGCTTTTCATAGCTCTGCGGGCAGGCCATCTTCGCTTACCATCCACGATCGTTTCTATCATGGATTACGATATCCGGGTATACGGATGTTTATGATTCTTGATATTGCATCTATTGGGTGAGCTGTAAGCAAAAATCTTGAAAGTGGCACTTCTCATGGAGATGTTCGGTGATGATGAACTCGAGGCGTGCATTGTTACGAGATGGATAGGTTATAGTCGCCTTAGGCTACCTGTCGAGCCTATTACTCGCCATGATTGAATTATTTTACTAGGTACGCATTGGGTCGATCTTTAAGGACAAAGCTAAAGAAACGGGGGCAGTCCTGATTGATTGTGATGATATAGGTAAGAGGAGTAGAACCCCCACATTGATACCTACGTCAGTGCTGTACTGTACATAGTAGTAACTGCTTACATGTGCATGTAAGTAGACCTTGCGATAAGATAATGAGTGGGTCGCGGAACCCTTGCATGCATCTCAACCCCTGTAAGTTGTACCTGTCTCTTGCCCTGCAGGCGAAAATCTGAGCCGAGTCGCAAGAAAAGAAGAAAAGTTGCGAACATCTAAGTTGATACGACTACGTCTTGTGCATCGCAAGCCGCGAAGATGATATGCGCTTGTCGAACGAAATCTCTCAGGATATTTGTCCAGAGCCTCACCGAACTTCGCTTCACCGACCCTGGTATTCCGGGACCGATCCAACTCTTTCGTCTCGCCGCCTCGCCAGGTGCCTTTCGCCCTACGCCCACATATCATCATATCAGATTATTCGGTTCCGCTTCCTCTACCTACGCTCCGACACAGGAAGGGCGGGAAAACGCCGACAATTCGTCAACAGGCAAGGCTGAGGAAGAGCCATCTCATGCATCCCTCAACACCGAGGGCGACACAATAAACAATGAGTTGCCTACGCCGACGACGTTTGCCTCTAGCAATGACCTTCATACTGCGAAACAAAATGGGGCTATTCTCGACCTTAGTGACGAGTCACTCGACACGCTTGCTGCAAGCCTAGATCGGACGCAAATAACCAGACAGGTACCTACAAAACACGAGCACAATAATGCCAATTCAGATGCGCAATCCGAATTGCGACCGCGACCTAAACCACCCGTTACATCGAGCCAGCTCAAGAGACGCAAGATCATCAAAGAGGATGCCAAACCGCAACCCAGCGCGGAGGATACGCATACCGGGCAGAGAGAAGAATGGCAGATACAGAAGAAAGCGCTGAGGGAGAAATTCCCGGAAGGCTGGCGCCCGCGCAAACGCCTATCGCCGGACGCGTTGGACGGCATCCGGGCGCTGCACACGCAGTTTCCGGAGCAGTACACGACCGACGTGCTCGCGAAACATTTCGAGGTGTCTCCGGAGGCGATCCGGCGCATTCTCAAGAGCAAGTGGACGCCAAGTCCCGAGGAAGAGACACGTCGGCAAGAGCGCTGGTTCAATCGCGGCAAGAATATCTGGGGCCACATGGCGGCGCTTGGGAAGAAGCCTCCTCGTCGATGGCGCCGCGAAGGCGTCGTCCGGGAGCCCCACTGGAATAAGAAAAGGGGCCCCCGTACCGAGTACCCTTACATGCCGCGCCGTGAGCAGCCCGAGGAAAGAGTCTCGGCGGAGAGTGCGCAGCGGAAGTTATCAGGGAAGCTCTTGTGATGCGCTTTGCGTGCATTATAGGAATAGGGTAACCAACACCTCCCTGTGTCTGTATGTATAGATAGGCAACCAAGAATTGTATATTATCGAGAAACTATAATCTGTACATATCAACATCGTTTTACTGTTTTTGTATATTGGGGATATCTTAGTCTGTATAGATTTTTGAAGTCTTCGCTAGGGTCTTGTAGTCTGGTACTTGCTCTCCACACCGGCACTTTTCCGGTGCTCGGACGGGCGACTGCATGTAATTTTGGGAAATAAGATGTTGCGTTAACCTATGTCTATTCGCATGCACTACTATGGTAGGTGCCCAGTAAAACTAACCTTCTCTTCGTGCACTTGGCGCGCTAACCAGCGGCCCACGCGCAGAAGGTATCTCGTCTCGAGGTATACTCGCGCCAAAAACCTCGCGCAAAAGCCGTAGCCTGGCTTGAGCGCTACCTTGTAGTCTGGCAATGCCCGACTACACTAGGTCGGTTTTACATCCTTACACACCAGTACATGTTGGAGTCTAACCATCGTGTTGAGTGAATGCATGACCTCTTTCCTTTCCCTGGTATATACGTACTCGGCGTCGTGGGCGACCATGCTGGTCAGAGATTAGCGTAATTTGCATTCGTACACTAAGTGGATGATGCATTGCCGAACCCGGGTCTAGGTGCGAGGACGATATGGGAGGGATCAGGGCGAACAAACCAACAGCAAGAGTGACAGCCTATTAACCGTCCAAAATACCATGCTTTAATTTCCCTCAGATATAAAAGTCGCATGCATGTGAGCTGGGACATCTGCGAACGTATACTGCAAAGCGCGTTGATAAGTAATAATAATCCACTGGTTGCTTGTGTGATAGTCATGTCCAACCTGCAGCTTGCGGGATGGATGAACCCCAAAAGCAGCCCAGGGTGCGCCGGTTCCTGGAAGCGTCTGTCTTGTCATTGGACCCCGGGGCCGATGGTCGCATCTAACCTTGCCAAAAGCGTCGTGGTCCATACAAATCCCCACTGTCGCTCAGGTACCGGCCAATCTGGACGCGACTTCGGTTGCTCCCCGTCAACTCCCCTGTCAGCTCCCTGCTCCCTGCTCCCTGCCTTCACAACACCAATCCTTGGAAAAACAAAATATACTGTGATGGGGGCTAGCTCAGCAGCATGGGGGGTCCAGCTTGTCTCTCATAATATCTACAGCCCGATGTCTAGATCAATCATCATAGATGTTGAGGAACAAGGTCCCCTCTGTCGTCTCCCACCTCTCCTCCCTCCTTGACGCCAACTGTCAATTCTCAATGGCGACTCTGTGATGTTGAAGCGAAGAGCTACCCAGGTGCCTAGTCCATACACTAAGGTAAGGTATCGTCAATAGTCAAGACACCGCAACCACGTTGGTTGTCTTAGACTACTAGTAGCAAGTCTTCTTGCCGCTGCTTTGTCTTTGCTTCCCTTGCATATTCATGCTCATGTAGCCCTCTGGCTCTCCTCCGGAAAGCTTCCCTTCACGTCATTGTAAGTCAGAATTCGTGCCCGCATCAAGCTGCAAGTATTGAACGCAATTGACAATTTATCAGCACTTGAATCATACCTTCCTACCTTACACTCTCCTTCCCACCTAAGGCTCCGTACCTGTTCCTTCCTTTTCCTCTGTCTCAGGCAGCAGTGACAGCAGGAAGTAACCAACACGACTCCTGCCTCGCTTGGCGGGTTCCTTTACACCGCTTAGGTTTACGCCCTCCGCCCGGCCTTGTGGTGTCAGAAACAAAGGGTCCTGCACTCATGCCTCTCTACTCGATTTTTACAGACCATTCTAGGATACCCAGCATCGTTTGACCCCGATTCACTACCCGACTTTCTCGGCTATTCTTCCGGTCCATGGCACTAAGATGGCCTCTACTCCTTCCCATCGGCTGAGGTTGACGCCTGCAAACTCGCCTTTCCTGCCGCGCCCTCCTCGGTCCCCTCACCGTGGCCGAGCTCTCCAACTCTATGATTATCGACTCTCCTTAAAACGGGTCATCGGCACCACCTGTGTTTCTCCTACCGGCTTCGATGCTGTTCAGTCCTCATTCGCCTACCTTGCCGGCGGAGCTGTTGTGGTGGTGGATGTGAATGGCGATAGCTGTGGACAGAGATTCTTCAGAGCACGCCCGACGGCGACCCCTATATACGGCACCCCGGCCCTTCCCTACTCTACGTCGTCACCATCCACCCCGAAAGCGAATGATAGCCGAAATAGAATCTCACTACGAGAATCTGCCTTCAATTCAAACGACTGGGCAGAATCCCCCACCTCCAAGACATGGACCAGTCGAGAGCGCATCAAAGCCGCAACATGCCTTGCCTTGAGCAAGGAGGGGAGGTTTCTGGCTGTGGGCGAGACAGGCTACGCCCCGCGAGTTCTTATTTATAGCCTGGAGGACTGCTCATCTGATACTCCGCTTGTCTCTATTAGCGAACATGCCTACGGTGTTAAGGCAGTTGCTTGGTCTCCTGATTCTAAGTTCCTCGCCTCTCTCGGATCATCGAACGATGGTTTCCTCTACGTGTGGAAGATAGACCCGAGAACCGGCGCGGCGAAGTTGTTTCAGCAAAACAGATGCACGACTTACATCAAAGGGATGATCTGGGTAGGTAACAATCTCATCACCTTAGGCGTACGGCATGTCAAGGTCTGGCGCATCGACGAAACGCAGGCAACCTCTCCAGTGAAGCAGAAATTCATTGGGGACGTAACGCCTACAGTACAAGCGCAAAAGGCATTGCCCGGCAGGAATGTTCTGCTCGGCAGTATGATCGAGGCTACATTTTCATGCGCTGCCGCCATTGACGACACCAAGGCCATCATCTGCTCTGAGACGGGAGATGTGTGTTTATTGGACGAGGTTGGGAAGCAGATGAAGTTGATACATGTCCTCGAAAGTGGATTTGTAACAACATGCGTTGCTATCCGCAACGGCCTCATCTATATTGGCGGCAAGTCAGGCAACTTCACAACACTCGACTTAGAGGCTTTTCTGAAGGTTTCACCTACCTGCATTAGGACGACTACGGAAGCATCTGCTAGTGCAGGAGTACTTGCGTTGGGATTCTTAGAAGACAAAATGGTTACGGTTGACACTAAACGCTCTATCGATATCTGGAATCAGGATCACATCCCTGGAGCGCCAAGGGTCGAATCGACATCGATTCCCATACTAGGGCGCGGCGATGCTGTTATGGGTGTTGGAAGCCTATCTCAGTCGAATGTAACAGGCGCCCAATTCTACACGTGGTCACAGTCAGGCCAAGTGATACTATGGTCTACTGACGGCACAATTAAATCGTCTTTTCAGGTGCCGCTCGATGAGGCTTACTTTGAAGAGGAGCCTGAACTGGTAAACCAGATGGTCACAATCCGCGCAACAAGGGATGGCAAGTTCTTCATTGCCGGAGATAAACTGGGATTTGTTAAGGTAGTTGACTTTACTACTGGGGAGTGTGTGTCATCTATGAAAGCACACTCCTCAGACTGTCAGTTCATTACGATACACGAGGACAAATCTAACCTCCTCATCGCATCGTGCGGCCGTGATCGCACTACTCAACTCTTTCATCGACTAACTAATGGAGATTTTGAACATTTTCAGACGCTCGAGTTCGCAGCCAGAGTCTCCCAGGTTTTGATACCATCAACGGATAAAATAATAACTTGCTCATTAGACAGGACGGTGCAAATACATGACCTAGTCACGAAAGAAGGTGATCCTAACGTCATGGCAGCCATCCCTTCCCGGACACTTTCTTTGAAAGCATCCCCAACGTCCATGGCAGTGGGTCCTGATGGGAAAACCCTTTTCGTATCTCAGGTTGAGAGGTCTATTTACGTATTCGACCTGGATACTGGGAAAGTTTCGAGCTCGTTCAAGTGCTTTGACGAAAGTGGCGCCGATTCCGTTATCCTGGATTCCCTTACAACCCATTCCGCCAACGAAAAGGAACCGGCGTTTCTTCTCGGTCTCTCCAACACAGACAAATCGATTAGAATGTACGATACCCAGACGGGTCATTTCTTAGCCCGAGAGTGGGGACATACAGAGGCGATACAAGGTGTAGCATTGATTGAGGAATACGACTCCAATCGAAAGGTTGTGAGTGTTGGGTCTGATGGGACCATAATGATTTGGGAGATAGACTTTCAAGATCGGGGATGGGGCTCCGCTAGTCGCGATTCCTCGCCCGTCAAAGAAGCTAGTACTCCTATAAACCAACCAACATTAAGACGTGTTCTATCCAAAACTGAACTCGCAGAATTTCAACGTCCCTCATCTGCCGCTGGTGGCCGCAGATCGCCTCCACGAACACTGTCTAAGAGGCGATCAGTGTATTTGGGCAACTTCTCATCCGCGTCTGCCACGAGAACACCCATAGCTGCACAACCATTGAGTCCGGCTCCCATCATTGGCGAGGATACACCTTCACGACGACCATGGGGTACACCCTCTGGTAGTCCCCCGGTCAGTCCCAAATCCAAAGTAAGGAGGCGTCCTTCCAGGCCGACACTGAACTCGGCGAAAACAAAGAGCAACGAAAGTCTGAGGTCTTTTGGGTCACTCAATATGTCTACTGAACAAACTTGCCGAACCTTGCGGGCTTATCGGAAGAAGCTCGCTTCCACGGATCCCATTAGCCAAGAACTCCTAGCTGAACTGGACCAGGAACTTCGCCTGACAGCGGTTGCTCTAGGGGATCGAGCAACACGAAGCAAGGCGATGAGTGACACAATGCTGAGCGGCCTGCTAGACCAGTATTCGGAACGACTGGTATCATTACTCGATGAGAAACTTCGCCTCGGCAAATATCGCCGGTCGTCTGATCAAGAGACGGATTCTACTGGTAAACGTCCCGGGTCGTCGGGAACCGGGTCTAGCAATACCTCGACATAAACCACACGTTCATTCTCATTTTGCATTTGTTTTCGATACTTTTCCTTTCGGCAAGGAGCTGTGGATAATACTGTATAGCTAATAATCGGGAGTTTTGACGGGGGATAAAGTGGGATAGGTGCGAAAAGTTATCGCACGGTTCATTGTCGCCGAACCGAGCCTGGCGTCCGGACTATTCAGCATCTTTCTTTTCATCATTTGGAGCATGCGTCTAAAGATAACAGACCGAAGGGCGGCGTTGTGAGATTTATCTTTGGGGCAAGTCACCACTTTAACCATGATAGCATACATGAACGAGGGGTTCACAATGGAAAAAACGGAGTTTAATGGATCTGCACTGGGCTGGGTTGGGCTGCCTAGATGGGTGGGTGGGTTTAGGTGCTGTCATATTCGCTTTTGGTCCCCTTTAGCTAGAGCTATCGTACATAATCTGTTATTAGACAGAATACTAGATGCCCTCGTCTCGACAGATGAACGGCCACACTTCGATGTTTTCTTAGTCAAGCAAAGCACTAACAAGATCTTGGACCCTTTTTATCATATAATGGTACATCTCAAGGTGATCCGTTATTATATGCAATCGGTGGTGAATATGTTATGTTCATGGACCATTTCGTCCTGCGTCCTGTATTCCGCTCCACTCCCATTAATAGGCTACATACATACACTACACAAGTTATCTACAAAGCCATCTATCCCGCTGTGGCCAATGGATAAGATCATGATATCTCTCTTTTTACCCTGATCGATTCTTTTGCGCCTGGGGAATTTTTTGGTCGCCTTCTTTCTATCCAGAATTAGTGAAGCAAGCAACGATCCCTCATCCACCTCTTGCTACTATGCTATGTCTCGTTCGCTAAATGTATATTTTTCGCTTTTATCCATCCATAGCTTCGATACTATGCGGGAGACCCTCACACCCTACATGTACACGTACACTAAAAAATCCAGTCGACCACCATCTTTTCTTTCCTCTCAACAGGAAAAGACTTTTTATTTGATGTTATACTACGAGGCCCTCCTCGAACGCCTCGTCGCGTTCGAGCCGTTCGATGCCATTGCACAAGGCGCCGTAGACGCGCAGGGGGACGGCGACCTCGAAGCTCTCGCACTCGAGGTTCTCGGCGGCGACGAGGATGAGGCCGCTCTTGTCGTTGTTGGATATCTCCTCCAGCAGAGAGTGGCCCTCCTTAGGAGTTGTCTCCTCTTTGGTGGCGTCCTCATCGTCGCCTCCTCCTGCATCATCCGCGGACGTGGAGGGGTTCGTGGATGCGGAAGATGGGACTACGAACTCGACCCGGATCTTCCACTCGAGATTCAGGCCACTGGTCATGAATTCCGGCGTCGCAGATATAGGAATGGTGGGGGTGAAGACCACGCGGCGGGCGAATAGCGTCGCTTCGGACGAACTAGCGTATACCTTGCGCGTGACGCGGTGTACGCTCGCCTCGCTGCGCAGGGCTAGGGACGGATCGATGCGCTCGCTGGTCTCGAGAGCGGCGTGCACCGCATAGCAGGGGATCTCAGCTTCGGTGAAATCTATGGCCATAGTAACGGTTTCACCGAGACGATAAGCCGGACGTGCCAGCATGACGACGCCTACGCGCTGACCGTTGCGTGCAATCACGAAGCGGTTACTGCTCTGGCCCGATTCGGATGACATGTTTGAGCGAATGATGGCGAGGTCGATTGCCTGCTTCGCAGTAGTTGTTTCTCCAATAAAAGAGGAGCGACGAGACGGCGCTGCTGTAGCTGTGGGTGAGAGAAGGCCTAAGCTGTCTCGTGGGCGGTCGAGCAGTTCATCGACATAGCTCAGAAAGTCGTTTATAGTCGAGTTTGGCGTGTCTGATTTAGTCCGTTTCTTCAACAGCGATGAACTGGGTCCTTTTTCGTGTGGCTGAACCTTGGCTTGGTCGCGAAGTATGATATAAGGAGATAGCAAGTCGTGGCCCAGAATCTCGCCATAGCTATTAACGCTTCCAAGAACTCGGAAGGGGATCTCAACAGATCGTACTTGCTGTTCCTTGGCACCGCCAGCTCGTTGCGTGCCGACAACTAAGCTATAAGTTATCTTTATTGCCCTGCCTCGGTGTGTGGGAGGCAATCCCTTTGGTAATTTGAATGAGTACTCGTACGTCTTACTCTCGCCCGGGCCCAATTGCAGATCCACGAACAATATTGATTGGGGAGTAGACAACAGCGGGACAGACTTCGAGCTCGCCGCACCTCGCATATTTTTTATACTGCTGAATTCACTTCCGCCGAGAAGCTCGCCAATGGAATTGCTAAGGCCACCCCATCCAAAGCCAGTCAAGAAACCACTAGATCGTCTTGATGACTCGACTCCAATCACACCACCACCCTGTCCACCTACAACTGCTTTTCGTTTGACGGCTTCGAACGGTCCCAAGTTGACGAGCGACCCATCTAGCGTAAAGGAACCTTGCACCTGGGCATAGCCCATCATCAAGGATTCCGGCAGTTTCGCCGAACCGATGCCAGACATGACAGAGCTTCGGCGCAGGTGGGAAGGTCTCCGGCCGCCCAGGAACGGGTTGGTAACATATTCTGACGCCAATGTTTCTGACGAGTTATTGCTCAATGAGTAAAACTCCCCGCTACTTCTGGGAGTACCACCAGCCATGCTTGTGGTGGACAGGACTCTCGCGACTGGTGCTGAATACTCGGAGATGGTAGGTATCGGCTCTCTCGAGCGGACGGGTAGAGCGACCTGGGGCACTGTCTCCGCAGTGGGTGTTGTAGCAGAGTCATCCATATCAGGAGAATCGCCAACGTCGCCTGTAGAAGGTGCTGGGGCCATAGGGAACTTAAAATCCGGCATTGGGCCCGAGGCTTTCCTCGTAGGCGACCTGTTGAAACCCGGGGTGCTGGGGGTCATCGCAACTCCTAGTCCTTGGCCAAACCCAAGCTTCGAGGGAGGGAATGAATGGTTGTTAAACACCGGAGAGGCATCAGAGCCCAAGGGCGACCGACGCGGTAGTGCCGCCGACTGAGGCCCGTTCGTCGTGTTGATGTTGCGCGGTATGATTTGGAGGCTAGCAGATCGGCCGTGGCCACGACCAGGGCGCTGGGGTCTCGTCTGCGAGCCATTGCTATACACTTGGTCATCGACGGTGGCATTGGAGCCCATGGAAACGATGGAGAGGGACCGTTTATGGGCGTGGCCGGATGGCTGCGTGGGCGGAGGCGGCTGGGGAGGAGGAGGCCATTGTTGGATGCTGTGCCTCAGGCGCGAGCTCGTAGAGGGCACGTTGAGAGACAGCGTCGAGCGGTGGCTACGAGCAGATCCCGGCGGTGTCAAGCCGTTGCTGGAAGCCAGACCCCCTCGAGGGCTCAGCAACGGTGAAGGCTGTCTCGCTCGATCGGATCTCGGGGACGACTGCGAGGGCTGGCGTGGATTCGAGGTGGGCTGGCTGGGACCAGGGGTGACATTCTTGAAGGTGATCTGGCACCGGATCTCCTCGCCGGCAAACACGGTCTGGTCATCCCATTTTATGAAGACGCGGATGTTGGTGGAGCGTCCTTCGGGCGGCATGGTGGCACTCCTTCAGACGAAGGAGAGGAATCATGAGCGCGACCTCATTGTCGTCGATGACCGAGCCGGGAAGAAAGGGACCGCGCTCGCAGCACGATGGCGCGCAGCCGGAACGCGCAGCAGACGTGGATGTGGACGTAGGCGCGGTCGTGGTGGTAGTGGTAATTGATGGCGATGGTGACGATGGTGACGACTTGGGTCGTGGAGAGTTCCCGGAGTGATGCAGTATTGTACGTAAGCTCTATCTAGTCCAAGGTTGGTCGTTGGCGCTGGTGCTGGTCGTGGGTCGAGGTCGGAGGGGGAGCCGTGATAGCCGCCTCCTATTCGATGTTTGTTAAAGGCGACGTCTTGTCCTAAAGGGCATGTAGTTATTTATTTATTAGCCAGCGGATGCACATTAGAACTTTTCAAGTGACAATGCGAATGTCTGTCAATTCATGAGAGACAAATGCGACTATTGGCAAGGCTCAGGTCGACGACGTAGTAATACTTCAAAGTTGCATGGTGCTGACGAGTCCAGACTGCAGCATAGCTCCGTTCAATGATGTGTACCTACTACTAAATAGCTGTGGTACGGTACACTACATTATGTACAGTACAGAGGGGTTGGTAGCACCCACACTTTAGGTAGGTACTAGGTACCTAGTACCTACATGCGTGCAGTAGCCACAGCACCCCGTTCGATGGCATCGTCTCCACATGCCGGCCTTAGATCGATCTACTCATCCTCGTCCTTCAATTGTTGAAATGTATCGTCGACACCTTCAATCTACAGCCACTTACTCGCTCCCTCGTTGTCAAAGCATCAAGCCATGGTAGAAGCTGCTTCTCATACCTACATTTGTATCTATTGCACCTGGATCACACATTTGACCTGGGAATTCACTTGAGTTAAGTAAGGCAAGGCATTCGTGGAAAAAAAAGGTGTTTATACGACAAGTAACGACAACTAAGTATCTACATTTGTATCCCTCAACAGGAAAAGCTATTCGACAAAGACTCCTCCCCTATGCACCTGGGTTATACAGAAGATCCTCGGCTTCCCGAGTCCACCCGCCTCAAATCCATAATTGACGCTTAAAGGAAAATGTATCAGGGAGTGTGTGGGCCATGTGCTTTTATATATACAACCTCGTGGCCATATGCCCGTTCCTGAGCATCGAGCCCCGGTATCGTCGTGTTGTCCGGGACCTTCGGCCAGCACTCGTTATGTCTCCTCACTTCCGTATTTCCAACAGCCATGTTCCTAGACAGTCGTCTCCCCGGTTCTGTTCCTGCTCTCGTCAATCCTCGTAAGGTCGAGGCGACTTTGACAGCCGCAGCTTAAATCCAGTCGCCCCCCGTGTTCTGCTTGTGTTCTTCGTGGTACGAATCCGAGACCCCCCCACATCCACCACAGGGGATGACCGTCCCGTAGGTGCATTTGTTGCATTTCCTGCAGTGCCACTCTTGCCGTTCGCTGCAGCTTCCGCAGTCTCTGCAGTGCCATATCTGGTGGCCCTGCTGCCAGCTTCCGATCCGCTCACTATTGCTGTAACAGAACGAGAAGAACCACTCCCCTTTCTTATCGCCGAGTCCGAGGCCGAGAAGGAGCAGTTCGCGTTCTAGCTTTTCGGTTTGGGCTTCTGGATCTGGTCCACTATAGCTCGTCTCCCATTTCACCCGCCACGCGTCGATTGCCTGGTCGTTGCCATCCGGTACGTAGTCTAGGCCTGTCAGAAGATGATCAAAGAGATAATCAAGCGTGATGTTTTTGTTTTGTCTGTTCTTTTGCAAGTAGGTGATGAAACAGGTGTCAAGCTTAACATTAGGCCCGAGAATGTTGTCGAGCGCGATGTTGTTGAAGTTGTTTTGGCACGTCTCGTCACAACCACAGGAGGCAATGCAACCATAACCCTGATTGCTGCAGGCACAGGTCTCGCAGAGATGGGTATGGCTATGCTCTGAGTCAGGGCCCTCATGCCCATTCTCGCACTGGCAGCCCATAGAGGCTGGCGCAGGGCCATCCGTCTTTTTCTATTACATACACGTTAGTTGAACCGTAGCTTGGCAGAGTATACTGTATGAAGGTCTCGTGCCGACACAAATGATCGGCGTTTTCGGCTTACCTCAGTTACCGGCGCATCCGGTCTGTACTCGGGAATCGGCGCCAACGATTGGGTATCTTCAAATTCTTCAAGATCCTCTTCAAATTCCACTCTAACTTCGGGGGTGGTTTCAGAGCCAAATACACGCCCGTCGATACTGCCGCCGATGCTGCGCTCGTCGACGGTGACCAAACTTTCCTCGGGGATGAGTGCCCATTCCTGTTCCCAACGCAGGAACTGCGGTGTCTCGTTGGACAACCACGAGTCGTACCAGCGGCCAACAGGCGGCCGCTGGCGGAATTCCTCAAAAAACTTCTGACCCAACTCCTCCGTGAGGCGCTCTAGTGTCGTTCGCATATTGCGAATTATGCGCATCCGTTCTGCCTTGTCGTGAGGGGACATAGCACTCTTCTTAGAAGCCTGTACTTGTCTCATGAACCCGCTGCTAATATTGCCTTGGATATCGCACACAATCGACTCAGAGACGAACTTGATCATTTGTTCGTGCGCCGCCGGGTCGTCGGCTGGAATGGCACTCCAACTGACCGGGCGCACCGCAGGTATCCCGTTTGGATGCAATCGTCTCATTGTGTTAGGCCCAGATCCGTCCGTCTTGTTCTCGGTTTGTTTTTGTTTTGGATTCTGCCACATTATCGTAGTCCCGAGCCGATGACGATCGATACGCTGTAATCGCAAAGAGAATAGGAAATGGTTCAACCACGACAGCACAGCGAACAGAAGATACATGCAAACAGGCAAACCACCCAATTTCCACTTTTTACACCCAGATTATCAAGTTTTAATAGAATTTGTCTTGCCTGATTACGGACTCATTCTCAGTTTATTCCACCACATGTTCACTATGATTTGTCAAGATTGCTACTATGATTAGTACTAGCTGCCCCCCTGAGGCGATCCTTCGACAGGGTACGCTTCTAGAAAACAGTCAGCAAGGCAGGCTACCAAGGCCCTAGTCAGAAGTCAAAAACAACACCACGTCAACGATTGTCCAGGCCCCTATAAAGGGGCCGCACGCCATCATCGTGAAAGTCAAAGACAACATGAATGAACATGCACTACACCATATCGACCAGAAAATGGGCTATAGGTGTTAATGCGTCGTTGCGGCTCAAGCTTGGCTTCACACCCCACCCCCAGCAGGAGTTGCTTATTACTGGTCGGCCACCTATTCCCTGTGTGGCTGACGACAAGCGAGCGCCGGGAATTACTAGAACATGCCGCATGGCCCTCTTTCAGCTGGTGGAAATGTGCTGGAGGAAGGAGCTGGTAAGATGGCGGTTCAAATTTAGATTATGACACTGTTGCTGTCGGCTCGGTAGCCGTGGCTAAGCTGGCTTGGCGTCATCTGTCCTTCGTGTAGTGTACAGTAGTATATTTACAGTAGTGTACTTGGTGTCAGTACAGCACGCCATCGCAGTAACGTACACGTGTAGTGTACTATCACTTACCCTAGACTTGTATTATACTAGGAACAAGGTCGGGAACTCCCGTGAGATCCGACGGGTTCTGCTCACAGACCAAGGCTTGTCTGCACTAGTCAGATAGCGTACAGTAGTGGGCTCTGTTCTGTACTGTAATACTGTCTATCTGTAACCCATGCTACATCGGTACTGTACAGATAGCGCAATGATTTCCAATTGCAAGACATGTGAAGAGCCGCCTCCGCGCTAAGTACAGTAGTACCTTAGCCTTAGGTTAGATCAGTCTGCCTACTGTACCCACTGCATAGCGTCTACTACCTACTTAAGTACTCGTCAATAAAACTGAGCAGTAACAGCTTTGACAAGGAAGCCATCATTTTCATATAGGGCAAAATCTGTTACAGTACTTACAGGAAATGGGGCTATTATTTCACTAGCTTATCTAAAAATTCATAGGTCGCCAGGTGACCCCGGATCTTCCATTTCCAAACCATGCTCTCGCTGCGCATGGTGACCAGGCTAACGAATCCTGCCCACAGCTGGTAACGAACCTACGGTACCGAGTATACGCTTTTGGTCCTCGTCGACATGGGATCGAATAGATCTAATAAGTCTTTTAGGATCTCGGATGGTCGCTTAGCCTTAGTGGCTTTCATACATGAACGATTTTTATTAAACTACTCCGTCTCGAGAAAAATATTGCTAGCATTCATTCGTTCCTACTGGGTCACAACCTGTTTCGCAAGTCGCAAGACCTGGGGATCCCATGTAATTCAATCAAACCAGACATTACTATTGAATCTACAAAACTGAACCAATCCAAGAATCGAATAGTCCAAGCAAGCATGTCTATGTATGTTTCGTTTGTTACCTAGTTAGTCTACTGTACTGTAAAGAGCTTGCAAACTGTATCCGGCTCCGGAGCGCTAGTGCCACTTAGGTACCCGTCAATGAGTACCTCTGAGATAGGTTTTACCATCCCGAATCGGAATGAGAATCCAACCTGAGCCACGCCGCTTTTAGCCTGAGCCTGAGCCTGAGCCCTGTCCTGAGCAAGACCCACTTTTCATAGCCTGATATGAATAAAAAACTGCATAATCTCCAATACACCGTCACGTACTTACCATAATTGCACAAAAACCAAGACCGTTTATTGTAAACCGGATTCCAGTATGTATTACAGGATAGTCCGTTTGAGCGACTTCCTAGGAAGTCGGTCGAACACAACAAAACGCAAGCGCAAGCTATTACTACCCCACCTGCCATCAATCTATCTACGCCGACAACGCCGTCCGCATCGCTAGAATCACATGCGCCGCCCACACTAACGTCCTGTCGCGCTACTTGCCCCGATCTTGTTTCTGATCGCCGGCCATGTCTTCTCGACCCTTCCATTTTCTGGCCCTGCGGTCTACCGGGCGAGGATCAACGAAGACGGACAGCATGTCCCGATGACGGTTAGACTGCTATATACTAGGTGCCGTTTTATTAAGGTAGACTTTTTTAACGGCCCTGTGATCTAGGTACTATGCCTCTACGCCGATCATATCTAGAAGATCGTTCAGTAAGAGTGCTTGCGGTAAGTACTTACCTTTTTTTCACACCGGAAGTGCTGTAATAGTATCCTAATCAACCGTATATAGTACTAAATGCCTAAGACACCTAGCTCCCTCTGAGACTCTAATGTCAGCCTTGCTTGATACTATAGACCGTAAGTCTCGTGGTGCTTCTGTTGCCTAACTGGATCGAATGCTAAGAACAGCCACAGAGATGGAAGCCCTCGCTACCCACTTTACATTTTAATATACGAGACGGGTCCTGAGGCGAACAATCAAGCCCTCGAGGTGTCTGAGAAAGAAAGGGGATGTTTGTATGCTATTCTGGAAATACTCGTAGACTTATAGCGATTGAAAACTGCGTACTAGTACGGATAAGACGAAAAGAAGTTTTGGACTAGTACGGCCTGGACTAGTACGGAGTTGGTCGACGGACTGGTACGATATACTTACTGGCACGCGTTCAGACAACGGACCAGTACGGCCCTGGGACCAGATAGACGGGCTAGTACGGCATGCGTACTAGCACGGGTTCAGACGACGGACCAGTACGACATTTCGAACCAGTACAACTTTAGGCGGCGTACCCGTACGGCCTCGGACTAGTACGGGCCTTGAAACAGCACAGATTAGGACCCCGTACTGGTACGACCGTAGACCAGCACGGCCACGGGCTCACTACTAGTACGACTCCGGACTAGTACAGCAGCACGACGTTCAACATTATCCAGCACGGCTACAAAGACCTAGTGCAGGCCATCGCATTTAACGCGTACGGCGACCGGTGCGCGACGGCGTGTAGCGCCTGTGCGAGAACTGGGCCGCCCACGCCGGCGAGATCCTCAAGCTGTAGTAGCTGCCGCCCACGGTGTACCCGAACCTGCTGGCCTCGCTCGGCATCGAGGGCCGCTTCAAGCTGTGGGCCGAAGACCCCTCCGCCGCGCCCGGCCGCCGCTTCAGCTCGCGCACCGGCAACGGCCGCGCCATCTCCGAGATCCGCACCGCCCGCTACCCCTTCCGCTCTTTCTCCGTAAAGCACGACGACGTGTTGCGCTGCACCTAGTTCGCCCTGCTCGCCTCCGATGGCCACCTCTCCGTCTACGAGAGCGACGAGCCCGAGATGCTTAGCAAGTACGGCAAGATGGACGACTTCCAGGCCTGCCCCAAGCCCCTCTGCGGCGACGAGACCTGCTTCAAGGTACGCTTCGACCCTAACCTAGAGCCGTGCTACGCCGCCCTGTCGCTCGTCGTCCCCGGCCCGGAACACCTTGACCAGCTTCTTCGGCGCCGCCACACGCGCGCGCGCGAGTTCTACCTCGCCCTGGAGATCCCGCATAAGCACCTCGTGCGCAACGTCGCCTGGGCCCCCGGCAATTACAAGGGGTACGACATGGTGGCCACGGCCGGCCAGGATGGGTTTGTGCAGGTGTTCAGGATCGATACGCCGTATGGCGAGGACGGTGGCAAGAGCTAGGCTGTAGAGGACATCACGGGAAGGCGAAAGCCGCCGGGGGATGACGGCAACGGCGGCGGCGCGCAAGCTAGTGGGAGCAACAATAACATTAACAACAACACGCATTACCGCAGGTCCTCGCAGGCGCTCTCGGGCATAAGAGTCAAGCTCGATAAGTCGGGGACCCACGGCGAGCGCACCGTCCGGGCCAGCCGGAGCAGGTCGAGCACAAGCTCACGAAGCTTTCAAAGCTTGACGCGCACTAGTCGCCCGTGTGGCTGGTCGGCTTCAACAACGACGGCTAAATTCTCGGCAGCGTGGGCGACGAGGGCAAGCTTATATGCTATCGCTAGATGCCGAGCGGCGCGTGGGCCAAGAGCTCGGAGCTAGGCATGATGAAGACGAAGTTGACGGGTATCTCGTGAAATCGTGAAATATCACGCCAGCGGTTCTTGAGTTGTAGTGTAGTGTTGGAGGGAACCATCAGTATCTATCTTTATGTGCTCTCGGGGAGTGCGGCGCTATTACGCCGTGTACTAACCTATGTACTACGCTGTTTGTTGATTTGGTGTTGTCCCCTCCCGTCTTGTGTGACGGAGCGATGGCAGTTTCTTGACATTAGTCAGGTAGGTACCTACCTACATTACCATCTTAATGCGATCCACACACACACACACACACACTCACACCTATCTCAAACTCTCGCATGGCATCTTGATCGCAGCCGGAGGCAGAAGCTTAACAACGTCTATTCAATTTCAATCGTGATACGCGTCAGATCTAAGAGTACTATCTATCTATGCGCCTCGTAGATAGATATTCACTGAAGATGCATCGCGGCAGCTGAGTGAAGCAAAAGGTTTAACCTAGGCATTAAAATGCCCCTCGATCCTTTGCAGGCATGTATTAGGTAGGTATGTGACTCTGGAGGTCTAACCTAGGCAGTTGAGGTCCTCGAGGTTATCTTGAATAATAAGGTTTGATTCGTGTCAAGACATAATATTCGCTAGATCAGACAAAACGCTGCTGCATGGTCATGGTCATGGTCGTGGTCATGGTCGTGGTCAGTTGAACTTTGAATCATTCTCCTACCTACATATGTACCTCCAAATCAATGAATACTTCGATTTAATCAAGAAAAGTTGTACGAGCTATTGTTGACCTACCTACGCATAGAAACGATCTGCCTTTACTGGGAAGTATTATGCACCCCTCTTTGGGGGTGTCGCTAAGTACATAATCAATCGCCAATGCTCACACTCCGACACTACTTAAATACGTACTGATTGCCGAAATATGCAAACATTGAAAACGAGTGAGTGATATTGCCTTTGCCTCCACCTGACCCAACAATCTTGGAGACTCGCCTCGCTTGAGGTAGGTACTAGACGAAGACATCTTTTTCCAGGGAAATGAAATAAATAAATGCCTGCATTCGGTGGTGTCGTGTCGTTCGTGGCGGCGGCGGCCGGAGAACTACCGAGTGTATAGACTGAATTTGCCTTTTGGGTGTAAATGACGTACGTCACATCATCTCGCGACAACGGTGTTTATCTTATACATAATTACCGCGAGAATGAACGATATCTTTCAAACACTTGGCACAACAGGTCAGGTGAACAGAGACAGCACTGGAGGATCCCAAGTTGCGTGTATTGGGACCTCAATCAACTAGAAGTACAAGGTAACTATGTTCAGCACCCAACCAGTCATGCCATACGAAAAATAGATGTCCGCTTAGTGAAGTGGGAGCGGACATCGATTTTTTCGTATAGCGGGCCAGTTGAAGAACCTTTTGACGAAGAGAAATTGGCTGCGCACCTCTGCTACTGATTACTGAGCAGAGAGCATTGGTTCGTTCAGACCCGAAATTCAAGAGACCCTTTAGAGCTTCATTCTAGTCAAGTCGACACGCTGGCAAGTTGGGTTGTGTGGCTCGTCGCCAAATGTAATCCAGGACAGCGTATATCCGGCGATAGTGTAGGTTGTCTGCCAGCAAATGACCCAACCATTCTCTGTAATTAAACTTGTCAGTCCGTCATCACATCATCATTTCAACCCTTTAGCCTTCAGGCAGGCGACTCACGAATTTTAACCGCGGTTTCATCTGATCGTTTCCCCACAACCTCTTCCGCATCATTGTGACCCTGGAAGTACACATAGGCCCTTCCGTCCTTACCAAAACCTAGGTAGTACGTGTTGTATGGGTTGGCGCCGGAACCGAGCTCCAACCACGCAATATTCGTACCGGGGAAGTGCGTCCAGAACATAGGCTTTCCTTTGTAAAGCTTGTCCGAGTTGCTCGAGTTGCTGGCATTGATATCCGTGACTACAAAGCCCATCCCCGAGTTGTCGTCTACCGTGCTGTTAAAGTAGAAGCGGTACGACGAGTTGAAGGCAGCAGGCGCAGGAGCTGGGCGATAGTGTAGCACAGAGACTCCAGCGTCCGGATCATGGTCCGTCTCAAATTCATGGACGGCGTAGAGGTACCCTACAGTCAGTCGTCAGCGAAGAGTCTTTTATTCGTCAAGGCTCGCGGTGCAGCTCTCACCGTCAATCAAGCTCTTGCCTTGGCCCTTGACGTGCAGTGCGTACGGGCCGTCGGTCTTCAGATCGGGGAATGGGTTTCCATCGATATCGGTGCCCTGGGAAAGGGCCCCGGTGGCGGCGAAGAGGCCGTACAATGCAGCAGTGAATTTCATAGTGGAGTAGAGACAAGGCTGGAGTTGCTAGTGAGAGATTGATGGCTGTAAGAAACTATGAACACGATAGCCGACTTGCTGCCTTTCGAGATTAGAACGGCATGTTGCAAAACACCATTAATATAGAGATGTACAAAATCTTGCTGCCTAAGAAGGAGACCCTTACTAAGTTCCCACTTTTACATGATCCTTCTCAGGCTGTTATTTGAGACTGATTTATGTGGTTGGCAAATAATTTGGATCAACGATCTTAGCTTTCTATTCTGGTCGCATTGCTTATGTTTTAACTAATGCCCTGTGGACTCGACCATGAAGTAAGTCGTTTGATCTGCCGCTAATGCACGAAATGCACGGCTGCGGATTATGGGCATCAAGGGTCCAATTTACATACGGTATATACGACAGGCTGCCATTATTGACTGCGGGTATTTTCAATAATACTGGATTCGACAAAATAAACTTATGTACAGCAGCATTTGGTTGCTAGAAAGTAAAGCTTGGATGCGGTGTAGACGATGTTGTTATGCGAAGCATTAATTGGGCCTAATATTGTTCGACAACAAGATGCAGTTCTTTGCTCCGCATAGCGCAGCTTTGTACCGCAAGAAGGTTACTACCTTTGGGCTTTTTCTAAAGTTGTGATTTCCTTCCCTAACATGAGGGATGATTCTTTAGGAGAGTATAATGAATGGGTTTAATTATTCTATACATTGAAAAAGCTATAAGGGGCTGCCATGGAATAATAAATTATGCAAAAATGTACATAGCTGCATAAATGTACACGGGGCTGCCTGTACCTACCTAGCGACTGACTGATTTTTGGCTGAGCCGACCCTAACGAAGCCCCAGTCTTTCGCTACTAAAACCACATCCATCCATCCATCTATCCCAACGAAATAATAACCAATCATTCGGCAACGCCAAATCACCAACGAATCAACGCCCGGTTAGCTCAATCGGTAGAGCGTGAGACTCTTAATCTCAAGGTTGCGGGTGAGTTACCACCTAAGTATATTCAATGCACGAATACGTTCAACTATAATACTGACAATCTTGGCAGGTTCGACCCCCGCATCGGGCTCAATTCCTGATGCCTCCCAGTTAAACTGGGAGCAGCAACCCCAAAGTTTTTCCTTTTATTTCATCCGACTTTCATTTTTCTTGATTCTTTTTGCCCTTTCTTGTCTTTCTGGGAGTTTTTATTTGGTGTTAGTCAGTGCTACTCTATCTTGCACATACCCAATGTAAGGTCTGTGCGTCGGCTAGCACGCACGTGGTCAGTATTACCAATACTGCTTTTGCAAGACCCGAGTGATGACAACCTCTTTGAGTGCTTATTAGAGAGGAAATGGCAAATTACCAGACCATTAGCGATAACCAGTCAGCTGGCCTTACTTGCTCCGAAGGTCTTCGATATAAAATCCACCATCACCGGCCCAAGCAGCCGTGAGGCATGCCTAACCATATGCCCACCTTTGATAGACCGAAATTACCTTGATATTTTTGAGTGAAGTCTAGATTTGTTCGAGTTCTCCATGTAGTGTTAGGCATAACACTTATGACGTTTACGACTACTATATTTCAGCATAGTTCATCTAAATCAAGTCTCTCGACGTGCCTAATAGGGTTAACTGCACCCAAATCGCCAATACCATGGACTTATACTACGGATCATTACAGTCAGGTTACTTAAAACAGCTAGTTATCTCGAGATATGTGTATTTTTGGATCTAAACGAGCGGCTAGTTCAATAGGCTATTGAGCAACATCAAGAGAATAGCTAGAAGATATTAACACCTGGCTAGCAAGCGTCCTCGCAGCCGGAAGAAAAATATTCATCCAATCACCAACATCATCGTCCCTGCCTTGTGCATAGGCTACCCACGGTTCTTGATAACTATGCAACGTCAGCAACGAACCCAAGTTACGTATGGGGGACCCCTTAATACTTTAGATGCTATGTGGGCATTCACCGTCTTGTGTCTGGGTTCTTAACAAGCTGAACCGCACGGGATGCACTGGCCAGGGCCATCGGCAGGACCGCACTGAATGAAAGGAAATTAATCAGTTCGCCGATATTCCTAAATCCAACCGCGAGCGTCAGGATCTTACCCAAAAAGCACCAAGTGGGCAGATGGGGTCCTCGACCGGCGAGCCATCACACCAGCGTTTCCAGAGTCCGTCGGGAGTGATGTCTCGAGGGTCGTAGGCAGGGATGTTCCCATTGCCGGTCGGGGACGCAGCCACGATAGAGGCGAGGAGAGCTGCGATGGCAATGATGGTCTTCATCTTGAAATGGGTTTTGTTACGAGATGTGGTATGGATGGATGGAACTGCCGTTTGATTTAATGTGAGAAGCAAGCGTATCTGAGGAGCGTCCCCAGAATAACCAGAGGAAAGGAAAGGCATGGCTTTATACTTCGCGTCCAAACCGCCCAAATTGCCGTCCAATGCTAAATATTCCGCTATCTTCATCGATAAACCAAGGACCTTTGCTTGAGAAACCCGCTCTGGTTCTGTATTGTCGTAAGAGGCGTCGACCAGATGACGGTGCTTACTGAGGAACAACATGATCCTGTCAGACTGCTCCCTCAGCGTTGGTGTAACGCCCTGCATACCTACATGATCTGATGTGATTCCGGCGGGCAATGTTGCAAACATGCCGGAGGCAACTCCCCTGCTCCAAATGAATCCTTCTCAACTTTTTATCATCGTAGAGTCTTATGTTATAATCTGGTTGAGAGCATAAACCTGAAATGCACTTCCAGACAAAAAACCCACAATTATAAGCTATGTAGAATAAAATCTGAACGTAGTAATTAATGTGCAATCTCGTTTGTCATGTTATCTGTCTATGATTATGTCCAAGTAGTAACATGGTTAAAAGTGGCTTGTAGTTATAATTTGCTGCGCACTTTGCTAGCGTCTAATTCATTGCATCATCACCGAGCGTGCCCTGGGAAAAGTGCAGTCACTGACGCGGCCTGAAACCCGAAGGAGCTTATATCCACGTAGGACAGTGTCACATGGAGACGTTATGGACCTAATGTTGGTTCCCTGTTGCTATTTTTACCTATTGTGTTCGATGCCGTGGGTTGTGGTTCATTAACGTGTAACTCTCGGAGACGAGACCAATCACTGAATGTTGATCATCTAAGTTCTTGGCAAGTACTGGGCTAGATACAGCTCAACCAAGGGGAACTCGTGTACGGTGCCGGTCGAAGGCCCATTTCCTCTTGATTTCTCCTTGTCGTTAATGCAGTAAAAACGTAGTTCTTATAACGACAGAATCCCGTTGTAAACCATTGTCTATCTGATTCGTAGGCATGCAGAAATATATCCTAGCTTTCTCTCAATAATATCGTTTCCGATTAACCCACTATTTAATTCCAGCGTAATGACAACCTTGTACGATTCGAATCTGTCAATTCACGCAGCTATTCACAGAAAGGGTGTGTCAGGAATAGCTCACGTGTTATCATCTGACGACATCTATCTAGTCTGAGGATCATCCACAATAATTATTTCGAACAAAATCGGGCCTGGCATTCATCTGTGCGCCATAAACTACCATCTGCTTTACCCAGAAGATCTTAGACAGCAATTTTAAGCGAATGGCGTCCAGAGGACATTACGTAGAAGGCGTAGAATATAACATACAGACTTACTACGGTTTTACTTTCGTACCGCATATGAAACTGGCCTCTTAGGAGTTTACGATGGCTTCGCTCGGTCTCTATGCTTCTGCATGTGGTTCGTCTAGTTCGATATAACGATGCACTCTATGAGCTGAATGACGGGGGCTAGGATGATGTGAGCTGCACTGACTGATCTACATGCCGCAGCAAGAGGGCTCTTACGCGACTCCAACAGTAGAGACGAAGGATGTGTTGGCTAGTATTCTCTATGATATCTTGGAACCTTCTGAATACCATTCATCTTCTTGCGGAAGTAGCGATTTGACACTGTAATGGTGGCGATATGGAATCAATATTTCCACCTGGCACATGCAGTAAATTTGCCAATAAACTACGTTCATGGTCGCTATATAAACTCGGGCCCATCGCAGATTGTAGTTGAAGCGGAACGCCCCTGCCAACAACATGGATTTACCACTATGCATTGTATTATCTACCTGGCAGGCTTCGTATTGTGCTCCAGAACTCTCGCCGAAACAACCCGCCAAAAGTCACAACGATTACCACGACCCCCTTCCCAGGGGAGAGTCGGCCAGACTGAAATTACTCGCTGAACCGGACCCAGGGCGAACATAATATAGACTAATGTATCCGCGACGGTAACGAAGCTATAATCTCTCCTGGCAGTGTTCAAATCCATGTGAATAGGGTTGCTGTGCGCGAGCTGAAGCCAATCAATAAAAATGACGTTCCCGCTGACAGGAACGGACGCATTTTATGTACCATGGCGTCCGCAACAGGAACGACCATGTATTGTTAATAATCAAGCTTCCCTATGTCTTCTGCATCGCGCTTCGGATGTCCGCGTTGGGGCAGCGTCGCGCTAACGGCGAAGTACCCCCTTAGATCGGTGCCGTGGTACGATCTCGGCGATCCACTGAGCCGAGTAATTGAAGACGGTCTCGGCTCTACTTAAAGTTGAATACGGTTCGCTAGGTGCGGGTTGCTATACCGGATTGCGTTAATGCCGTCGGCCCCGTATTCTCTGCATTGCCATCTCTGCTTTTCGTATAAGCCGAATAATTGCTAACTTAATTAATCCCTATATTTTATGGGCACGCCGACCTTCGTGAGATATGTACCTCGCATCTTAATGTGAATTTTTTTTTTGACCCGAGATTGATCAAAGCGGGCTGGCTTTCCTGGGATACCCTGCCGGGAACAGGGTATGCCGATCGTGCCACGGCTGGACACTTGTGATGGCAATATACTGGACCCTCTTGCTTCTTTCTAGAGGGTTTATCGCTTTTCTTGAGGCTGAAGTCAGGAAGGAGGACAAACCCAAGGAGAGCTTTGAACTTGGGATTTCAGGGACCTACCCACCAAAGAGAAGGGACCTGGAACGTGTGGCTTCCGGGTTTTCCCGCTTTATCACAAACGCAGTCGCCCTTATATGATCTCTGCTATGTTTTCGCTGTCACCAGTGGTCATTTGATGCGTGATAATCGTCTGCGCCGCATCTCTCTAGCTACCTACTTCCTTTGACTAACAACCATTCAACCCACATGGTGTTCCCCAAGGGACCAAGGCATTAGGACATCTCCTAGATCAACATGACACACTAGATTACTTCTCCATATTCCAGACATCGTCACTCTCTCATTATAGTAGACATTTAATCCACCTAGTACTTGATTCAAAGTTTCCCTCAGAAGCAGCTTGCCTATGGTCTTTCCCACAGCTCCCCAGATCCATCCACACCAAGATAACTAACTGGTCGAGAATAATTTTCGGCACTTTTAGTTTTGAAGAAGCCCGTGGTCGCGCTGTTCGGGAGTGTTATCGGAACCACTTTCCCTCCGCATAAGATTCTGTCCTGCTGCGTCGTCACATCTCCGGGGAGCGTTTCTCTACATCAAGTCTAATGCATGATTTTCAATCAAAAACCCGACCTCATGACATAAGTACACATACACCTGCACTATTTGCATTCTCAACTCCGCAAAGCAACTGACAGCTCTTGCCAAAGCTACAGCTGCCCGACTTGTAACACTAAGTTACTACAACCGTCCTCGTCAGAAGCTACATTAAGCTTCACGTTTATGGGCTCTAAGCAATACTTAGTAGATACACACAATATCTTAAGTCGACGCATAGGTATTTCGAAGCTGAGGTCTGAGAATGGCGATTATCCAAGGGTTGCGAGGCCTAGAGGTCACTATCTACACCGGTGGCCGCACTGCAAAGGAATATGACGATCCACCCGAAACAGGCGGAGCCCATGAGCGCCCACGAGCGGTCACAAAATACATCGAATGCAAAGATAATGAGCCCTTCAGGATCCACCTCAAGGCAACCGATGAGTACTCGTGGGGTTTCAAGAACCACGCCCTCAATTTTGGGGCGGTGATTGATGGCATTTGGGTAAAAGGCGAGCTGTGCAGACAGGAATATACTGATGAAGAGGACTGGGAGCGGGACATCAGCTACCGTGTAGTGAAGGATCCTAACGACTATGCACGTTACATTCTTCAGGAATTTGCCTTCTCAAACATCATCAAAAGTAAGTACCTATCATTGATGTGCATACACACTACTGATGAAACCCCATAGCCGACAACGCCACGGATGAGCAGCATGAATCCGACATGGAGAAAATGGAGCGACTTGGCACAATAGAGGTTAAGGTGCATCGCGCTACAGTACAAGGAAATGGTCCAGTCTGCGTACCTGGTGGTGACCATCCCAAAGGCTTTATTATATCCCGAGACGCAGTGACAGGAAAGGCTAAGTCTCATGGAACCAAGTAAGCCAAATTGTCAATCTATTGAGTCGACAGGAGTTAATAGACGGTTCAGGTTCACTCGTACGCAGCCTGCAGTGAAGCCCAAGTACATCAGATGCTCGACCCTTACCGGGGACGATGGGCCCATTGCTATCTTCCGATTTAAATACCGATCTCGAGGTAACACATTCCCAATCGCGTTCGGAAACCAACAAGCCTTGATCTAACAACGATTACTTCTAGAGGCTCTAAAACTGGAAGGTATCACGCCTGATCCTCAACGGCCGTTCGATGGGCTCGTGGAGATCACGGATGACGAGCATGATGACGACGAGCGACGCAACTCTGGCGGCAATGTAGGTGGCGCTTCAGATTTTCTCTGGGTGGCGACTAACTCAAGTTTGCAGCAGAGAAATCACCTTAATAATAGCAAGCGAGCCCAAACGAAGATCAAGAAGGAAAGAGAGGATGACGGTGGCAATATTGCACCATCTCCTGCAAGTTTTACCGTTGGTCAGAATAGCAGCACTAAGCCAACAGAACCACCCCAGCTGAAGCGTTTGGTTCCACCTGACATCCAACCCTCCTGTCCTGCAGTTCGGAGTCGGGCTGGTACTCCCAAAAGCTCTGGGCTGAAAAGGACCTGTTCAAGGGCCAACAAACGCCGTCGTAGGATCATACGCATAGACCCTGCGCCAGTGAGGGGCGACCTAGAGAAAGCGATAACTACCGACGGTCAAACTCGCCCTGGTGCTGCCTCACAACATAGTGCCCCCCGACCTGTAGCTAAAATCAGGCCCCAAGTAAAGATACAGACAAGTAGTGAACCGCAAGTGAAGCAGGGAGCCCGCGGTTCGGCCAACGGAACCACTTCCGCTGTTGGGGGGGCTCTCGACAAGCCTGGCTCACATGGCATGTCCATGGACAACGGCAATGATGACGTGTTGGTACGGGAAACCAAAACACCTCTTGGCTTACGTTCTTGTGATACTGTTCTCCCAAGTATTGAGAGAGACGTTAGCAGTACCGAAATCAAGGCCAAGACCAGATCGAAGAGCAGCAAGACTGTTACTCAAAACACGGGTAAGAAGATTGTCTTCAGCCACAAACAAAAGGGTACCACACATGGCACCGTGATCTCGGCGAAGGGCCCTCGCCACGGAATCAGTACTTCCAAGTCTGCAGTCCCACGCGTCAAGGAAGGAACCAAGCACGGCAACAACGTCTTATCATTCGAGGACACCGACTGGGCCGAGCAGGAGCGCCGGGATGAGGCGGACATGAAGAGGATGCTCGACTTCGACGTCGATCCGCGAAATTCGCAAGCCCACTTTCTCGAGCCTCGCTGGTTCAGCGGCAAGGTTATCGATCAGAAAGATAAAGCCGAAGATGCCATCGACTACGAGGACATGAGCGATGGTGACCTGGCCAGCGACCCGGGATCTACGGGTGCCCTCCCCGATAAATATGAGCATCGTTCTCTCGTCGAACACAGCAAAGACCACATCGGCAATCAGCGCCGGGGGGTGGTAAAGCGGCTGCAACCGCCACAGGAGAAAGTCGATCGAGTCTTAGACGACGACGTATCCGAGAAAGTTGCATCGAATCGTCACCCCAGGGGTATCGCTGCTGCGCCGACCCCCTCCTCCTCCTCCTTCTCCTCGTTCCTCCCTCAGACACGTACTATAAGTGCTACTAGTCTGCTCAGAAGCATGCTACCTCCACCGGCCCCGGCGCTGTCTACGAATAGTCCTATCCCTGCGTTGAACCACGCCAAGGCCACTGTTCTATCAAGTGGTCTTTTACCTCCCCCGTGGCTCGCTCCCGCGTACCAAGCAGGCAGCGCTCTGACCAGAATGAATGGACCAGAATCAGTACGTAACTCCACTTCAAAAACCGGTACCAACAGCCGTATTGCCGATAACGACACCAGCACTACGGCTGTTGTAACCCGCACGGGTATGGAGAAGAAGAAGAAGAAGACGACGACGACGACGACGCCCAAGACTGCCAAAAAGCGCAGATCCGGCCAGATCGTCGATCTCTTAACCAGTGGCCCGATCGATCGTCCTCGCCCTTCCAAAAAGTCTAAGACGCGCGACGAGCGCGAGATTGTCGAATTATCTGATTGATTGATTGAAATTATCTGATTTCAAACAGACGGGCTGTTAGGGGCGCCGAATCTAATTCGGCTTGGTGTGTTAAAGGGCAAGGGGAATGGTACGGGTCATGATCGAAAAAGAAAAAATAGAAGGCAGAAAAGCACAACAGCTGGGAGATGACAATGGGGAAACCAACGGAAAACAGATGGAGCTGCGGTTTACGAGACGGGCGGCATGGCGCGGTACGGTATAGGACCAGACATCGCCGCGACGTTTGTGGTATGTAACGCATATGCGTGGTTCAGCAGAACTAGAACGTCTAGATATTAGGTTGCTAGAGGTTGACGCCGAACTTTCTTCGTTGATCTCGGCATCAGGACATTTAGGGAGGAAGATCACACATCGTTATCTCGTTGCGTTTATCTTTGCGGTTTTCATTTACCAAGGAGCATTTCTAAGATGGATCATAGCCGGGATACTCTCGGGTCATAGCTGTTATAGGACATACCTATATCTTATGTAGAACGAAAGCCAAAAACTTCGATTGATTTCCTGGGTACTTGTTCTCGTAGCTACTGTTAGGTATGTGATAATTCAATTCAATGTCTAGGCCGGCAGCGTAGATGAGAGAGAGAGAGAGAGAGTACATTGGGCAACGGCGTTTATTCTCGTGATATATCTGTTCCTTTCCTAACGCTCTTGAAAACCTACAAGTGTAAAGCCTAACATATCGAAAGTAGCTTAAATTCCTCGCTAGTCATGAAATCATCCAGTCATCATCTCATACCCAAATTCGTTTCCCCGACCAAGAAGTATATGGTATGCTTCATCCGCCGCCTTCGTGGTGACCTCCTCGTGGTTGACACCCCCGTTTGCCTCCACGACAAACTGCTCGTCGACAAAGACCTTACAGAAAAATTCCTTCGCGCCGGCTTCGATCCGTACCTCCGTCTCATACCTAACTCTTTTCCCCCCTCTCCCAGCCAGCTCACCGAGCTTGCCCTTGGGGTGCTGGATGTTGACGTTGTCAGATAGGATGCGTCGCAGGTAGGGTAGTATCCCGATACGTTCCACGATCTCTGTGCATGTCTCCATAGAGCCTGAATCAACCCACACGGCGCCGATGAGACTCTCAAACATGTCTGAGAAGAATTTGGGAATGTCGAGATGGGCGAGCTTGGCCCAGGGGTATTCGGTGCTGTGTGCTATAGCATCGAGAATCGCTTCTCTCTCTGCTCGATGTCGCCCTTCCGCGGCTCGTTGGGCGTTGATGACGTGGGGGGACTGCTGTCTCATGTACTTCCAGAAGGGCACGGGCTTCTGAGTCACAGTAGTGGCGAGGTTAGTTGGCGAGATTTCAGTAGTCTCTTGTGTGGTGCACCACTCCATCACCAAAAAGCCGAGCAAGTCAGCATTGACGCACGCTGTTCGTAGGAGATGCATCTGATTGTTCGAGAGCTCCCGGTCTTGCAACCAAAGCGCCGAGACGATAACGCTATCTAGGATCGGGTCACCGAGGAATTCGAGTCGCTCCAGACATACATCTGCAGATGTACTCAGACTCCAGGAAGCATGCGTTAGGGCCTCCATCAACAGGGCTTTGTTTTGGAATTTATAGCCAACTAGTTCCTCTAAGGGCTCATAAACGGGGCTCAAATGCGTTATGATATCTCTCCTGCTAGAAAGTGTCGTGTGTGCATCGGTCAAGTCGTGCCATTCTACTTCTGGTAACAAGATGCGCAGGCAAGCTAGGGCTTTTGACATGCCCCCATCTACAAACGCGGCCCCGATCAACGACTCGACGACATCAGCAAGAGTTTTTGTCGACATTTTCCTTTTGGACAACGGTTCATCTTCACAAGGGACTAAGTCTTTTATATAAAGGGGACGCCACTTGTGACCCGTGAAAGATTTCGTTAAGATAAATTTATCCAGCCCCTTTTCAACTGAGGCACGACACAGCCGTGAGTTTGAAACGATTCGGTCTTTCATTGCGGAGAGGTATCCTTCTGGGTAGTTTGGGCCTATCACGTAAATTAGTACAACGATCACGAAAGGAGAACTACTAGACTTACGCTGGATCATGACGGACACCGTCGCTAGGATCTTTAAGATCGAATCCCCCAAGAATTCAAGTCTCTCGTAGTCGGTTGCTTCCCCGGCAGCACGCGAGCTGATAGCGGTTACGACAAGCGATATATCAGAAAAGCCGACTCCTTCTAGGGTAGTGCGGCACAGCTCCTCTGCAGTGAGGTAAATTTCAAGCATATGAATGACCGACGGGATAATGCTACCAAAGTAGGCTTTGGAACGGTCGATGGTATCTACCGTACAATATGATGCAGGGAGTGCACGGGAGTATCGTGTACTTGGTTTCGGAGCATCTAGAACGGGATGGAGCAAGTCTTGACGCCGTGGCCAACTCCGGAGCGCTAACCACGGGACGTCTTCTGGCTCGTGCCGCGCATCCTTTTCAATACATGTTACTAACTCCGAGGATGGCTTGGAAGGCAACCATTCTATGAACAGGTGAGCTCTTCCGGTTTTGTTTCGAACCACAAACTCGGGATCAAGGGAGCCCTTCTCAGCTGCTCGCATTCCAATGTGCTGACGGAACGCGATTTGTTCAGTGGATTGGAGATGCAAGATGTGGGCTGAGTCCTCGACTGGCCAGCGGTGACCATATGCCAAATCGATCAAAGCTGCACTTTGATCTTCTTTCAGGGCACATGCCGTGATACAGTCGGCACGTTCGCTTGTTTCGACTATCCACGTATTATCCGCATCCCAATATACTTTAAAGGAGGGCAACTTCGGGAAATGACAGGGAAGCGACGCTTGAAACCTGGCTATCACTCTATCGCCGTCTTTCAAAAGAAGCTCGCGCTGCACTCGCTCGTTACATTGTCCCCACAGCTGAGCAACCTTCCGCCATGGTCTCCAGAGACCATTGACCTCTATAATTGAGCTACGTGTCTCAATACCATCTAAAATATCGTCTATCAGTGGCATTAGATTGTCGTTAACTAAGCCAGCTTCGTATATCGCCTTGAATGCCTGAAACGCAGCGTCTTTGAATGCGTTCCTCTCTGAGTACCATTGCTGAAGGCCTTCCACCCGGCGAATAGATCGAGGCAGTGACGGCGGTAGATAGACTACTGCACTAAATCTTGGAGGGTTGCCGGAAGAGCTGCCAATTTGTTCCGAAATATAAAAAGGGCGGTGGTCAATGTGTTGTCTGGATGTCATTTTTAGGCAGAAGTGTTCGAGATGCGATTTAGCTTGATCGAAGTCGAGCTGTGCTCCAGTACTAGAGACACTCAAGGGGGAGATACCTGGGTTAATATCCAGTTCTTCGAGCTCTGCTAGTTCACGAGCAACTCTCGTGTCGTCTTCAATGCACTTCTTCATCATACCCTCTAATTCTATCCATTCGTCGTGTTGGTTGAGGGATCCTTCTAATAGTAGGATGATTCTGGAGTTCTCCATCCTTGCCCTTCCTCGCCTTTGAATGAAAGACTTAACATTTGGCGGTGCGTTCAAGCAAATAACTAGGTTGCAGGCAGGGACATCAATACCCTCCTCTGCAACGCTGGTGGCGATTAGTAGATTTACTTTTCCTGTCCTGAAGTCTTCAAGATCTATATTATCCTTCACTTGGTTGAGATCTCCAATGTCTCGTTTTCGCGCTGCATGGTTGCTAGTCCCGATCATAGTGCCGACTCGAAAGCGGCTGCTGACCGATGTAGTTGAAGACAACATATGAGCCAATACAGCTACAGTAACAGTTTCCAGGACAAAGATGATACAGCGAGTGTCGTCTGGCGCTGATTGTAGTTCTTGAACCAGAGTAGAGAATTTGTCAGACAAGTCGACAGTGGTGGTGTCCTTCAATGGCTGGGGTAGTTTGATCTTGACTTGGCGGAGTGCATTAGTAATATACTGTTTTTCCGTCGTCTCCCAATTCTCGAACCAGGTGAGGCTTCGGTCACTTGATTCTAGGAAATTGGTTACAGCCTTGTAGATGAAATATTCCGAGGCCCAAGGCCCCAGTTCCCGGTGAATTTCTGTACTTTTGTGGTACAAGGACTGCATCTGCTTTATGGTATAGGTGTCCCTTTTTTCTAGTGCCTTCTTAAGCTTAAATGAGCTCCTCTCAGTTCCTTCACTTAGAAGTCGTAATATGTAAGGGTCTTGGTAAATATCGAGGCTCATGCAGGCTTGTGCCAGACTAACCAGACTCTTCGTGGGAGGACGATCGCCAGAATCCGGAACGGTTACGGATGATAAGGCCGGTCGCTTTACTGCGAACAGGAGCTCTTCCCTGTGGATAGTAGGGGCTTTGCATACGGCGTCCAAAGTCTGTTCGATTATTTCAATGCCTTCGAGGTTTGACCTCATGATAGGACTAGCTGTAAGGCCGAGAATTGCCGGACACTGCAGACCCTTGTTTTTATGGATGCGATATCGCTCCATGATCTTGCTTCCGGGGTGTTTTCTGACGCAGTTGTGTGCTATATACCTATTAACCTAGAAGACTATCCGTAGCGTCGTCAATATACTTACCTTCATCAAAGACTATAAGACTAAGTCGGTTGAATTGCACAAAAGCGTGCGTTACGGCATCAAGAAGAACCTGGTAAGTTGACACTACAACACGAACATTCTTCAGGTAATCATCCCAAATGCGGGTATCGGACCAGGTATCGACACCGTCGGCGCCACTAAGGAGCTTGATTTGGGCCGCCCCAATTTGAGACTTCAGCACTCGGAATTGCTGCTGACACAGGGCGATAGTTGGCGCAAGGAACCAGATTATCTCAGCATATGTGTCAGTCTGAGGAAACCGCTTTAATAGTCAATATGCTAACCTTGTTCGAACATTTCTCGAGTTCGGCCTGGATGCGGAGCACCGCACTACACCATCATGATTATTGGATTGCCTATACGCGGAGAACCCTGAGATGGAGTAATGGGGAGAGGGTGGCATGTTTAACTCCTATGCGGGATGCCCAATAGTGACTTACACCTGTGTCTTGCCACTTCCTGTATCCATCTATGGTACGTGTTAGAGATACAGGCCACGAATAGCCAGCAAAATTTGACGTACCGCAACAATGATGTTCTGCTTAAGGCTTTTTTCAAACATCTCCGTCTGGTATGCCCGAGCGTGTATAACTATATTGTCCTCTACCGGGTCCGTGGTAGAGTCTGCCTCAATAGGAGCATCAACCCGAGAGGATGTGATGTGTGCTCCGTCGTCAAATCCATCGGCGTGATCGGGCGCGTCCTCAGGGGTAGGAATAAGTTCGAGCGAGCTCAAGTCTTCTTCGCTTGAATAGCCGTCATTTCCGGCCATCGGCGTAACGACGCCTTGCATAGGTGAGTACATCTCAACAGCTAGGATCCCTTCATAAGCTCGTGTTGATCTCTTCTTCTGGGGTTAATCAGCGATGAGGGGCTGTGTAGCCAATGATCGTAAGCAACGGCTCAAATAAGATTTCGGGTAGCGAGACAACCAAGAAGAGCATGTCCCTGCCGCTTGGACGTTGGTTGTCGATAGTGAAGGCCAAGAGGGCAAGGCTGAAGAGGCACAAGTTCCAAGGTCGATTGCCAAATGCAGCTATCTGTATTCCTGGCCACAAGCGCACAGTAGAAGCTCAAGTAAGCGATCTATGCTTAGGTATTGTCTCTCAGCTTTCTTCCTTGCAAAGAGCCGATGAAATTGTGAGGCTTGATGCATTAAGTAACGAGGTTGCACCTTTGCACGTGGGAAGTCAGGACTGGCTGGCAGACTGGGCTGTAATACAGTACAGTAGGGACCGAAAGTATCTGTACTGTGTGCACAAATACTGTATGGGAATTGCCCGAATCACTTCGCTCTCCGTAGCACAAACACAAACACCAACAAGCCAATAATATGAATTTGTATGCGGCCGGCTTCAATGCCTGGAGGCAACTAGAATTCTCACCTCTCGAAACCTCGGGCGAGGAGCCAGACGATATCACATCCTTCCAAAAAGTACTCTCGGACGAGCTTATCGAGGTTCGGTGTGCGTCCCTGACTTATACCGTCGGTAAGTGGGGATGCACCCGTGGTCTAGTCCTGTATCTAATGATTGGATATGGCAAGTCAATACTTCTGCTGGATTACAACGTGCTGGTTCAATCGACGATATTGAGTTTACGCGGAAGCTCTTATCCCCTACAGCTGCTGTTGCTGGGAACGGAATTGTTGCGGGTCGGTTTCTACGCACTCTTGTAGACCGACCACGCTTATTGACTGAAGCGAAGCATACGATGGACACGATGAAATCGTCCAGCACGCCTCCTCACACTGGCCCACTGAGGCAGAAAGTAGCCAAACATTCTCCGGCATGCACGAAATCATACAGTTAGTGGCCTACGAAACAGGCTTTGTAGCCCTCTCGAGGGATGGCAAGGTCTGGACGTGGGGAGATGAACGATACAGTGCCACTCTAGGAAGGGAGATTACAACTTCAAGGTGAAAATGACTGGATGTTGTGCTGCTGAGATCAACAGCTGACATTTCGCAGCCCGGCAGAAAGGCCTGGCCTTGTTGAGGACTTGGAGAATCTACCTTCAGGCAAGATAGAGAAGATCGCAGCAGGCGGTTATACAGTACTTGCCTTGACCGAGGGCCACGATCTTTACGGCTGGGGCGGTCATCCAGCGTACCAGCCAGTTCTCGACACGCTATCAAGCAGCCCTAGTCCCGTAGATGTGGAGGGAAACGATATACTAGATTTCTCGGCGGGCGAAACGGTGTGTATAAAAACCTCCCGTGCCGGATCCCTTGTTTCGTATGATCTGGAAAGTTCTGCGATGTAGGACCAAGGTATCTCGACTGACATGTATCTATGCACGCAGCACATGATTGCTTTAACTACGGATGGTGACGTGTATGTTATTGGCGAGAATACCAACGGCCAGCTTGGGATGCTATCGAAGGGAAAGCCCAAGTGGGAAAAGATCCCCTTATCTCCTGGGGAAGAGGCCATTGTAGGTGTCAAAGCAGGACAGCGAAGCTCGTTCATTGTGACAAAGAATGCTCGTCTTACTTAGCAAGTCCATCTTAGCCCTCTATGATATTGATCTATGGTTACATGTGACATTGCGCGGAGTCTAGAACGGCCAGGATCATAGGTTCGTCAAGTAATCCTCAATCTCTTGCGGCGTTAACTTCCGGAAGCGAGGACCTGTCGCCCCTTCGACACCCTCAACACCGAGGAGATGATCCGCGGGTGGTCCAACGATACCTAGTGTCTGTTAGCAAACGCTATCGTTAGGAGGTCCGAAGCAACTCACCGATTTCAATCGTCTCTCCATTCATCTCTCCTTCAATAGTCTCCTTCAACGTTAGCAATGCAATGTGCACAGCATCTTCCAACTCGAGGCCGTCAGTGTATCTCTTCTCCAAGAAAGTCTTGGCCGTGGTAGCGCTCTTGCCGATGGCGGTAGCTTTCCAGGGATAATAAGCTCCTGAGGGGTCGACTTGGTAAAGCATAGGCCCGCCCTTGAGTATGCCACCGGTCTTGCCCGTGGGCTTCTTCTCGCCCTCGGTCGTCTCACCCTCCACGGCAGCTTGCTCGTCTGGCAGGATACCCTCGTCCCAGCCGGCAATCAGGAGACTGACACCGTAGGGTCGGACACCACCAGATTGTGTCGCTTCTTGCATAACCCGCGCAACGTCCTGCACTAATATTCGGGTGGGAGGGTACTCATTGTAGACCCGCTTGTAGTTGGTATGAGAGACTTTGCGGGCCTTGTCGACCAAGACTCGGTAATCTGGGCCCATACCAGCGTATACCATGCCGATATTGGGAGTGATGAGACTGATCTTGGAGAGGGAGGCGGGATCGGTAAGCGGCGATGATGACTTCTTCTCGGTCGCTAAGACGATACCGTTGGTGGCTGCTGCGGTTAATATGACTATGAAGCAGCGCGAAGCAGCAGGTCGGTTCACCTTTGATGCCGAGGGCCGTCACACCCTGGTTGACTGCGTTTAGAGCATACTCTATTGTTTCCCCGCGCTGTTAGCACGACCATGGTGGGACGGATACTTCTCGACGGGGATCAGGCGCATGTATCGAGGACACGGCTGAGGAACAACGTACCGATTTGTACGAGCTTCCCACTGTCATCTAATTAGCTGGGTTGGAACAAACGACCGGGTGCTGGCCAAAGCGGAGAGTCTACCTTGGGGAAAAGGTGGTCAAGGAGAATGAGTAGCGGTCTGCCATGACTACCTGGATACGGGAGGATCAGAAGTTTTGAGGATATGGGAGCAGCTGAATGTTTGGTTTAGTGGGCGTTTTGGTTGTGGAATGAGGTGCACGCGGCTGTGAAGCCTCGCTTGATAGAGCTGGTGTGGTTTGCTTGCTTTGCCAGCTTCCGACCTCCAGGCATCGCCAGTGCGCGTCAAAGCTCCAGCGCAGCACAGCTGGGTACCTCGTAGCAAAGTATCCAAGTACCTGTTTCTGCAGGTGGTACGTACCTTACGTACATGCCACCACAGGTACAGTAGTCGGAGCCGGTCATGTTACGTAAGCGAGAAGTGGGCCGGCGCCGACCATTCTTTTGAGACGGGCGGTTTTTTTTGGGACTCCTTTCTTTCATCAGCGGCTTTTATTTATTGTACAATGATCATTCAGATTCTCTGGCTTTCATACCGAATGCCCAAGTCAAAGAGTCGAGCCTGACTGTTACCTTGACTTCTCTCATTGGACAGCTTCTCCTGCCCAAATATTGCTTATTGTTCCGGGGGAATAAGCGAACCAGACAACGCAGTTTTATTCCGAGTACACACTACTCGATTGTGTCGGCCTGCACGCTTTATTATCTAGAAGGAGGTTGAACCTCCTCGTGAGTTTCTTGTTGGTCATTTCACAACTCTTCGGGCTCCTTCAGTTTCGCCAAGTCTTTGAGCACCAACTGGAGCCTGCTAATTTGGATCACACGTGTCCTTTGAGCTCGGCTCAGGCGAACAATGGTTTGTACTTTGGCTACTTCAGCCCTGCATTATTAATAGTTGTATCGAGTCTACACGTGTGCGACCGTCGCGTGTTCTCGCCTTCCCAAAACCCCTAGTCAAACCTAGCCATTATTAGCTTACTAGCCTGATACGGATCGACAATATTCACTGCTTGGCATCTCATTCTTTTCTTAACTACCCGTCTTGAGCGGCCTCTACAGCTTCTATCGGCAATGCAAGCCGCCTCGTCAAACTGGAGCTGGGGGGATATTCCCTCTACTCCCGGAACTCCAACGACCGCAAACGCGGGCCCAAGACACCAACCCCCTTCCACCCCTCCCCATGAGAACGGCCATGCTAGGCGACGTACATCACCTCCCGAAACCAACGCAGAAGGTGAACCAAAACATAGTCGGAAATGTCGGATATGCTTGGAATGGGTACCTCCCACATATGAAGATACTGGAGTACTTGGCGGAATCCGCAACCGGCGCTCGAGGAGGCAGTACATATCTGAAGATGGAGACCGACTTATTAGTCCGTGCTTGTGCAAAGGCTCCATCAAATATATGCACGAAGGATGTTTGAAGCTCTGGATGAACGAGAGCCCTTCAAAGGGATACCAGTGTGATATTTGCAAATACCAATATCGGATGGAGCGACTGTCTTGGGCCCAGCGACTCCGAAGTCCATTCATCTCTCTCATGATGACGTTGACCATTCTTTTCGTCACCATTTTCCTGCTTGGCTTTGTCGCTGATCCTATCCTTGGTCTTTGGCTTGATCCTGTTGGGACTATCACAGACACTGTCATTCCCGGTAGTAGATTTGCGGATGAAGACATTATCGACCTTGGCGAAGCGGATGGCTGGTTCGAACATTTACTCAAAGGTGTTTTCTCACTCGGTCTTTTAGGCTTCGTTAAGGCATTCCTTGCCATGAGCCCTTGGCAATGGTGGAATCTACGCACAAGTGGGATTGTAAGCGGAGGAGCCCGCAGAGCGGGCACGGGACGGCAAAGGATGGAAAATATCAATCTGACGTTGGTCCTCATCGGCGTTTTGACATTTCTCTATGTAAGTTGACTGCCCTCCTTCGAAAGCAATGTACTAATAGGTGACACAGACTGTGTGGAAAGCGACCAGGAAATACACTCAGCGGACGCTCGATAGAGCTAGCCAGAAAATCCTGAATGTCCAGACTACTGATGAAGATAGTGATGACGAGGATGATGATAACGGCAACCGTTAGGAAGTATTTCATGAATAATTGTCTCCTTCTACTGCTTTGATCGAATATTTCGCAATGATACTATACTATTTCGTTGCACACTCTTAAGTTGCCTAGAAGCTACTCTTCCATGCCTTGTCAACTAGTCTGTGTGCATAGATTGATACCCTGAACCAGCTGTAGAGTACGGGCGTCTTGTCTATACTTTCAAAACAGCGAATCAGGGAAGTCAAGCATACTACCAAGCATCCGTGCCAGTCTTTCGGGGCTGTTTGAATGGATATATAGCTGGCCCTCGCCGTTCTGGGCATCCATCTGGGTGGAGGTGTGCTTTGGAAGAGCTTGATATATTCTAAGTGCATAGATGGCTTTGAGCTTCACGTTTAGTTAGCTAGCGTAGGATAAAATAGCCCATCGATGTCTAGTTGTTTAGTTCTGAAAAATGAAGTTCGCAATCTTACGTTCTCTCTTGATAATAACCAGCCTAGTAAATAAATGGCAATACGCAACAAGCGTTCCCGATATTACTCTGTCGAGTTCCGATAACCAGTGTTTACATGTTTACACCTCTCTAAAATACACCGATGTGTCACATCTTGCGGGCTGCGAACATCTTAGAAGAGTCTGTATAACCCCAAATTATATAGCTTTGAAGAAATACCACACTGGCCATTTCCCCGAGTCCCTAGACCCTCGCGGCTGGTGTCTAATTCCTGGGGCTGTCAACAGGAGTTCCCTTACCCCGGTCCGATGCCCTTGTTTGCTTTCTTTCGATTAGGGTCATAGTAAGCGGGAATCTAAGTTGTTCCGATCTGTTGGATTCCCTTCGTATATATAAATATTTACAAGCACCGAAAACGCGATTAATGATATAATATATTCGAATGACCATCACTATTAAAAAAACCACAGCAATCGATTGGGAGGTTGTGGTCGGGTCAATATCGGCTCAGAACTTAAGGAAGTATAGTATCTAATCTACAGTAGTTACGACTATGAAACGAGCGTTTGATTATAAGGCAATCAGTTGGCAGACAGTCTTTAATTGCAACAAACTCGGTGTCTAACCTGCTGGCCCACCGAAATACAGCTTAATCTCTCCAAAAAATGCTCAACTCCATGAAGAAAGGTTGAAGTAAACGTTGAATATGCGAATACTTATTCTCAACAACGTCCAATGGACATTTCCAAGGTTGATCCCGTAGGTCCATCCCGCTCCACATACACTGGGTAGGTACATTTTCTATCTACGTATCTAGATAGTGATATATGCGGTACGAGATCAATTCCGGCAGTGGCATACGAGCCCCGTAGCGCTAGTCTAGTCTTGGCGGAGACCTTCTCAATCGGCGTTGAATGGCAGCCTCTGCAGGTCTATCAATGCCTAACAGAGCCAAGTCGGTTCACCTCCCTTGAATCTAGACTCCCTGCAATTTGGCGTTGACGAGTTGCTCCCGCGATCTCGTTAAAATGCCTACGGCATCTATCTCTTCGGATTGGCATTGTATTTGTGCCTGGAGATCTCCCGAGCCTACCTATTAATTAATTCCCTCCGACGACCGCTGAGCTCTTTTGTGTGCATCGAACCAGTCTATCGCTTGCACCACTCCGACCCATCCACTTTAATTATCGCAATCCTCTGTCTGCGGTTCGCAACATTGATCCATCGCTTGCGCTTCCCGACCAGATTTTATCCAGGCCTGGGACGAATATTTACTCGACAAGTGACAACGCACACCCGACAAGCCTTCCCCTTTACTTCGGTGCTCGCACGGCAGTCCTTCGGGGCTGAGAACGTGTAACCCTTGCTACATATATACGACGAGTCGCATATCGAAGCGAACCGTGCCTCGATCGACTATCCCATTCAGTCCGAGTTCCTCTTTCCCTCCGTCGGGGTGACGAGCCCAGAGGCACGATGCACTACGCCTATCCACCGCGAAAAGATTCCCATCCCGCACCCTTTCGGCCTCGTAGATCGCGTCTGCCCGTGATACGGAGAAGTCATTTGAAGACGATACTGCTGTTCGGGCTGGCCATCATCGGCTTAATATGGCTATTTTCTGGTTCAAAACCTAAGGGCCCTCGCCCAATAACGGGCAAGCCGCCCGTCGTCGTGGTCACCGTCTTTGACGACAAGTACGAGAATACTGCATACTCAAAACATATCCGAGAGAATAGGATGCAGTACGCCGAAAAGCATGGTAAGATCACCATTCGCGGCTCCCGAGCCAACTTTCTTAACATGTTTCAGGATATGGCACATTTATTGCCAAGGCAGGCGACTACGAGCTATCAGGAGCACCCCCTTCCTGGTCAAAGCTGGTGGCCATGAGACATGCCATCACCAAATTCCCCGATTGCAAATACATATGGTACCTCGATCAGCACGCGCTCATCATGAACCCCAACTCCAGAGTGGAAGAGCACGTGATGGGCGCCCAGAGGCTTGAGGACATGATGTTGAAGGATCATCCGGTTGTACCGCCGGAGAGCATCATAAAGACCTTCTCTCACCTCAAGGCTCGTGATATCGACCTCGTCCTCACGCAGGATACTGACGGCCTTGCGACGAGTAGCCTAGTCCTCAGAAATGGCGAATGGGCCAAATTCTTTCTTGACACATGGTTCGACCCCATGTACCGAAGCTACAATTTCCAGAAAGCCGAGACGCACGCATTGGTATGTTTCCTCGTCCTTGTTTATATGAGTTGTATCCTTGTACTAACCATTCGAAGGAACATATCGTGCAGTGGCATCCCACGATCCTTTCGAAGCTGGCGATCGTCCCGCAACGTGCCATCAATGCCTATGCTACAGTGGACCATGGCGCCCAATACAAAGATGGCGACATTGCCGTCGTCTTCGCGCAATGCTCGGGCACAGGAACCAAGAGTTGCGCCAACGAAGCTGAACGTTACTCGCAGCGCTGGCGGTCATCCTTTGGCGCTGGTCATTAGCGTGAAGGTGTGTAAGATGAGATGGTAAGCACGGGTTCGTAATAACTGATGATCTATGTGCCACTACGCAATGACAAAAGCACAGGGGGAGAGGCTGGGCATGTTAACGAGGTTGGCGTTTTATGGATATGATTACATGCGGGCATCCTCTGATTTGACGGCTGGGCCAGATAGATAGGACTCTGGCATTTACACCCGGTGTTTTGCGTACCTGTTGTCGTTTCGTCTTTGTTTACCGGTGGTCATGTTGCTTGCTAGACTGGGGGGGTTGTGGGGACAATATCCTATTTCCATAATTGTAGCGTTCTATGTATAATCGAGATAGTTTGCGAATTGCGCAACCTCACAGAAAAGTCTGCTATCAAGGAAGCAATCATACCTAGTTAAGGAAAGTATTCCAAAACATATTAAATACTATACCAAGCCCAGTTTCGGTGAGATGTAATGAGCGATGTGGCCGAGGGAATTAAATACTGCACGATGAAACTCGTGCATGATTTACGACTTCCCCCTCTGGAGATCGTGGGCCAGGAAGACCCCCCGCAGAGATTATATGCCTGGTATTCAAACACTTCGCATCCGTTTACGAATTTATTCAGTTCGACCAGTGAGATTCAAGCCGATTGTCATCCCATCAGTCTCGGATCAGATAAGCAGAGAAGCGAGCTCGCATTCGCATGCTTGGCAGCGGGGAACAAGGGTGCGTAGCGTGCCGACGATCCCTGCAACAATGACGGGACTGGCTGACCTACCAAACGAACGGCTTTGCATGTGACGATGGATGGTGCGGTTGCAGCTACCGTTAGTGGCGCACCTAGTTACTGGACCTACCTAGGCAGAGGCCCAGCCGGTTTCCCTTTGCGGGGCTCGTCAGCGCCGGGGTTGACCAGGGAAGCTTCCATTTTCTGAGGTCTGCACCGGCTGCAGCCAGAACCGAAAGGGTTAGGTCCAGATGCACAGCATTTCTACTTGTCCCAGCCAGCGCTGCTGCCATCACCACTTACACCTTGCCCTATTAACGAACGACGCCGCACTATAAAGATAGCCAGTGTCCCGCGGACGTCGGACCAAATGATTCGAGTTCGCCTGGTTTTCCAAGTCACAACTGAGCGATAGACGGACGAGCGTCTATGCCGTAAAGGCCGAGGCATAATACATCCCACAATTCGCCGAGGCACACTCGACATCATGCCGGGCTCGTCGCGGATGCCCATCAGTTTGCGAGAGAGCTTGAACATGGTCAAGCGCGCACGGCCGGTGAACACGCTGCAGTCGCTGCAACTCATCAATCTTGACCTGTGAGTATAAAGCCTAATTCTCGGTCTGTGCATTGCCGCCGGATCCGGGACGTGGGAGAGCCCCAAGCAGGATGGCTTGCGCTGGAAGAAGAACAGGCACTAATGGAAACCTCTTCTTTACCACATCCTAGGTTCCGCAACATCGTTTTCTTCTTCTTCGTTCTCCGCATAATCCGTCGTACCTTCTGGAAGCTCAAGGGCCGCGGCCTCATTGGCACCATCGTCGAGTTATACACAGATGCCCGCCGCATACTATATGGCTACTTCCTCCGCGCCCCGGGCATCCGGACCAAGGTGCGCAAGCAGGTCAACGAGTCGCTTGCAAAGGTCCAGGCCAAGATGATCCCCACCACCGGATCGCGGTACCTGTCACTGCCGAAGGAAGGGTGGACGGAAGAGGCGCTGCAGAAGGAGCTCGAGACTCTTGCCAACATGGACCATACGAGATGGGAGGATGGATTCGTGTCGGGCGCCGTGTATCATGGCGAAGACGATCTGCTGAAGCTGCAGACCGAGGCGTACGGAAAGTTCACCGTCGCAAATCCCATTCATCCGGACGTCTTTCCCGGCGTCCGCAAGATGGAAGCCGAGGTCGTTGCCATGGTCCTTTCCATGTTCCATGCGCCACCCACTGCCGCCGGTGTGTCGACAAGTGGCGGCACCGAGAGTATCCTCATGGCGTGCTACAGCGCGCGACAAAAGGCCTACGTTGAGCGGGGCGTCACAGAACCGGAGATGTAGGTTGATTTCATAGCCGGCTACCTCTTCAATCGCAGCCTAGCCATACTAATATCTGGAATAGGATCCTACCAGAGACGGCACACACAGCATTCCGCAAGGCTGGTGATTACTTCAAGATCAAGATTCACCTGGTTCCATGCCCCGCACCTACCTATCAAGTAGACACCCACCGTGTATCACGGCTCATCAACTCCAACACAATTCTGCTCGTAGGCTCAGCGCCTAACTTCCCTCACGGCATCATGGACGACATATCGGCCCTGTCCAAGCTGGCGCTCAAGCGCCGGCTACCCTTACACGTAGACTGCTGTCTGGGCTCTTTCCTCGTCCCCTTCCTCGAGAGGGCCGGGTTCGAGACGGAGCCGTTCGACTTCCGTCTGAAGGGCGTGACATCCATCTCGTGCGACACGCACAAGTACGGCTTCGCGCCCAAGGGCAACTCCACCGTGCTATATCGCACGCAGGAACTGCGCACATACCAATACTTCGTGTCGCCTGACTGGTCCGGCGGCGTGTACGCCTCGCCAGGCATCGCGGGCTCGCGGCCCGGCGCCCTGATCGCGGGGTGCTGGGCCAGCATGATGAAGGTGGGCGAGGCGGGCTACGTGGACGCGTGTGTCAAGATCGTCGGCTGCGCCAAGAAGATCGCCGAGCACGTCGCGCAGTCGCCCGCGCTGGCCGCAGAGCTCGATCTCATCGGTCGCCCCCTCGTCTCCGTCGTCGCCTTCACGGCGCGCAACCTCAACATCTACGACATCGCCGACGGCATGTCGGCCAAGGGCTGGCACCTCAACGCCCTCCAGAACCCGCCCGCCATGCACGTCGCCGTCACCATGCCCATCATCAAAGTCTGGGAGCGCCTCGTCGCCGACCTCGAGGCCGTCGTCGAGGCCGAGCGCGAGAAGGAGCGCGCCCGCGCCGTCGAGGGGAAGGGCCCCAGGGGCAAAGCCACCGGCGACACGGCCGCGCTCTACGGCGTCGCCGGTTCCCTCCCCAATAAGGCCGTCGTCGTCGATCTCGCCACGGGATTCATAGATCTCATGTATAAGGCGTAATGAAGGAAAAGGAGTGTTTCTCGTTGTTGTTGTAAAAGTTGGCGAAAGGTGCGTAGCGTTTCAATGTTGGTTGGGATGGCTGACGTGCACGCATACGGTAAGATGAGGATTATTTTTGGGGGACAAAACAAAACAACGTTATCCATCCCGCTCATTCATTCATTCATTTTATCTACTACCCACTACTCAGCTCGCGTACATGTATTGCATATCCATCTCGCGTCTACATGCGATTTGAAGCTGGGCTTACATCAACCTTGCTACATTACACGCCCACAAATATTTTGGGCATTTTGGGCTCTGGCAGACTGTTAAACGACTTGCTGAAAAGATTGTATTATACAAACTGGTACACTACTTACTTACTTACTTACTTACTGTACAAACAAAATCAAATAACCAATAAAATAAACCCAGTGTTTACTGTGAACTCACTCATTTACACACCCAAAGTAGAATACCAGACGCAAATGAGTTTGTGAGTTGCGTCCATATCTTTACGTATTGACCGATGCTACATACGTGATGACTAATGGTGATCAAAGGTCCCGTTCGCCTCCCTTCCTTCCACCCAATGAATATTTTCCCGATTCTTGCGTCGGGGAGATTTCTGTATCCCTTTCGAACTGAATAAAACTTCAGAATAGGGATACTACGGACAGATGAGATGGGATAAGATGCCACCATCGACACTCTTCCTCGGAATACCATTATGCCAAACATATTTGTTTTTTTCCTCGAGGGCCTTTTAATAGTCTCGTCCTCCTCTGGTTCGCCTATCGCTTGCGAACCCTATTTTCTCCGCCTCGATGTGCGTATAGGTAAGGTAGGCCCCTGATTTGGGATATATCTTCCACGGGTCCGGGTCGTCCATACCTGTGTTTTGTGTTTTGTTATGCTTTTGTTTTTTCACAGCTCGCCGCCGGTATCATCCCACATAAACCGGCCGCGCTCCTGGGAGATCATGGATTCGGCGTCGCCGACCTGCTTGCGTTCCGATACCTCGAAAGGCTTGAGCCGCTTATGCATCATTCTCAAAGGTATCGCCAATCCTCGGGATGATCCGTCCCTCATGACTGCTGGTTGCTATTGCAAAGGTTCCGAGGAACTTGATAGACGGTTTAGGTGCAGGTAAACATCTGTGCCGTATCTAATGATGGGGGGAGTGGAAGACGTCAGTGACCTTGGCCTAGAGAATGCAGGTAGTCAAAGTAAACGAACTTACCCTTCCATGCTGATAAGTTTCAAATCGCCGCCAAAATACCTAGCATAAAGTCTCGATATGGGTAAACCATACCCAAAGCCCGCCATGGGGGCTTTAAAATCGCTCTTATCGAAGTCTGGATCAAGGTTCGGCGTCCGATCGACTGTAGTATACATATACGTCCACACAAGTGGTATAGCACTCCGGGGAATACCGCCACCTTCATCGGAGATTTTAATCGTAATGTCTTCCCGGCCTTCGGCGACGATGACCTTTGTGACTGGGAATTCCTGTTTATCCTGTCCGTGTGTCTCGACCACTGCTCTTAAAGAATTCTTCAAGGTTTCGAATAACATATGTGATAGATGCCCCGGGACATACATAAAATTCAAATCCGGGTTGCAGACTAACTGAATCTTGGGGGCTTCAAAGAGCCCATAGTGATCCTCACAGACGAATCTAGCGTTCTCGATGGCTTCTTGGGCGAGATCCCGGACATTAGTCCTGGTGCAAATAATACCGACATATGTAGGATCTCGGTGGTGGCTCTGGTCTGTTAGGGCAATATGCTGCCCTATAAGCATCCGGATGCCGATTCGTGACATATAGAAACGATCGAGGAATGACTGAATGTTATTGTCGATTTGCATGCGCTGCCGCTTGCGCTTGTACTCTAAGATGCCCTGCGCCATAGTTGTAACTACGCCGTCGTGCCGCCTCTTGATTTTATGTAAGCACTGAGCAAATTTAGAGTTGTAGGCTTGAAGATCGGGTGGCCAGTCCCCGTTGTCGTCGACCATGGCGAAATATCTCCGGGCTCCCTGATGCTTCTTATTGCCATTACTCATCCCGGTCTGTCCTACGGGCGAGGAAGCGTATTGGCCTTCGCGAATGCTGGGGTTCGGTATCGCTTCAGAGAGCATTGCTCCTCTACCATTGTTGAACTTGCCAGGGTTTAGCAGTCGTTCTCGTACATCCCGTCCAAGGTTGGGCCGCGGCAAACCGGTGATCTCCTGTGGTCGCGCGAGTCAGTGTGAGTCATGGCAATACCTGGAGTAGCGATGCTGCGAACCTCGAACGACTGTGCGTACCATTCCTGGACCTTCCTGACAGACGGCATCTCATTGAGCCCGTCGGGTAAGCTGGTGAGCTCTTCCACACGGTGCGCAAGACGAATGGGCAGCTCTTCGGCGAGGAATTGGGAGGCGCGGAATAAGGTCCCTGTTGGTGAGAAGGAGACGGTTAGACCGCGCCTCGAAGATCACGATGTCACGGAGCTGAGGAATCAATCATACCGACTGATGGTTTTTCGCCAAACTGCACCATCTGCCTTAAACTAACCCCGGTGGCCGGGAAGTTAGCATAATGGCGGATGGTGTCCATCAGCCTTTCGGAGGCCCTCCACGACATGATGGGCAGCGTCACACAATTGGCAACAAGGGCAAATTGTTTCTCCCGATTGCCTGGCTGTGGCGGGTCTTAACGGCTTCGGCAAGGAGCTCTCCAGGCCATGGAGCTGGAATGGCGGACGTGGGTGGTGTTGTTGGCTATCCACGGAAGCGGAACCCCGCGGTAAAGAGGATGACGCTGGAGCTACAAGTAACGACGTAGCTCGGCGGCGGAGGTATAGTACAAGTAGCAGGTGGACAGCACGCGGCACAACAAAGCGGCAGCAAGACAAGAAGGGGGAAATGGCAAAATTGGTGACCAATTCACCTTTGAGAGAATCTCAGACTGGCAGTCGACATTAAAGGAGAGGTGAAAGGAGTCGAGGATGACTCGCGATCGTGTGACGGGGACCAGCGTTCGGCGGTCGGATTCGACTTGCTCGGTACTTCGACTCGAGGCAGATGCAAAAGCTAAATCTGCGCGGCCGGGATTGGCTCGTGACCCTAGAACCGCCCGCGTTAGCTCCCTCTGCTAGTAGTCTCCATTAGTGGTCTCCAGCAGGACACCAGGAAGCTTCCCCCAGATTGCCTGCTTGCGACATGTCCACTGGACTTGCCGAATGCGTGCCATCATAGCCGAGGACCATTTGAATTGGCACACGACGCCACTGGACCACCGGAAGAACTTGGAACGTCACCTGGAAGCTCCCCCGCACAGCCCACCAGCCACAGTTGCTGCAGTGGGTTGTCTCGGGATTACCTAACTGACCGACGGGGAGTCCTCTTCTGTCTGTCTACTGTACACTAGCAAGTTGCATGGCCAGCTGGTCATCCGACATCCACCCGCCCCCTTTGTTGTTGCCCGTGGCGTCGATAGGTCGAGGGCCTGCGTGACCCGGCTGCGTTATTTTGTCGACGGCTGAGCATAGGTACTATGTAAATCAAATAATACCTCATAGGTGCGGTATAAACAACACACATAGGCAGCGAGGTGACACGTAATTAGGTTGACCGTTTCGGCAATGCATTCGTATTGGTGTAGCCTCTTGGTCTTTCTTGGTGCGCGTGCACTTGTATACCATCATCTCTGGGCGACAGAAGAATGTCAGCAGCCAAGCACAGCAGTACCGCGGCCAAGTCCGTCTGCCCGTCCTTGGCAGGTTGCTCGGGAGCATATTACGGTGTGTACAGCATACGGGAGCAAGTACCTATAGCTCTTCTGTGCAGTAAGTACACTATCTCTTGTATCCCGTGGTGAGCCTGTCGACGCCTTACTTGATGTACGAGATTACTAATGCGGGATCCTTGCTGGGGTTAATGGCAACGGTTGTGTAAGTACAGTAGGTACAGTAGTGTATATCATCGTTAACAAAAGCAAGCAGATCATCTGTAGGTAAACTGTGAAAACAATTGGTTACACAGAGTGTGCTCGCCCAAGGCGGGTATTAGATGCCCAGACGTGGTCAATGCAACCTGGGCACCTGGGCGCCTGGGCAAGCTGGACGCTGCTTCCAATTAAGTACCTGTCGGAATTATTCACCCGTCGGGCACGCTGAAGAAACCCGAGTTCCAAATAAGGAAATGTTTGAAACTTTGCCTAAGGCAGGTAGCATTCAAGCTAGAGAGAAGAAAGACACTATACGCTCCGGCCATCCAGTTAGACACCTCGGATCTTCTCCAAAGATCCACAAGTCTTTGCCGCCTACCTACCATCCCGTATTCATGTGATTCTGGGGTTTCCTCTATGTCCATGGCCGACAAAGACTCCGATGACGAGCACGGTAGCCCGCCGCCGCCGCCGCACACCCCGCCGCAACGGCGAGCTCGTCCGGAGCCACACCATCCGTATCGCCGGGATGACAGCGATACCGCGTCTCCAACCCATTTATCTCCGCCGGCCTCTCCGTCCATGAGCCTTTACTCCTTGAGAATGTCTCCACTCTCGCCGTTATTTCCACAATCGAATTCGGATTATTTAGATCCTGATCACGTGGACCATGAGGACATCGCCCAGGACAGCAGAGATGTGTTAGTGCAGCGCCTGAATGATCTCGCCGCGAGGCTGAGTCAACAGAATCATGTCGAAGGCGAGAGTATCAACGTCCTACATGCCAAGGTAGATGAGCTGGAGAGTGTCTTGTATATTCCTGACTATTCATCCGAGAGAGGGGCTCGGCCGTCTGGGCCGTCGCCCTTAAGTCAGGCCGATGATGACCAAGACGGGAGCAACCTCTCTTGGGAGCCGCCTCATCCAGGTAGTCTGCTGCCGTCTGACGTATCTAGTCTGGCTTCACCTACACGGCTGTCTCCATCGGCCAAGACTGGGGTTGACCACCAAGGCCGTGCAAAGGCGAAATCCCGTGCCTCCAAGATGACCGTAGCACAGGCCGAGAAAGTAGTGGCAGAAGCACAGGATCTACACAAGAGCTTGGAGGTCGTCATCTCGAACCTCCGCGATCGACAAGAAGAGACCGAGGCAAGCTCGCCCTTTCTTTCATTCTCTTCAGTTTTATTATCATAGAATCTGCTGACTCCCAGCAGCACATCCACGCACTTCTGATCAACCGGCTAGAGCGCGCAGCACAGCGCATCATCGAGTTAGAGGAACAGGTCAAAGATCTGTGAGTGTAACCTTCATTCAATCCTCCCCCCCACTCGGGTTGCTTTTTTAACACAACGTACTAACTGTGTCGGAAAAGCGAGATTCAGCGGAAGGAAAGCGACACTGGGCTTCTGAACTTACGAATCCGGCTAAAAGCCATCGAGGTACAATGCTTGAGCTACGTGCCTAAGGATGCTGACCCAGAGCTCAGCGAAAGCATCGATGCGTGGAAGATGGAATGGTCGGCCCTAAAGCAGAGGAGAGCGAGAAATAAGGAGAATTCTTTTAATAGCGATACGCCTACGAGAAGGCGGCCGCCTCCTACCAAGGAGTGAAATATTTATATGCCTGTTGGACGGAGGCTATGTCCGATTACGATTTGATGAAGTTTTGATGACCACTGTATCTGCTTTATGGTCTACGTGTAACAGGACTGTCGGCCTGTCGGCGCCTGGTGTTATTAAGATACCCTGGAGAATACTAGCTAGTAATTGTAATGTAGAGCTACATCGATTATGTGAATGAGAAATGATAATCAACCTGTTGTGTAGATGTATTGTCATCCTAGCACAACAGCACCTAGTAGTAGCATGCGTGCCTAGGTGGAACGGACACGTATGACTACTAATCTCATGTGGCATGAAGCTGATACAAAACGAGGAAGTGGGCTCGAAATGTTTGGTATTTACAACGTCCCCGCATATACAACGTCGGGTCTTATAATATACAGTGAAAAAGGGGTATATATATATATGCTGCAAATGCTAACGCAAAGTATGAAAACTAACAAGACTATAAGCCGACTATGGGTCGGCCTGCTTCTCCTTCTCCTTCTCCTTCTTCAGCCGCTCCTCGGCCGCTTTCGCGATGATCTCGCGCCTGCTCAGCGTCGTGCCAGCCGCGGCGTCCGCGCTCTGGCTCGACGGACCGCCACCGCCGAGTATGAACTCCCCACCCGTCCAGCCTCCATGGTCGTACGCGATCTCCTCACTGGGCTCGTAGAACTCGCCCCCGCCCACGGTGCTTCCCCCGCTCTTCCAATCGGCCTTGGCGACCTCGCGCTCGATCTGATGACACAGGTCCCAGAACTGTCTGTCGTGCGGGCCGTGCACGTTGTGCGCGAGCTCGTGGCACAGCGTGTTGCGGATCGTCTTGTAATCCCTGTATCCGTCGTACGCGTCGGTGCGCAGGCGGAGCTCGATCACCTCGCCCTTGTTGCGGTTCAGGCCCAGGATCCGCGTCGTGCCCTCGTGGCTGGACTCCGTGTACGACAGCGGGTCCATCTCCGTCAGGAGCCCGACGCTGAACTTGTGTTGGCGCATGGCGGCGCGGATGCCCGGGTCGGCCCTCAGACGCTCGAGGAAGGCGAGCGAGCGCTCGGGCCGCGGCAGGTTGGGCAGCGGCCGGAGCGTCATGAAGGTGTACTGGCCCTCTTCTTGCGCGCGCAGCGGGTCGCGCCGCGAGAACGCTGTGGGGAGGTTCCGGCGCGCGGAGGCGAGGTGGGCTTCTCGGGCCGTGGCTTTCTCGGACGCTGCGGCCAGGCCGGCGATCTCGGCGTTCGTGGTGCCCAGGAGGGTGATCTTCTTGTTCTGTAGGTCGGTGATGGGGCGGTTGCCGAAGGGCGCCTTCAACAGCGCCATCCTGGGCACCATGAGTTTCTGGTTCTCGACTGGAATGCGTAGAACATCTTGGATCTGGTTGACGAGGTCGGTCACGGTTGCGTCCGGCGGCATATCAAATGTATGGGTATTCCCACGATGAACGAAAGTAATGGGAATCATTTTGAGTATCCGTTTACAAGGTCACCTCGTTCTAAATTCTAAGTGTAGAGCCGGGTCCGGCTGACAATGCAGGAGGCAATGTTGCTCTCCCCGATGTGTAAACCGAGACTGTGTTGAAGAGGATCGCAACCCGAAGTGGCGTGAACGAGTGTGTATTTATTAGACGAGACAATAATCCTATCTTTTCAGCACTACACTATGATAGGGAGTGGATGGACAATCCCGAGTTTCCAATCGAAGGTTCTACAATCAATTGGTATGCAGCCTTTATGTGCTATGTGCTGGCGTAGGCAGCTTTGTAATACGCAAGTTGAATGCGCGAGTAGGTTACACCTAACTTCGTAGCCGGTTCCTTATCATTATCACCGACGCTCGGCATCCGGTAGAACATTACAGCAGGTCCACGAGGTTCAGGCTGCCTGACATCATCGGAATATCTAGCGTGGCTGAATCGGGATAGCCAGGATATGCACTTAATGATGCATGACCCACTTCTTTGCTTCAAGGTCCGATCCCAAACGAGACGCTGGAGCTATTGCTTGTGTACACTAGGTAGGCTTGCCAGGGATCCAATCACAGGTCCATCGCGTGTCAGTAGGTGCATTGTGTCCTTTCAACTCGGGGAGCATTTCTACTTGTTCTCGAGTCGTTTCCTCCTCGAGCTTCTTCAACAATAAACCACACACTTTTTAATACGACAGCCCTGTACGAACCACGATATCGTGACGGGGCCCTCCCTACTTCGTGTCCCGTTTACCAGCATTCTCCTTCGACAGCTGGTCCTCGGAAATTGCGTCAGAGCGCATCGTGTCCAAACAGCTGCTTCCAGGAGCTGGGCTCCCCAAATAGCACCACACCATGTCGCTCAACTTGTTTCGAGTCCTGGGTGTGTATTCATTCTGTCGCCTACGAAGTCGAGACCGACGACTGATTGTTCTCAGGGGACTTCTCCCATCTGGCGTCGATTTTCATCTTACTGCATAAGATGACGGAGCTCAATGTTTGTCTTCCATCCTGCGAGGAATGCGGCAAGGCGCAGCAACTAACAACAACAACAAAATAACTTAGGGCTGCACCGGTATATCATTCAAATCGCAAGCCTTATATCTGATGGTATACGTCACCCGCTATCTCGGTACGTCGCCTTCCTATTTCTCTTGCCTAGTAGCTTCCATACGGGCTCAGTAGTCTAACTAGACATGACGACAAACAGACCTGTTCAGCACCGAGAGCATCTACAATATTATCTTTAAGATCCTCTTTATCAGCTCACAAGGATACATCGTGTACCTGATGACGACCAAGTACAAGCCAACGCACGACCCAAACCTCGACACCTTCCGCGTCCAATATCTACTGGGCGGTGCCGCCGTGTTGGCCGTTCTAATACCCTACCGATATACGTTGTCTGAGATTCTATGGGCCTTCTCGATCTGGCTGGAATCGGTCGCGATCCTGCCGCAGCTGTTTATGTTACAGCGCACAGGCGAGGCCGAGACCATTACGACGCACTATCTGTTCGCTCTGGGCATCTACCGTGGCCTCTACATCCCCAACTGGATCTACCGCTACTTGACTGAGCCAAACCATAAGATTGATTGGATTGCCATTGTTGCCGGTGTCATCCAGACTATTCTGTACTCGGACTTCTTCTGGATCTACTACACCAAGGTCATGAAGGGCAAGAAGTTCAAGCTACCGGTATAAAGAAAGGAAACTTAGCTCTACCTACTTTACCTACTCAAAAAGAATCTAGTTCGAGCCTATATGAGTTTAAGACGATGAATGCGTCTAGGCTCGCATATTTGGGACATCTAGAGGGCCCCTCGGCATCGTCGTCGATTCACAGCGTTCGTGTACCCATTGAGATGTATATCGACCGGTGTAATCGATTGAGTATTATTTTCTGTCAAAGTCACGGCTTTCTAAAGGGCATGACTGGCGTTTTGGCGGTGCAATTCGGAGTTGGTCTTGTAAGAAAGAAAAAGGGGGAAAGTGCTCATCATCAAGGGGTAACGGAAGGTGAATTTGAGGGGACTGGGCAAGCCGGGCGATCACGGTTCCAATTCTACCCTAGACAACTGTAATTTTGTACATATAAGATGTATTCTCGTCTGATGGAATCCCGTTCGTCTCAAGTCGTGACAATCTTTTCGGCAATTTCTTGAGTAATTAAATGTATAAGACCGCGCGGAGCTCGAACCTGGGGTAACCATGCGCTTTACCCCCGACGCCCCGCGATGTCGGCTTAGACCAGGGGACTCGAAAATTCTTAGCGGGGACGGGCAGGAAGGACTTTGTATTACTTTGCTACGCGGCAAATGGAAATGACGCCTGGAGACTTGAACATTGCTTCAAGGGAAAGATTCGGCCTCAAAGAATATTTCAAGAGCAGCTCGTCGCACGTAAAGGAACCCCCCAGGATTTGACAAGATCTATGCGTACTGTACACCAGGTGCGCAAAACGCGTTTTCGATAGATTCACTACGCATCCAGGGCGTCGACCCTTTTGCCTCTCTTCGATTCTAGGCGGTGTTCTCTGAGGGAAATGGTACTCATAGATAGCTTTTTTGGTCGGTCCTCGGTCTGGTTGGAGCCGAAGACAACATGGCAGGCCTTGTCCTCGACACGCCCCCAGATCTCGCCGAACGCCTGGTGTCCTTTTAACGAGGAGGTACGCCGGGCGGCGTTAATGGTGGAGATGAGATTGTGCTGGAGGTTGTACTTGCGGAACTCCTTTCGGAGGTAGTCCGCCGGGCGGATGGTAAAGTTAACATAGGCACTTTTTTCCATCCTTGCTGGACTTAATCGAAGAGGGCCAACCGTTACTATAGGCAAGACTGTTGTGCAGAAAGTCCTTTATTGTACGCTTGGAGACTTGCGTGACTTCTGAGGGCTGTCAACCATGATGGGCGATGCCGGTAAGAGGTTATGTAATGACTGAATGAAGCTCTGCCCTTCTAGTATTGAACTCTTCACGATCCTTAATGGCCTGAACCATGCTCTTGTTGCATGAGCTAGAAAGCTTGATACCGGGCTCCGATGTAGTAGCCGAACCGGCAGTTGAAGCCGCGCTAGCAGTATTAGACGCTCTACGAGTCATGAGAACCCGAGAATACGATGAACTCGAGGTGCCGCAGCAACTTACAATCAACCAACCAACCAGATAGCCTGGCAGATACTCAGAGTCTGTGGACAGCAGTTGAACAAAATTTGGAGCGGCTGTCTGCACATGCCACAAACACACACAACGAGATCCTTACACAGTTGGACACGGGTATTCCAGTGGGCCGTCTATCGTTGCCATGAATTCATATTCTCTATACATCCGTCCTCTGTCTATTGTGGCAGCTGGAGGTTTGTATATTGTACCGGTATAAGGATTGTGGTTCCTGGTTGCATAACAACGTTCCGGTTTACTACGCCTTTTTGTGAAATTAGGTTAGCTTGTTTGTTAATTATTATAAGTACTTCGGCTTTTTTTACGGCGTTAATAATTAAACGTTATTTTAGGATATTTACTGTTATCTTATATATTTTTGACGCCATGCTTTTTCACTACCGCTAATGTGGTGTGATCCCGTCCGATTCCTAGTCCGACGATGATCAAGTAGCTGAGCTCGGAGGAAGAGGAGAAAGAGAAGCCCACGGCGATGCAGCTCTGCCGTAAGTAATATTGATAAGATTTATATGTGTAAGTGTCACACGGATCCCAGGGACTAGTACGGGCCTAGGTCAACACCTAGGCCAGCCCCTAGGTCTGGCGAACTGCATATTCGCGCGGTATTAATAATCATATGATCGGGTAGCAGAGCCTATGGA